>JAYRBT010000028.1:6823421-6901419 GCA_036023395.1 Myiotriccus ornatus | reverse complement strand
CCTGGGATGGGACACGAGGTGTGCCCAGGCAGGGGTGAGGCTGAGCTGCAGCTGCTGGCAGGGCTGTCCTGGGATGGGACACGGGGTGTGCCAGCCAGCAGAACACCCGCTGCCTGCAGAGCCCACGGCCCACACGTGAAACCCTCAGCCCTCACCCCGTTCAACCTGAAAGCTCCTGCGGAGTTTGAGTGTTTGGCTGCCTCTGGTGTCACTGTGGTCCTTTCTGGCAGTGAGTTTTCCTCCTTTTTTTAAATCTGAAAATCTCTAGAATAACTTCATCTTCCCTTTTGCCTCTTGTTTCAGCTAACTAGGTGTAGCTGAGATATGTATTTTTTCCATGAGCTGTGGGGAAAATCTATTTAAATAAGGGTGAAGAAGATATTTTATGCTCCTAATGAATTGTGACCATATTCCAAGCTCCCCATTGGTGTTAATTAATTACCACCCACGATGAGCTCATTTGGATAGTATCTGGATTTCATGTGAAGCTGCAGTAGGTCATTGATTGACTAAAAAGCATTAAAATGTCACCCTTTGGTTATATGTTCAGACAAATGTAGATGTATTAAAAAGAAAGGTTGTAATGGCAACATAGAGAATAAAAGTAGGGGATGATAAGGAAAATGCAGAGAATTTACACATTGCATTAACTTGATGGCTTTAGCATCTACATATTCTTTGCCTGTTAAACATATTTAATTCAAAAGAAGAATATGGAAGCACAGTCTTCAGGCAGTTAACATCACCTAATCACTCTGAAAAGGTTTGCCTTTCAGTGTAGCAGTAAAACTTTATATGGTGATTGTCTGTTAAGTGTCTTTCCTGTAGGAATAGTTAACTGGTGTAATGAGATCTCCAAGCTATGAGGTACTGAGGGACCTTGCTGAAATAGGAAAAAATAATGTTTTTTCAAGACGTAGATTTATGGCCTCTTGAAAAGACTTCCCTCCTCACTGCTCTTGCAAAGGCAGAACAGTATCATTTTATGGGCTGTCTTCTTGTTTGCAAATGCATGAATTTAATCCTTGAGTAAATGAGTTCTCAGAGGGAGGGAATGACACTGGAATGACACTGAAAGGATAGAGAATGTCACAGGTGGAGCTGATAAAGAGTCGAAGCAGAACTAGGCTGAAACTCCCCTATTTGAAATCCTGAAATTCTGTTATACTCTTGGCCATACATTTCTTTTTTTGGTCCTAGGCATTCTGCTCTGTGTTAGGGCACATTCTGTCGATGTGTGTGGCCACTTCTGATGTCAAAATATCAACCAGTGTATTTTTTAAAATATATGTCCTGGAGCCATTATTCTGCATCTGGGCAGAGCTGCTTTGGCTGCAGAGGAGGTTTTCCAGCCCCTGGAAGAAGGCCAGGCATGGAGGGAGCCAGCAGGACTGGGAGATGCTGCCGGGCGTCGGGACAGCTCTGAAATGAATGTCATTTATTCTCAGCTTTGAGAACTGAATTCCATGGGTTGTAATTGAATCTGCTGTCAGACCCATGGGGCTCAGTTCTTCAGCTTGGATATTTCTGTCTTCATACACACAGGAGATCAAAGAAGCACTTGATCATTCGCTGACTCTTCTGGATGGTGAGAGCAGCAAGTGGGAGGGGAAGAGTAACTGATGTGAATCACTTGAACAGGGAGGGTTCATTGCCAAGGCCTGGCTCTCTCATGTTAAATAGCTATATGGGCACTGAATCCTTTCTGAGCTGATGGGCTCCGTGCTGCCTCTCACTGCTTAATTTCCTCTGTTCTTTCCTCTCACTGGTATCAAGGTCACATATAAATTGAGATCTTGCTGACTGAATGATGGTCCCCAAATACTGCTGTGCTCCCAAGGACAGCTGGGGTGAGCTGCACTGGACCAGGGGAGCTCTGGAGCTCCCTGGCTGAACACCAAGTGTGCCAGCTGATAATCTGCTGTAACCTGCCTTCGCTGCCACTGCTGGGCAGTTCTTGTTTCTTTTGATTTGTCCTATACCAAATACCCGTTTTCAGTGAAAATTGTGACTGTACAGAATGTGCCTTTGCACCAGCCACCAGCCCCCTCACCTGGTGATGTGCTCCCAAAGGGTTTGGGTTAGGGAGTCTCCAGTCTAATCAGGGATGTGTGCTGTTTGAAGGCTCAGTAGCATGAGCATCTCCTTACAGGGGGATTCATTCAAGTCACAGGTTAATGTTTTTTTTCTTGGAGGACTTATGTGAAAGTTTTTCATTCAGGGATCAGGGAAATAATTGTGGTCTTTAAGCGTGTAAAGAGTTATGATTACCAATGAGCTTTCCACCGCTGTCCTGCAATAATAACGTCTTCCTAAATTACATTTTTCCAACTCAGTAAAGTGGATCATGCACTGATCTTATCTCTGTGGTACAATGCTCTTAAAAGCATAGAAATACTAAAATCCCACAGGTGTGGGAACAGCGTGTTCAGCTAAGTAGCTTAAAACTGTCATGTGCCTTTCATTCTGAATATGTATTTTCACTAAAAATAATCAGATATAATCACTGTTGCCTGTGGATACAGATGTACCTTCATACTAACGTAATTTTCATATAAATTTGTATTCTAAGGGTTGAAGAGTTTCTTTGTGGCTGTCTGAGATGTATTGTGCCCACCAGTCTAGAAATTACAGTTCTTGGAAGAGCTCACCAGTTCCAGCAGCTCCTGCTGTGGGAATATCCATTAAACAAGATGGAGAAACACAAAAGGCAAAGGATGATGCTGATTTTTTTTTTTTTATTTTCCTCAATCATCCCTGTCAGAAGGAGGAAATGAAGTTCAAGGTCAGGGTTAGCAAAATCTGCAAAAGAAGAGAGAGATGGACCCTTTTACAACATGCAGGCAGCCTGGGAGATATTAGATGGCTGAGGGTGCAGAACTTCATGCAGTCCCTTCCCTGTGAAGGCCAGGCTGTGGCAGCCACGAGGAGTGCAAGGTGTGACCACACAAGGCCACAGATGGAATCAAGATGGTCTTTGCAGTCCCATCTCCACGACGGAGCAAACACTGGTGTAAGTAATGCTTTCTTGTCCTCAAAAGCCTGCAGTCAGTCATGAACTAACAATAGCACTGTTGATGTTGTTTCAAAGTAGGCTTAAGAGCTAAATCACGGAGGGTGAACGGGTCCCCATGGTGAGCAGGGCAGCTGATCCAGGGCTGTTACTGTGGTGATGGGACCTGCCTGGGATGGTGCAGGGAGGGTGAGGGGGTTCCCTGGAGGGGCCAGAGCTGTGTGTACCCCCAGGGTGTGGTTCCTCACTCCCTACACACTCACACCCCAGGTTACCATACCTTTGGTGAACTGCACGTGGGATATCACCACCAAAAATGTTGCAGCCACATCTGCCCAGTGCCACGGACTGCCTGTGTCCAGTGAGAGGCAGGAGACTTCTGCCTAGCCTTGAGCTCCAGGTCTCCATGAATGATGGCCCTGCAGGTAGCAAAACAGTCACACAGCCTGTGTGTAATGAGAAAGGAGTTGGTATTTGTGTCCTGAGCGAGTTCTGATCATGGCTGTTTGTGTGGAAAATGGTGAAGGAAAAAGCCGTTCCCAGAGTTCATTATTCTCAAGCCTTTTTTCTCTCACAGCTGCCTGGATGTTTCTGAGCTCTCCAGTTGCTGCTGGGCGAGAGCACAGATTAAATGAATAGGTACAGAGCTGTTCTGCAAGCAGAAGCAAGGCTGCCTCTCAGCCCTGCAGTGCCCAGCGTGTCAGGGTGTTCTTCCTTAGCTACAGGCCCCGAGTTACCTTTGAACCTTGCGTGACAAGGCACCCGCTTTTGGGACGCTCCTGGGATCTTCAAACTGGGTAAGCTTTCAAATCCCAGACTGTCCTGCTGACACTGCCATGCCCTTCCAGCAGAATACAGAGTATTTTTAGCGTGTGGTTTCAAACCAGGGTACCTTCTGCCTGTCTCCTTTTGCTGCCGGGCAATACAGCAGTTTATTCTGCCTCTGTAAGCAGGGCAGCCCTGTGCCCCAGCTCACAGCCCCAGCCTGCACAGGGCAGTGCAGGGGGTCAGGCTGCTGAAGGTGAAGTGGCTCAGTGGCTCATCTCCCGCTGCTCTCTGAGAGGTACAGTGTGTCGTGTATTAACTGATCCAAGTCCTTACTGAATCATCCAGCTCTGTGCTACAGCAGCAGAAGTTGAAGCATCACAACTCTGATGACTGCATCTCTTCTGAAGGATTTATCTCCATACCTCCAAATGTTTCACTTCAGAGTGAAACTGATTTTTCATTGTACTTTGCTTCCTCTTGAAAGACCATTTAGGTGAATTCAGCTATACTTGTTAGCGCTGCCATAGATTTGAACCTTGTTTTAGGGCAAGTAAAACATTTGCTAAAATGGTATCCCCTCTCCATGGCTCTTTCAAGCTGATCTCTGCCACCTTCCGGTGCTTATTCACAGGTCTCAGTGTGCTTACTCTGTTCTGAATCCCCCCAGCACAGCTCTGGCAGAGCAATAAGGCTACCTACAGATGAACAAACTGAGAGCCCAAACACTTCAAATGGAGAAGCAGCCCTGAAATCTTTGCATGCTTTTTGCTCCTCACTTGTGGTTTTCTGCTTACTATTCACAACAAACAAATGAGGACAAAGACTCACGTCCTTCCTCTGGTATGAGCACAGCCCTGTGTCATCACTGCCCCTGCTTGTGTGGTTTGCTGCCTCCCCCTCTCCTGACTCACGTTCTGTCTCCGCTTCCTGGTCCTTGGTCCCTCCCTGCCTCTCTCAGGGCATGTTTCTTGCTGTTTTTTTTTTTTTTTCTTTGGCTTTTCTCCCCCTGTATATTGTGGGATCAAATGATTTTTTTTCCTTTTGTATTTATTTTTTTATTTCCCATTTGTTTATTTGTTTTTGTAGCTCATCCCCTGGGATTCTGGTCTCCTTGCTTCAAGATAGTGCTTGAACCTGTGATAAAAAGCCAGCCTCCTGTGTGCTGGAGGGGCTTGTGTGCTGCCTCCAGAGCAGAATGGAAGCAAATGGTGGAGCAGCAGTGAGAGAGGAGCTACTGCAGCAGGAACAGGTGGGTGTTGGCAGGTTTCACATTGCAGGTGAGCTGACGAAGGTGCCCTGTGGCATTAATGCTGCTCCCTCCTGCTGCCTCCCACCACCAGCTTCTCCTTAAGCCTCTGCATTCCTGTATGGGTGTGTGATGTCCAGGGAATGCTGATGAGGGGTCAGTGCAGGCTGCAGGTGTTGCTTCCCAGCACAGATGCCAGGTTTCCAAGGAGTGGCTGTGCACTGCACACTCCTGGAGGTGGCTCTGTGCTGCTGCCCTTTGCTACTCCAAGAAAAGATAGCTGTTGCTGCCTGCGGCTCAGCTTTTTGGCTAGCATCCCTTTCTGCTTCCAGGAAAATGATGAGCTTATGTCAGGTTCAGCAATCCTGATGTCTGCACAGTCGAGAGAAATAGCACTTTAATGTGAGCATGAGTGTGCATGTGTATATATGGAAACTACAGCTTTGACAAGCCCCTCATCTGCCTTGGAAAAGGAACAGCAGGGCTTAAAAGCTGTGGAGTTGCAATATGCTGACTAAGGTCACTAGTTTGCAGTGACTCACAATCTGTTTTTCTGGCAGCCCAACCATACAGCAGGTTGTGCTTTTTTTATCTTCAGTTTCTTTCCTTTAAAAAAACTCTGCATCAGAAAAGTTAATACCTAAAGACATCCTGGAAGGCCTGTCCCTTTGACAGGATACATGGACTCCAGGATAGAATTCCCTCTTCACTGGCATCCCTCCCTCACTCTGCTGTACGAGGCTGTTTTCACACTGGCAAAGAGACACTTTTAAAATTCACATGATGAAAGATATTTGCTAGGTTGTCTTTCTGGTACTCTAACCTGTTTTCCATTTTCTGATCACTTGCTGCCAGCCTGGGGAGGGTGTTGAACAGGCTGTGCCAGGATCTCCCCGAGGCACTGAGAGGTTTCTGCCTGACTTCAAGTTTCTGGTTTCTAAAATGAGGGACTTCTCCACCTTTTTTTTCAATTCTGTGTTAAGACTGTGCTTATACTGCCTCAGCACCTATGAATTATAGCATCATAGTATCACAGAATGGTTTGTGTTGGAAGGGGAAAATCATCCAGTGCCACCCCTGCCATAGGCAGGGACACCTTCCACTAGACCAGGTTGCTCCAAGCCCTGTCCAGCCTGGCCTGGGACACTTTCTTGAGGACTTGGAATTAGACAAGGAATGTAATTTGTTAGAAGAATCTGCCATGATGGGGGGTGTGGGGTGTGTGTCTGTCATTTATCTAAAATTTTATAAAGTCTTTTCTGACTTTCCTCCCCTTTGTTTTTCTTCTCTTTCACCCCACAAAGCATTTTGGAACAAACAGTCATCAGGAAAGGAAGCAGTTTCACTTTAAGATCTAAAGGAAATTTTAAAATCAGATTTGAACTAAAATTACCTTGCCCAGAAGATTTGTCTGCATGGATTTATATCTGTTGCTTGCCTGTAAACTCCACTGCTGTGCAGGTGATGGCAGAGCAGCACAAGCTTTTGTGCATCACTGCCCAGCACAGGCAGCACCTCCCCTGTGCTGTGGAGGTACCTCTGAGAAGCAGGTCACAGACAAATGAACCAATTTGTGTAAAAATAATAATCACTGTGATGATTCTTTCAGATTCACAATGGTGCATTAAATAATGATCATTAATTTGTTGCTTAGGAAAAAAACCCAAACCTAGCCAAGCATTCCCACTGTCTAGAGAGAGCAATTCAATTACTGTTGTGGTGCAGTTAAAGCTCTTGGTGTTCCTGTGAGAAATTTTATTCTTTCTTTATTTTTGTTTTACAGTCTGGGCCACAAGGACCTACTTGGCTGAGGACACAAAATGAATCTGTTTGAGGTTTTCTCGGAATTTTGCCACAGTTATATTACTGGTTGAAAGGAGGCTGTTGTGTTGCCCATAGCTCAGCCCTGCTCTGAACGGGTCCCACAGTGCGGGAAGGTCCATCTTGTTTGACACCTTCACTTGTTTTCCACGTTTCCACTCTGTGTTTTCCTGGGCAAGCTCAGGCAAGGAAGGGTTTTTCTAGGTATGGAAATCCGTGGCTCTTGGGGCAATTTTAAGCCCTTGCTGCCAGTCCAGCAGTTCGTGCCCCTCCGAGGGCATAGCACATCCCTCGGTGCTGGGCACCTGACCGGGCTGGGCCTCAGCAGTGTGAATGTTCCTGTTTTCCAGCATGCAAATGAAGCTCTTCTCTTGACTGAGGTCTCACACAGTGCTGGCAGCGTTTGCTGGGGTGCTGCCAAACAACAAAGGGCAGTATTTTCTTTAAAAAGCAGAAAGCATATTAAAAGTTTCTGTAATGTGTAATGTTTGTGAAATCTCAGTCACTTGATTAGGAGCTTGAAGTTGGTCAGCCTCCTTCCAGCTTCCCCACTTCCCCCTCGGTTCTGCATGACACTGCAGCTGCTCTGATCAAAAACAGTTACTTAAAAATTTGCTTGTAGCTATGGCAACCTTCATGCACTGCATTTCAACTGAAACTCTGAAACAGCATCAGAAGTTTCTTAATAGGATATTTATGAAGATTTTGGTCTTTGTGCATTTTAAAATGGAAATATGCCGTTTTTAAAGAGGGGTTATCAAAAGCTCATTAATTTTGGAACTGCATTTTTGCAGTGAGACTGCTGCTTAGGTTTTTTGAATTTATTTATTTAATGGTTTTGGGTGAGATTCCTCTGGTTCTTTAACTCTTCAGAGCCGAAGCCCTGGGGCACTTTTCAGGTGCCAGCCCCTCCTTCCTGTCTGGTCCTGCCTCCCACTCTGCCTGCAGACACTGGGTTTGTAGGGGCACCTGGAGGGGCAGGGCCCCAGTTGTGTTGGCTCCAGGCTGGAGCATTGCCAGGGATCCCAGACTTTGCCTTCCTGCAGTAAATAACCCAGGGGGTTTATTTAGCCCTTTGCCCATGCGGTTTCCTGGTGTTTGCCTCCTCTGAGAGAAACAGATAGATGTGCTTGCAGAGAGGTTATTTAGTAGCTCCCAGACCCTGAAGTGTTTTCTCAAAGGCACAACTTCCAGGGTGTACTCAGTTTGTCCAGACATGGTCCCCAAACCCTGTGAGGTTTTAACCTCACAGTCAACTCACCTTGGAAGGGGTAAATTTGCAAAGCGGCTTCTTTTCTTTTGTTTTCTTCCCTCTTCTTCTCCTCTGTGGTTTCACACCTTCAAAACCATGAGGATAAAATTAAGGCAGCCTTGCTGAGATGCACCCTCGGCTGCCCTAGACCCCCTGGAGCCGTGCTGATCTGTTCTGGTGCCTCCGAAGTGTGGATTAGGTCTAATTAATGCTGTTTCTTGATCAATTTGACACATGCATGGAAGGGATTTCTGTAATTACAGCTGTAACAGCGAGGGCTTTTTGCGAGGCAGCTCCCAGTGCTGCAGCAGGGAACTCTGCTCCTGGTGATGGGGTTTGGGCTGCTGTAGGTGAGCAGCTGCCCCAGCACTCTTGACTTTTTGTTTGGTTTTCCTTTTTCCTGGGCAGGTTTGAAACTACTGGTTTGCAGAAGAAGGTGTCTGAGATGTGGGCAGACAGTCCTCAGCTAGCTTGGGTTTGTATAACAGAGCACTGGCACCCTTTGTCTGGACTTACATTATTCCTGGCCCACATGGAGGAATGTTCATTTTTGGAAATGCCTCACAGTAGGTTATAATGACCCAGCTGAGGAGGTGTTATCAAGGTATTCAAGGAGGATTTTTGTGTTGCTTTAATCCGTAGGAAAAAAAAAAAGAATTGAATCGATCATATTTTTCACAATACATCTAAGAGAAAACATGCACAGGATGTGGAACATCCAACCTGTTCCCGCTCTCCCATTCTGCGTTTTGGAGGACTGACATTGTCTCCACGCTCCTCCTGGACTTCCATAGGCTGTGTCTGTTGCTGTAATCAGAGGAGACAGTACCAGGACACAGCAGAGTATCTGCCTGCCTATTAGACAGGCAGGGCTTTAGAAGGGGAATTGCACTTCTGCAAAGGAGATTAAATCAAGTGATGGAACTTTGCAGTCCATTGACTGCGCTAAACCAGCTACGCTTTATTCAGGGTTGTGAAGCTCTAATGGAGCTTGGAAAAGCTGCCAAAGGGGCTGGAGTTATATCTGTATTGGAATGGGAAGTTTCTGCCTCCATATGGAATTAGAAGGATCAAAGATAATAAGGCTGGGTGGAATCTTAAGGAATCCTGTAGTCTAGACCATGCAATGTGCTGAGAGGCATTAACAGACATCAGGGAGATGCAGGGCTTGGGTTTGGGGCTGGATTTAGGCTTTAGCGGCTCTTTATTGTAAAGTTTCCCTGTCATGGCACAACCACACATCAAAGGACGTGTGGCAGGGCAGCCCTTCGTGCCTTCAGCATGGGGCTGAAGGTGCAGCGTGTGGAGAAACCAGCACAGCAGGAAAGAGGCTGCAGGGACATCATCCAGTCATGTCTGTCCTGTCCTCCACTGGATCTTGTGAGAGAGTAACTTGGTCAGCCCGAGGATTAAAGCTCTCCTGCCTTTTTTGGGGAGTGCCATGTGTAGCACAAGACACACAGGGCTCTCCTGCACTGCCATCCGTGGGCTGGGAGCATGGCAGGATCAGTGCCAGTCTGGGGACTAAAACAGCACTGGCACCATCTCCTTCAGGACATGGTGCTGAGGCAGTCACACCATGAGCCAAGTCTTTCAACTTAAGAAAAAATATTATCTACAGTTTGCAAAGAGGCAGCCAAGAAGCTGGGTCAGAGGCTACAGCATACCTCGTTATGCTTTTCTGGTCTGGTGGAGCTGCCAGGACCAGTTCTTGCAGGATATCTTACACTGAAACAAATGGGCAGCTATTTCTAGGAGCCTTTAAAAATCTGTCTCTGACCCACCTGGCTGCCTTTATTCAGATACAGAGTAATGTTTCCAACATATCTAGTCCTTCTCTAATTTAACACATTAAGAATTTGAAGCTCCACTGCTCTCCACCTTTTCATAGGGGCTTTCCAGCTAAATTTGGTGTGTTGGAAAAACTTCTGCTAAATAAAACCGGCTGATATATATTGCCTTTGAGAAATAATTTCCTGATAAAGCCCAGTTCTCCGACGCAAACTCCTCAGCATCGGCTGGGAATCTGAAAACTGTTTACTCGAGCAGAACAAATCTTTCCAGGAGCGCTCCGGCCGTGCCTGAAGGGGCCGGGAAGGGTCCGGGAAGGGTCCGGGAAGGGGCTTCGCGTGTCCCGGGAGCCGCTCCCGATCCCGCGGCTCGGGGACGTGCGATGCCGGTGTTCCCCACGAGGGGGCAGGAGCGTCACGGCGAAGGGCGAGCGTGGAGGGGAAGGGAAGCGGAGGGAGCGGGGAATGGGAATGGGAACGGGGAACGGGGAATGGGAGCGGGGAATGGGAAGGGGGAACGGGGAGCGGGGAACGGGAGCGGGGAACGGGGAATGGGAAGGGGGAACGGGGAATGGGAACGGGAGCGGGGAACGGGAACGGGGAGCCGGGAACGGGAGCGGGGAACGGGGAATCCGCTCCTGCTTCTCCAAGGCAGCGGGCTCTTCGTTTCGGCGGGGGAAGGGACAGGGTGCCAGCAGGAGCGTGGGCACCGCGTGGGGTGGGTTACCGAGGGTCGGCCGAGCATTTTAGCTGGTGAAACACAGGGAATGAACCTTTGCTTTAAACTGAAAGAGGGTGGGTTGAGATGGGATATTAGGAAGAAATTCTTCCCTGGGCAGGCCCTGGCACGGGTTGCCCAGAGAAGCTGTGGCTGCCCCAGCCCTGGAAGTGTCCAAGGCCAGGTTGGATGGGGCTTGGAGCAGCCTGGGATAGTGGAAGGTGTCCCTGCCCAAGGCAGGGGGGCTGGGACTGGATGATCTTCAAAGTCTCTTCCAAACCAAACCATTCCCCAAACATTCTATGTATTTAGGATTCTGCTTTAAAATATTGGTTTTAGCAAAGAATTTACAGGTGGAATTGGAACAAAGGGTAAAGTCAGTAAGGGAGCATTCTCTAAGCAATTACTTCCACTGACTGGCACTGGAAATTTATCCCATTCCTTTCTTGGACTTGACAGGAAAAGACATTCAGTGATCCCAGGCTTGTTTAATGAGAAGAGTGCAGGGGTTGCCTTTGCTGCAGGGACTGTGTGTTTGCTCAGGACCTGAACCTCAGAAACATTTGCTTCATCTCCTTCCCCCTTCCCTGCAGATGCCTGGTTTGCAGCAGCGTGTGGGGCCCTTTTGTGGAGCTGCCTGCAGAGCTACTTGGGAAGCCAAGCACAGCTCTTCAGATTTATTAAAATGCATTGCTTGCTTTTTGTCAGCAGTGCTGATGTCGGTGGGAACAACAGGGCAAACACCTTAATAGGCAAGCCAGGCTCCTGTGTAGTGTTTATCTCACAGGCACACACAAAGCTGGGATATGGCTTGGCTAGTGCTTTACAGGCAGCGCTGGAATTAGTCTGGAATGGTGCTGGAATTAAGGGCAGCTGGGCCTGTGGAGAAGCCAAGGTAGTGCTGAGTTTAATTCTGAGCCCAGTGCCCTGGGCTGGGGCAGAGCTGGGGGGCAGCACTGCAGCCCAGGAGAGCTTTCCTGCAGCTCCAGCTGGACCCAGACTGAAGGAGCCCGTCCCCACGGGGGCTGGGAGGGCTGGTACTGTGTGTCTGCCACTCCCCATCCCCACTGATGAGACAACAGAGAAAGAGCCAGCACTTCAGGTGCTATGCTAGGAGAGCATACTACAGAAATAGAAACAACTGACCTGGCACTGCCCTCCTGTGGGTAGAGCTGCCTTTCCACAATGCACAGAAGCACCAAAAATGCTTCTTCTCCACACCCAGGAGAGAGATGAGTCTCCTCTGCTGCCAGTATTGAAGAACTGCTCAAATTAGTTAATAATTTTAATGGTATAGGTATTCTTTCTGGCTGCTGTCCAAATCGTGTAGATCTTTTTTATGTGAGTAAATATTACAAATAGATGACGAAGAGATAGAGCCTCACTGAAGAGTTGCACAAAGAGGCTGAGAGATAGCACGGAATTGTTGAAATGAAAATCAGTGGATGTAGATGGATCTCACCTGTGAGAGCTGAAGTCCCTTTTGCCTGAATGTCTAGTTGTGACCAACTAGTTCCACCCCATCTCCAAAGGTAGAGCCATTTGTTTAAAATGCTTAACCTTTGTAGAAGAGTTGCTTCAGTAATGACTCAGGAGGAGACTGCAGTGAATTGAATCACTCCTCATATTGTCTATTGCCTGAAGAATTCAGTTGGAGAAAAAAGGTTGGTGAAAAGCCTCTAAGGTGTAAGGCAATCGCAGCCCAAACTGCTGTGATCATTTTAACTTGCTAACTGCTGCAGTCTGGGCTCAGCCTCACTGCTGGTGACGTTTTCCACTGCAGGATTGTTCTGCTTTTCTTTGGATTATGTTGGTATTGCCCAGTGTCCAAATATAGAGTATCTCAATGTTTCCATTCAGTGCTTTTTGTATGCAAAATGAGTTAATCTGCTCTAAGCAGCAGAGCATCTTCTATAAGCCGATATTTTGGCACCTCTTTTGGTCTGTAGCTGTTTCAACTTTCCTGAGCTGTTTGAAGGGGAAACATCCTGGCACAGAAAGCAGAGCTGTAGTGGTCCCACTCCTTAAGGGCACTGAGGTATCTTCAGCTGGTGAAAATCTTCTGTCAGAGGAGTCCAGGCCTGCATGGATATACCAAAATTGTGGTGGTAACCTTGCAGTGTGATTTCCTGTCTCAAAGGGAGTTTGTTCTTGCCAGGTCAGGAACTGGATCAGGAAGATGACAACTATCTGAGGAGGTAGAAGGTTTAGTCTTTAGGGAGAACGGCTACCATGGACAAGCTGGTCCTAAGGATGGCAAGGGGATGTCTGTGAGCAGTCTCAGCAGGGGTATCCAAGATTGTCAGTGACTCCAGTGAGCCATGGGTATCTTTCTGTCCTTTGAGTAAAGCCAGTTCTCAGCTCTCTGCCCAGCAGAACTCACACAGCCTCCAGCACCAGAGCAAACAGCCTCCACCACCTCCCTTCGTACCCAAAGAGAGGTGCTGCCCTGGAAGGTGTGAGGATGGGCATCAGCAGCCAGCTCTGTCTGCTGTGGGCAGAGCTCCTGGTCCAGCCCATGCCCTGCAGCCCAGGCAGGCTGTGCTGGGAAGGATCCACACGAAGCCAGGGCTGTCCTGCTGCTGTGTTCCATCAGCTTCTCTTGCTCAGCACAGACTCAGTGTCAGCCTTCTCATCCTGATTCAAGCCAGGGAGTCTTGCAGCTCCAAAGTAACTAAATGAAGAGACCAAGTGTTTAATGGGAGTCTGAGTAATCTGTTGGGTGGTGGGTGAGTGGGAACAACCTCAATTTCCCACAGTGAGTAATGAAATAATTACATCAGGACTGACAAAGCTGCTGATTTTAAGGTTAGTTTTCCCAAGGGCAACAGTAAGATGACAAGCTTTCTGCCCTGGTGTGTCCTTTACTGCTTTTCCTACTGTTGATATTTTATAGTGGAGCAAGTGGCTACTCAGCAAAATTAATGTGTGGAATCTGGGATTATAGGGAATCTGGGATTTCATCACTGAGCAATCTGTGTATTTCAAAAAACATATTAATGTCAGGAGAGATCATTTATCAATTGCTTACTCATTTGCTTCCCAGCCCGCACCACAAAATCTTACCCAGGGGTTCTTGCAGTGCTCCCAGGAGTTATTGGCAGAAGCAGCTCCCTGGAGCTGAAGTGGAAGAGGCAATTTGAATGTGACTGCAGTTTAAAAAATGTTTCCTTCCTTTCCAATTCAAATTAGCTGTGATGAATTATCACTCCTCCTAGGTTTAGAATATAAGCCCAACAATTTATACCTGGTAACATTTAATGGCTGTGCATATGCAGCCTCTTTGCTCTGTGACCCAGGAGAATGGCTTCTTAATACTCCTCTTTAAGACTTGGTGTTTGTGTTGGTTCTCCTGTAAATTCGTAGTCTTTCATTTGCAGCCAAACTGCAACAAAAGCCACATAACAATTAGAAAGCCTCACACGTAGGTACAGAAAATGCAATCACAAGATTGCTAAATAGAAATTGCTCTATCTTTAACTGATCATGAGCTGTCAGCTGTTCCTTTGTTTGGATTATTATAGACACACATGAAACATTTCACTGAATGCTTAAGTTTTTCCAGCTAGAATCCAGACAGATGTCTGATAAAATAACAAACACACCCCAATCCACCCCTCCTCCAAACCCCCTTCCTGCCTCAGCTGAATTTCTTGCTGTATTGAAGCCAGTATTTCATGGACTAAATTGGACAAAGCAAGCAAACAATCTCCTTCACATTGATTTCCAAATCAAATCATTGTTAATCACGTCAATGTTCCCAGCTGGTTCAAGAGTCTCAAGGCCAGCTTTGTGGCCCAAAGGAGCTCCTCTGCATGGACGCCACGGAGCTCTGTGTGTGCTGCCCAGGTTTGCTTCGACTGGGGTTGGAAACATTCAGGTCTGATTCCCTCGGCTCTTTCTCCCCCCGTTCTGCACTTGACCTTGGACTTCTGCCCTGTCTGTGGTGGGAAGGGGGCAGGTGCCTGGTGCTAAAATACAGATCCAGGGCACCACAGACTGTGAGCAACCCCAATTCCTCAGCCACTGGGCAGGCTGGCAGCTGTGTCAGCACGGTCAGCTGCTGATTTCTGGGGCTGAACTCTTCTCTTTCGGAGTACAGCTCTTGTGGGGATGTGACGGCTTAGGGGGTATTGGAGTCTGGCTCCTCAGGCTAAGCTGAGTGTGGGGCAGCAGTCTGCCCCTGCAGGCATTTGTCCAAAGCAGTAATTTCAAATCCCTGTGCATCTCTTTATGCTCACTGAGATGCCTCTCATGCTTTGAATGAAGGGAGTGTCTGTGCTTTGGGAGGATGGCAGTCAGGGCAGGAGCTGGAGCTGTGGTGTGCCTGTGGCAGGGGCAGCACGGTGCTGGCAGCCCAAAACTGGAGCTGTGGTGTGCCTGTGGCAGGGGCAGCACGGTGCTGGCAGCCCAGTGTGGAAAGGGATACGGGAGGAACTCCAAACCAGCAGCTCTGCCTGAGGTCACGGCTCACCACAGGCACTGAACAGCTCCTTCCCTCTCTTGCAAAAGAGGGAGCAGAAAGGAAGAGGAGGTGGCAGACTCAAACATGACTGTTTCCAGCAACAGCAAGAAACCCCAGCAGTGTGCACACACAGGCAAGGAAGCCCACACAGAGCAAATCACAGTCCCACGTAGAGATGCCTGTCTGAGAGTGGATTAATGGCCAGTCTGAGGAGGAGAGGATGAGCCTCAGAGACCAAAATGCCTTCTCCCGCTTGGACTCAGTTCAGAGCTCTGTCTGCACACGTGGGCACAGCTGGCTGGGAGGGCATATGCTGCCCATTTGACATGTAATAAATTTACCCTGTCAGATAAGCAAGATTTCAGGACTATATCTGTAACATATATTAGGAATGGCAAATTAATTAAAGTATGAACTAATTAACCTCCTTGCTCTCTGCTGTTCCCTTGCCAGGGCAGTGGGCTCACCCTGCCCAAGCCCTGTCCCAGGCAGCCCTGATTTTGTTAATGGCCCACGAGCTGCTCCTGTGCCTTGGGGGAACGAGGTGCCCTCTGCTTAATGAGGCCACTGCCAGTTTGATGATGCTTTCTGGGGAAGTGTTCTCCCTGTGGCTGCACTGGCACTGTCTGTGGACAGGCTATCATGAGGCTTAGGCTGGTGTGTGAGCTGTAGTGCAGGGCCCAGCCTGGGCTGAGATTGGAATGGGGTTTTGAAGGGTCTCTGCCTTAGAAATGGAAACTGCTGGTTTTGGCTCCAGGAAGAGACTGAAACTTCTCTTAAGGCAACCGAGCTGAATATAGGGAGTATTGGAGTAACATGCAGCCCTTTGAACTATCCTTTAGCAGCAGCTCTGTGCTCTCAAGGAAGCTGTCTTTAGCCAGGGGGAAATGGGGCTGGTTTCATCCCTGCACGCCGTGTCCTCTGCACGAGGAGAGCACAGCAGGAGGCTCTGCACATCAGCCACCTCAGTGCCACAGGTGGGCTCACCCATCACCCCTCATCTTTATTCTCTTGCTGTCACGTTTCCCTGTCTGTTCACTTGTAAACCAAATTGCCAGGTTCTCTGATGATAATGTTTTACTCCTCTGAAAATTACTGTTTGCACAGTGGCATCTGTATGATGCTATTTTCCCCACTGAATAATCATTTTCATAATCTGAAACCAAAAAGAAAACCCAAACAACTACCATGGACGAAAGGAAAATTCTCATGGAATAAATTTCCATAGTTAAATTTCCTCATAAATATATATTACTTCTGGAGCTTTCCGTGAAGGCAGCAATGAGAGAATTATTCTGCTCTGTTTTTAACTACTGACCCTACCAAATAGTTTCCTCAGCACGCTATCAGAGGTGTTGTAGAGCTGATGCATTCGCTATTTCCTGTTTAATAGAGCTGATATTCAAATCGATGGATGTCCCTTGTCACAAATATAATTTCATCCCTTTACTGCACTTGCCAAAAACAATGCAATGGCCTCGCTGTTAGATACTGTGCTTGCTTCATTACTTTAAAATATGTTAGCACTTTGTTCATAATAGCTTTGATGGCTTAAACAGTAGAGGTGCTGAATTTTTAATGGTAACAATAAGGTATTTGTTTTACTTGCTTTTGAAGAAGGAGCAGGAAGCACAAACACCTTGTGAGAAACCTTGTTTTTGTGAGACTAAGTCCAGTTCTGCAGCTGTGCTGGATCATGGCAGCATCCTTTCTTGAGGTGACTGAAAATGCTGCAATTACTGCAGGTCACTTATTTAAGGGTAGTATGAAAAATGCTTCAGGGGCTCTCACAGCACGTGAGTGAGTTTTGCCTTTGTCTGGCCAGCCCCAGGGGGGCTGCACAGAGAGAAAATCTTGCCTGTGCTCGGAGGATCTTTAAATCACTGGCAGAGATGTTTCTTGTGGGGGTGCTCAGTTTGATGTCGGACGACAGGCATGGGTTGGGGTTTCAAGATCATGTGGCCATTGGCAACATCTCCCTGTTTCTTAGAATCATTGAATCACAGAAGGGTTTGGGTAGGAAGAGACCATAAAGATCATCCAGTTCCATCCCCTGCCAAGGGCAGGGACACCTTCCACTAGCCCAGGTTGCTCCAATCCCCATCCGGCCTGGCCTTGGACACTTCCAGGGCTGGGGCAGCCACAGCTTCTCTTGGCAACCTGTGCCAGGGCCTCAGCACCTTCATAGTGAAGAATTTATTTGTAATATCCAATCTGAATCTACTCTCTTTTGGTTTGAAGCCATTCCCCCTTGTCCTGTCACTCCAGGCCCTTGTAAATGGTCCCTCTCCATCTTGCAGGCTCCCTTCAGGTACTGGAAGGACACAGTTAGGTCACCCCTAACCCATCTCTTTTCCAGGCTGAACAATCCTGATTCTCTCAGCCTTTCCTCAGAGGAGAGGTGCTCCATCCCTCTAATCAGCATGGTTTCCTTGTGGTCTATGTTGATGTGCTGTCAGGTCTGATATGTCCTGTTGTCCCGGAATTACCCTGCAAGGAGCAGAGCATGAAGCTGCAGCAGGGCAGGAGGGAGGGGGCCAGCTGGAGCAGCCCTCAGCATTCCCTGCTGCCAAGGGGCTGTGCTGGCTGGCTCCTTGCTGAGGAGGATGGAGCTACAGCCAGTGCTAAATCTATTATGGGATGCTTTATGCATAAAGCAGCAGTGCCTTGCAGGGCCCCAGGCTTCCTGAGGTGAAGTGTGGTGATGTTTCTGGATGTGGTGGTCTGCCCCTCTGCTCTCCCTGCTCAGCTGCTGCCCCTTCTCCTCCTGGCCTGGTCCCACACCAGCCCTTTTCCTCAGGGCAACTGCATCTTCCTGTTCCCATGCCCACAGATGGCCTCCTCAGCCTTTCCCCCGCTCAGTAAGAAGTTAGGAGGTTGGGCAAAATTTCCACGTTGCACCAAGAATCAGGGGGTTCCCCTGGGCAGGACTCCCCAGTGGCATGCAGGGAAGATAGACAGAATTTAAAGGAAGGAACATTTGAGAGTATTTCTGCAAAAACTGGAAAATATTTTATTTTTAAAGCTGTGTGCACAAAATTTGGCTTCCTCTGAAATGGGAAATTGTCTCACAGCAACATATGCTAATTCATTAGACAAATTTCATTCGCTGAAATGTGAACTACAGTAATTTCTCCCTGCTTTTGAATGTAAATTGCAATTCAGCCTTAACTGTAGTGGTATTCCCATTACACGGGGTTGAAGAGAGTATTTAATGTTTACTCTTGCTTTTAACTTAGTAAAATCTTT
Organism: Myiotriccus ornatus; assembly: GCA_036023395.1. Lineage (NCBI taxonomy): Eukaryota > Metazoa > Chordata > Aves > Passeriformes > Tyrannidae > Myiotriccus > Myiotriccus ornatus. The sequence continues at coordinate 6,883,097 of JAYRBT010000028.1, read as the reverse complement.
TCTCAACAAGCTTCATCTCACCCACTTTCCGTTTTGCACCGAGGGTTCAGCTCAGCCCCACTGGGACTTACAGTTCCTGTCTGGTTTTGTTCCTGGGGGGAACTGGGTCTACCCAATCTGCAGCAGTCCCATGCTCACAGAGCAGGGGTCTGCTGAGTCACAGCCAATATCTGGCTTATTTTCACCTTGATTAAAGTTAACCATTAGTTAATTAATAGATGGATATATTTGCTTCCATTTTGATTTGCAATTTCAATTACTGATTCTTCCAGCATAAACGAACTCCCCTTATGATAACATTTTTATAACTTCAGGACTTCTCCTTGGACTGCTTATGAAAACGCTGCACAACCTCCATGAGTACTGAGCTCGTGCTGAGCATCATAACCACTGAAAGAAAGGAGGAATAGAGCGAGGGGGAGGGAGAGAATGACGTTCACTTTCCCCCATACATGACATCGTTTCTTATAAATTGTTTCGAGAACCTTTTTCTGCTCGTGGCCATCTCGGCTGTGTGTTTCTGGATGTCATTCTCTCTGCATGAGGCTAATGACTGCCTGAAATCAGTCATCAGTGGACACCCTCCCTGCACCCCAGAGGTGTCAGGTGTGAGGTGTTGGTACTGCTCAGCTCGCAGCCGGGTCGGCCCCAGCCCGGGGCTGGCACAGCCCTCGGTGCCCTCAGTCCTCCCCTGCCCCAGCTCGTTCTGTCTGACCTGCCAGTGCCAGGGAGCAGGGACAGCAGCAGTGCTGGGCAGGGCAGAGCTCTGCTTTGTCGGGGAGGGATCAACCTGCTCCTGTGACAGAGACGGCAACAAAAGCAGAAAAATTCGTTGTGCAGAAGGAAAGGAGCCGGGGGAGACGTTCAGAGGTGACACACGGATACCCAGCAGTGAGCTGCACACTGATTCCCCAAGTGCCATTAATGTCAGCCTAGGTCAGGTCTGGCAGCTGCCTGGCAAGGCTGGTCCCATGGATGGGTCTGGCCGAGGGGATTTGTTCCCACTGACACATCAGCATATCGGGCACATGAAGTACAGTGAGTGAAAACAAATCTCTGTAACGCCCTGCCCTCCCATTCCAAAATCTTGTGCACAAACCCACATTTGTGTGCTGGTTGTACATGACAAGGAAGCCAGCACCAGCTGCCCCGTGCCCCCAGAGCCCTGCTGTGTGTCAGGCACTGGGAGCTGCTCGAGGCACAACGTGATTGCCCGTGTAACACCACCCCTGCAACCTCCCACTGCCAGCCCCCAGCCCTGAAGGGCCCTGTTGCCCAGGCTGTACATGCCTGGGGTAAGCAAATATCTCAAGCTGAGAAGTCTGGTATTGGTACGTTACAAGAAAATCCCTCAACCTTAAAATTGCTTATGGTAAAAAGCTCCATATTGCAGATATCACTGTCTAACAGACCAAAGCATCTCAGGAGTTTAAGAATAAACCTGGCATGCACTGGTGTGACTGTTTATGAAGTGAGGGAAGACTGGCACAAAATACTAAGAAGCTGTATGAGAGGCATTTTAACAAACAGTCTTAATCTTCACCTTTCAGTATTTAAGTCACAGTGCAGCTTCCTGCCATTATTAGAGCAATTAAAATGCAATTACTTTTTCATCTTTACTTCAGTTCTTGAATAATTAAAGCCACTTTACATCAAGGGTGATCCATAAAGCAGGGCATTTTGCATGGGAAAAGCTGCAAAGGGTGGGAGACTTTGGGGTTTGGGCACTCAGCAGCCGAGCAGCTGAGACTGGTGATGCTGCAGGGAGCTGCCTGCTCTGCACATCTCTACGGGATCATGGAAGGAGGCCAATTGCTGGATTTCTGTACTTTATCTTGATTAAACGGCTCTTTCAATTTGGTGTTCACTCCTTTCATATTTGTAATCACTTTGAGATTTTCATTTTATAGTATTCACTTATTTAACTGCTTGTTTCCTGCCAAGTCTAAAAAAGGAAAGGCTTTTCCCTCCCTTCTCCTTCCTGCAATAAAGGCAAGAGTTTACAGAAAATTACTTCTATATTTAAAGTCTCCTGATGTAAATCTCTGATTGCTTTAGATAGTCAGAGCTGGCAGATAGTGCAAATAAGTATTGAAGTGAAAGATGCTGAGCTGTGGGGGAGGCTGACAGTGCTGCAGGCACGTGGGAAGGCTGATGGGTGTCCCTGGGGTACGGGGAGGGGTGCAATATTCCTGGAACAGGAGTGGGTGCTGCCCCTCTCCAGATCCTCTGGAAGAATTTGGGGATTGCTGTGATTCCTTTTGAGGGCTGTGGTGCTCCCTGTGCAGGGACGATGCCCGAGGGCTCCTCTGCGGTTGGGGATGGGGGAGCTCCATGTCACAGGCACTTCTCCAGAGATGTGGGGACAGGGAAGCTCCCCCCATGGGGCTGCAGTGATTGCCAGACTGCCAGCAGCAGGACAACAACTCCCTTTGGGTTTCTTATCACCCAAATTGAACATCATCTGCCCTGTATCTTAGCTGAGGTAATGGGAAAAGAAATACAGTCGAAATGTGCTGGAAAGGATGAAACCCTCCCAGGTTTTAATTTGTATGGGAGACTAAGGAAATTGGCATATTCTCAGGCATTTGCTGCACATGTCAGGTTTACCACACTCATTTGTCAACACTTTTATTGCTGTTGAGGGATGTAGTTAAAAGAAAGTGAGCTGCAGGAAAACTAGAAAGCATCTTAGGGGAGCTGCTGTGGAGAGAGGGCCAAAGGCAGCGAGAGAACACGTGTGGTACTGCCTGGTGGCCAACAGGTTCTGTTGCTGTCCCCTTAGCAAAGGCAGGGAAAGGCTTTGGGATCAGAGCTGGTGGCACTGACCTGCCCAAGCAACCAGCATGGAAGGATTCCCTGGCAGCTTCCTGGGGCCAGCCCTCGTCCCACACGCCTCAGCCAAGGAGAACGGCGGGGCCACCATCGAAGTGCTGCCTGCAGACACAGATGCCATCGCTCAGCCCAGCTCAGGCAGACTCACATTTCAGCCCAATAGCTGGGGCGAGACCCTTCCGGCCAATCTTACCTGCCCTGGAATTGCACTGCACTGTTATGGGGTTTAATTTTGGGTATGAAGAGCTTTTGAACTGCTGAGGAACTGTGCAGCTGGTCTGTGAATCCAATCCTGGGGAAACATTATGAAACCCTTTTGCTCTCTTTCACTCCAAAGTTGCCTGTGTTCAAACATACCTCCAGGGCACAGGGAGGGAAAAGCAAATTGGTCCTAAAACTTGGCTGGTTGCAAAACTTAATCTAAATAAAAGGCAGCTGGGACACAAGTGAAAGGCACTCAACCTATGAGACATTTGGATTTAGAATTGGAGCTGGTCAGGATCTGGAGTTGATTGGAATTTGTGTCTGATTGCTGATAGACTGCCAGGAACTGGTTAGTCCTTGGTAAAAACTTGGCCTAAGGACCAGGACTATTTAACTGCAGGGACTGGGTTTTCTACATTTTACTGACTAGCAGAAGTCTCTTTTTCTTTCTAAATAAATAGATATGCTCAGAAGATGTTACAAAGAGTGGCAGGACTGTAAGTTGTGAATTTTCTGCTTCTTGCTTTTCTTAAATTACAGTGAAAAGGATAATGAAATGAAGGACAGATACTGTGAGGGGAAATCTAAAATCTATTATAAGAGTGGTTCAGCTAAAAATGCTGCAGTCCAAAGGCTCCTTACAGAGTATGTGTTTTTCATGTTCAAAAAACAGTAGTACATTTGTAGCCTTGATATTGTCTGAGATCTGAAAACCCCTCCCTATCCTTTGTATGGATTTTCTTTAGCCTTCTAAATCTCAGTGATATGAATCAATCATATCTCAACACCTCCATTAAAATCTCACGTCCCTTCCACTGTGAGCTACACCAATCATTCCCTTTTTCAATCAATAAAACAAAAGCCAACTTCAATCTTCATTCATAATTGGCACAAAAACCAACTCTGAGCTTTGGAAAGAAAGTTCTGATCATTTCTCCTTAGCCCACCCCCACATATACCTGGTTTCTGACCAGGTTTGTTAGTGGGAGGGTCCTGATGAGAGTGAGTTCTCATGGGGCTTCTGAAACTGCTGGAGGTTTGACTTCACCGTGATTTTTGAGGCAGGGAGGAAAGTTAAAGGGCAGCTACAAGAAAATAGGGAGATTTGCATTTGGCTGAACTATGGAGCCATGGGAGCCCAGGAGCTTTAGGTGAAAACTACAGCAAAGCTTGGATTTTTCTGAATGTGAAAATTAAGGCTCTCTGACTCCTTCACTTGCTTTTACCAGAGCACTGGCTGAGATGCAGAACAGCCACACAAATTGCCGTCATCACAGACAACCCCTCGCTTTATTCACTGCCTGGTTTTACAGGGAAACTGTAATTCTGTCCTCTGAATCAGCCACTGCAGGGCACAAAGCTCCTCGAGGAGGCAGAGCCAGGGATGACATTTCTGTCCAGGCTGCCATGCCCTGGTCTGGCTGTGCTGCAACCAAAGGAAGGAACCACAGGTGGTGGAAAATTCCCTGCAAGTCAGTTGGTTTCTGAAGGAGTGGTCCCCTCCCAGCTCTCAGGGCTGCAGAGGTTTCCTCTAGCACGTATTCCTGCAGTTGCAGCCAATTCCACCGGCTTTCTCTCCTGCAACTGCTCCTGCCCTTGACTGTAATCGAACCAGGCTGTAGCCAGGGCTCAGAGGACGCTGTTTTCAAGGTGCACTCTGAAAAATTAAGAGTTCAGCTCTTCTCACCCCTCACTCCCAGCCCCAAACGTGCAGCAAAGCCTGGCCCTGAGTTGGGCAGTTGCTGAATTTTTATTATCTTCGGTGATTTTTCTCTGCAGATGGATTTCTATGGAACACCTCAGGGTATTTGCCAGCATAAACATTGCTCCAGTGGCACAGGCTGTTTGTTTACACTGATGAGAGGGAAAGAGCCCTTATTACTGAAATTTTGCCTTCTTCCCTCAAGCCTCTCCCTGTGAGCCAGCACGTAGGCAATATTGATACCTGCTTTTTTTAATTTAGGGCCAATTTTCTGTATAGATGGATGTGACGATGCATAAATAATCCACCACTTCAGTTTGTTTGTTCCAGAGCTCATTGACATGCACAGCACACAGGCTGACCGAAAGCTTCTGTGGATGGGTATTGTCAGATACCCTGCCAGGTTGTTCCCTGGAGAAAACCATAAGCACACAGAGCTGGAGTTTGTAAAGTCCTTTTATTTTATCCTTTCAATGCGCTCTGTGCTGGTACTGCAAGTTCAGGCTGAATCAGCACTCCCATTAAAATCCCTTATTTTCAGGAATTTGTAAGTTGCTGGTGAGAAGAAAGAGCAGGACGTGGCTGTGCAGGACCAGGGCTCCTGGGATGGGGGGGTTTGCTTGGAATTTTAAAAGGTGCACAAAAGCAGGATGACCAGTGCCTGCTGTACAAAGCAAAGCCCGTGCTGGGGGCTGTGGGGCTGCAGGAGGTGGGCAAGGGGAGCTCACCCTGCTCAGCCCTGAGCCTTCGCCATCTGTGCAGCCCCCGCTGCCCTGGGCGGGCAGGAGAAGGGGCTCTGTGCCCTCCTGGGGCTCCCGGGGGGCACAAACGCCTGGACAGCTTGTTTGCTGCAGAGCTGATCATGGCACGTGATGTATTCCCCTTAAATAGATTGTGAGAGGCTCAATTCTCGCATTAATTGCAAGATTCTCAAGAACTTCATTATGAGCAAGATTCAGCTGTACAGTTTAGAGCCTTAATCACTGCTGTGCCATATGCCATCCCCCAAATCTAATACTGCGGGCAAAACCCGCTCCTAAGTGCTTTCTGATGAACTCAATTTACAACTGACACCAAATAACATTCAGTTCTTTCTTACTACTGGGAAGGATCTTCTACATTTTTCTATGGAAGGAGTGAAAGGGGTTGAATTTAGAAATGCTGGATAATAAACTCTGACCTGCTCTTAGTCTGAGGGTAGTCTTGGTGCTTTCTGAAAAAATAGGGCAGGGTGACCAACCCCTATCTCTGCCCAGCTCGCAGATACCAGTTTGCATAATGACTGTATATTAAATTTACATTAGTTTTATAGTTTATAGGAGTGCCTCACTGACTACATAATGCATGGAAGCATTCCCAGCATCCAGATACTGGTATAGTCCATGATTTTGGGATTTAACCTATGTATAAATGGTTTTCCTTAGCTCCTTGCATGGTGTTTGGTGTTGTTTCAGATCCAGGAGAGCTTCTCCCAGCATCTCCAGATGACAAGGGAACACGCTGCTGACTAGATTGTTGTTTTTTAAAATGTTTGTTATTAAATTTTGCAAAAAAAAGGCCTGAGAAGTTTAGTCAAAGCAAGCCTTGAACCCAAAGGGAATTGCAGCAGTCTTGCTTGTATTAGCAGGGGAAAGAGGAAAACAAAAGATACTTGGGGAAATGAGACTTGTTTGGGTTGTCTGCTGAAGTTGTTTTTTTTTTTGTTATTTAGTAACTGTCAAGCAATGCTGGAATGATAACACAAGCACGGTAATGGGATAATAAATGCTGATGGACAGCTGATGGAAATCTGGAAGGGTGATCTGGATGACCCTAGGAACAAGATGTCCTAGTTACTGGGCAGGAAAAACTTGGGAAAATGAATACGTAAAGTATATTGAGTGAGGCATCAGAGCCAAGTTAACCACAAGAGGGCTTGGACCTGCTTTCCTCTGCATGATGGCCACGAGCACTCTGCAGTCCTGCTCTGTGGCCCCAGGTGAGGAGGCTGCAGGGATGAGGCATCACTTGTGCACCTCAGCTGGAGGCCCAGATTTGATTTCAGTAGCAAAGTTGTGCCAACACACACAGCTGGTTTTCTGATGTGTGTACAAGGCGTGGGGGTGGCTTGGAGGGACTGGTCAGTGGGAAGAATGGGAGCATTGCCTGCCTTATGTTTAATTGTTTTAGTCCCACAGTTTCTTTGTCTAAGTTGGTCTGCCTTTTAGGCTCCCTCCATAGTCAGCAGAAGCAGATGAGCTGCCTCTATGGGCAACTATTCTGGTTGCTTCTGCCTTTCCTCATCCTCCTCATCTCAGAGCCCCTAACCAGATTAGCGAGAGGAAATTAAATCATTCCCCAGAGCTGCTCGGGTTTTCCAACCCATCCCAAATCTCTCTGGCAGGCAACCAGAGCCCTTGTAGGAACAGAGAGAGATGCTGTTGAGGAGTTAACACGTCAACCCCATACCTCTGTCACAGAGCTAGCAACAAACAAGCAAACATGTAGGTACTTCTCATCTGGCTCCTCCTGCCCTGCCTGCTGCCCTGAGCCGTGCTGGGCACCCAGGGGGTGCGTGGGTCGGTCTGGGGTGGCACCAAGCCCTTGCTGGTGGCGGCTGCCAGCCCCTGGAGCAGCACGGAGCTGAGCTGTGTCCCTGGCCCAGCTCCGGGCGAAGCCACCCCCTGCGCTGGCAGCAGCCCCAGGGCCGGCTGGGGGCACTGAGCCCCGGCAGGGGGACCAGCAGGAGGCTGCTGTGATTATGCTCCGAAATGCCTCTGGGCAAGATGCCTAAGACGAGGTGGGGGGCTTGAAAAATTGCTTGAGACGTGCAGCCAGCCCTGGCACATCTCTTAAATGAGAACCATCTTTTTTGCTGGGATCATCTGTCATGCTTGAAACGTTCTGAAAGGCTGTATCTTTCCCCCTAACCATCTTTATCATTTTAATTTAAAAGCTTTTTAAAATTATCACCCGAATAAATGATAAGTAGTAACAGGGTAAACTGCTCTGAGCTCTCCATTAGTGCAAACAATGCAAAGCGACTGTGCTCTATTTACAGAAAATTAATGAACGTAAAAAAGATGAACTGCATGTCATCCTGGTGATCATAAGTTGTTTTTCATGCAAGGAGGTTTGCAGCTTTATACATTAAATGCTGGGATAAAAGAAACATCTCTGCAATATTAATAGTTGTAATATATGATGGTATGTGAAGGGAATAGAAATAACATTTATTTTATTTAATGAAGACTAATGAAGTTGTTCTGATCTTTCCATTACAGTTTCAACAAGTTTTTCTAATCAAGAAGATCCTACTTTTTGAAAGCTAATTTTTCATTTTAAACTTCTGAAATGCCAGTAGAAGACAATATCATAGGATGTCAGTACATTTCCAGTTCTAATGGGAATTTGATGCATTTCAGGGGTTTTGTTTTGCTTTTGATTAAAATTAAAAAACCTCAGGCTATTACAGAAAAGTTTTTTTTATGGCACGGTGCTTTATCTATAGACAAACATGGCAGATACTTTTCAGTGGGCTTATGCAGAGCTGGATGGAAAAAGAAGTCTTTTTCCTAAGCCTGACCAGGGCAGGATAGCAAGCAGTTCATGATAAAGGACACAGTGTTGAGAGAGAGGGAAAGAGTAATCACTGAGACCAACTCCTCAGGGGGCACCACAGTCAGCACAGATAGATTGTCTTTGAAAAGTGCCCCCAGAACTTTCAGCCTGGTTACAAATGTTGGAAAACAAGTCAAATCTGACTTTTTAGGGGGTGTTCATGTTCAGATCCACAAGGAGCGTGGCTATAGGGACCCACCTGTCTGTGGGATGATGCAAAGGGAAGATGTGGACCTGGGCACCCCTCCTGGTACGGGGGACGTGGGCACCGACTGTCCCTTTGGGGGCACCTGCACTGGCTCCTGGGCAGGACAGGGGAGGCTCCTTCAGAGGGGAAACCCTTCAAACCTGTGCCGGGGCAGTGAGGCAGCACCAGAAACACGGAGGGGGGAGAAAAGAGCTCTGCCCCTCAGTGCCACCTGCAGCTGCGCTCCCCAAACCCCTGGGGATGCCCAGGGTACCTGCTGCTGCTGAGGGCTCTGGCTGGGGGCCCCTTGACCCTCTCCAGCTGCTGGCTTCAGTCAGTGCTGCTTCCTCAACCAGAATGTGTGGAGTGGTTGCACAGAGTTGTGTTGTCTTAATTTCTGTCGTATATATCTTATGTGTGCTGGTGCTGCTACGTAAGTCTGCTGTCTAACACCTTTTCACAGCATTAAGAGGGTTGTTGAGCCTTCAACATTTTTCACACCTGACAGTTTCTTAGAATGCATCAATTATTTTACTACCTGTGTTCACAGTTTTGTTGTCCTTAAAAAAAAAAAAAAAACAAAAAGGAAATGAAAGGATTGATTTTATTTTTAAGCAGAGGAGCTGAAGTCTTTCATAGCCTTTATATAAGCAGAAACCTGTTAACTACCAAAGCTAATGGTGAAGTTTGGACTGGTGAACTGCCATTTTCAAGCCAGTAGGTGTGAAGCAGAAGCAGGATAAGAAAGTCATACTGAAAATAAGATGAAAAAAATCACTACCTGTTAGTGCCATTTCTAGTTGCAATGATGCCCCAAAGCACAGGTAAACACCTACAGGTACACACAGGAAGTGTTTCTGTCCTATAACGTGTCATTCCTACATCCTGGGTAGAATTTCCTGATACCATTTTTTTGGGGGCTGAGAAAAAAATGGCTTCTCCCCTTCTTCCTCTCCTTCCTTCCCCAGCAGTTCAGTTTTATTTTGCCTCGTGCCCTGTGCCCCAGTCCTCCTCCCAGTTTCCTTTCATTCCCTTGCTCTCTCCATTAGGCACCACCTCTCCTCCAGCTCAATGCTGGAATGATGCCCTGGAGGTGCCAGGTTGGTGAGACCTTCATGACACTTTCTGCTGTCTCTGGTGCCTCTGGAACAGCCCCACAGCACCCAAAGGAGCAGGTTCTTGCTGTGCTCAGGAGCCCTGATGACATATTAGCTCATTTTTTTAATAAAAAAAAAAAAAAAGAGAAGGACCAAAGGGCTTTTGTGTGTATGTACTTTGTGCTTTCCATCAGCAGTGTCACCCACACATTTACTTGACTTGTCTCTTGCCCTTACACACATAAAATAGAAAGCTGACAATTTTAATAAGGATAGACTTTTCTGCCTAATTGAGATTAACAGAGACAGTTAGAGCATTAGCACAGGAGCAGAACCTCGGGGCCTTTCAGCAATTGCTCATCTATTTGCTGGGTCAGGTCTCCCTTAGTTATTTCAACAGTTGCATATTTGCAGTGCAGTGCCATGGGACAGACCTGCCTGTGCCCCCCTGCCCTTCAGAGGGTGCAGGGGGAGAGGCCCCCCTCGTGTCCATCACACACGTGTGCACAGTCCTGCCAGCCCTGCCCTCTCTGATTTACATGCCCTGCCACTCCCTGGTGTTGGCCAACACCACACATCCCTGTGGGGCAGGAAACAGTGCAGTGCAGCAACCTGCCCCTAAGGAGCTCCTCCTGCCTGCGAGGGTCACCCGAGACACTGCTGCCCCCGCTGCCTCGGGGTAAAATGGAGCCATCAAATGACTCCACAGGCAGAGACTGCATTAAATTTGTAGTGGTTGCATCCACCAACAACCAGTAACTGCTGGGTTAGTGACCTTGAGCAAGTCACCTTCACCCAGGCTCCTGCCTTCCCCAGAAATGCAGAGTGGTGTCTGGAAGACCTGTCCTGCTGCTGGGAACTCCAAGGAGCAGAGGTGGATTTTCTTAGGGGTTTTTTGTACTGCTGTGCCTTGCATGTGTGTTTGGGGACTGACAGTGCTCTCATGCACCAGTCACCACCGGCTCTGGGACGACCAGGGGAAGCAGGGCAGAGGAGTCAGACCTCTCATCCTGTGGTGCCAGGGAGGAGCAGTGAGGTGACATCCCCACTGTACCCCAAACTCTGCTCCCTGACAGTCCTTGTCTTTCTTTGCTGGATGCTTCCAGCAGAGACCCAGCCTGGCAGAAGCCCTGAGCTTTGCCTGAGTGCCAGCCAGGCATGAATGCTGTTCATCCCACTGTGCCAGCCTGGCCTGGCACTGCGGGGGCAAATCTGGAAGGGGCCATAACCCACCGAATCCTACAGCCCTGCTGTGTTTCCCAAGGGGTAGCTCTTTCTCCAGCTACCCCCCTCCTTTTCCTTCTTCCTTCCTTCCCCTCAGTTTTGGGAGTGCAGAGGTCTCTGCTGGCCCTTCCCATCACAATTCATAAAAAACAAACCCACTTTGCAGTAGAAGCAATTCCAGACGTGACAGAAACCGTCGGGAGATGGATTTGGCAGCTGGGGAGGGGGCCCATGTGCAGCCCAGCCCTGCTGCTGCCGAGCTGGGCACAGCCAGACCGTGGGCACAGCGGGAGCAGGAGGGGGAAAAACACCCAGGGAAACTGGCTACGTGACTCTGAGTCCTGCCCAGATCTCGCCCTAAAAAGGGCACAGCTGTCACTCCGTTTGTCAGCATCAGCAAGTAATTATGTAAAGAAAAACATCATTGTACTTTTGACTTTGGCTCTTGTCATGTCGAGCAGAGGCCAATAGATGGACCACTTGGATCGTCAGAGGTGTGATGCACAAAGCTGGAAGGGCTCCTCCGGCTTCAGCTAAGCTTGTTATTTTTTTCCCCTAATAATAGAGTGAGAATTGAGAAAGAGAGAGAAAATTAGCAGCAGAAAAATCAGCCCCTCTTTGTTGAATAGACAGTTTAATTTATTCCTCAGCACAATATACCTGAAGAATGATAAGAAACAACTTTGATACCATGCTAAATAAATAAAAAAGAGGTTACATAACCTAATTTTCTCAGGGTCTTACAGCAGTCTCTAGTTTATCAGCTTTCATTTAACTGGTGCAAAATTAATAAGATGAGAAAAGTAGAGCTACCTGGAGTACTACAGGATTTCTTAAAAAGGAAGTGTCTGTAAGCTAATTATTTTGTGTGCAGGTCACTTGTGTGGTAATTCAGGAGGGCCAGCCTCCAGGAGAAGCTGATGCTGAGTGAGTGGCACTGAAGGCAGGGTCCCCAGGTCCCCAGGCTGGCACTTGCCAGCAGAGTAATTGGCTCCACACATGGGACCTTGCAGCAGTGCCAGGGCTGGTCAGGCTGCTTGGGCTTGGCATGTGCTGCCAGTGGCTTGGAAGTGGGGGACCAGGGGAGGAGGGATGTCCATGTGCACCTCAGCCACACTGCCTGGAAGTTCAGTGCTCCCAAGCACTGCAGCCACCCCCAGGATTTCAGAGGCAGATCATTAAATTAAAATGATTTACTTTGTGAGAACACCTCGAGCTCTTTAGTTAATAATTTCCTCCCATTCTTGCCTCTTGTTGCCTGAGAACAAAAACTAAGCAGAAGTGATGAAACAAACATTTCTAGAAAATATATTTCTAGGGTTTGATTCTGCTTGATTTAGAGATGAGCTGATACTACAGCTGCAGTAGCAGGAGATGATCACAACCATGGCTCCCTTGCCCACAGTGCCCGGTGCTCATGTGTGGGAGCACAGAGCCCATGGGTGTCACCAGCCTCAGGCTTTGAGTACATTTTAAAAATCAGCTCAGAAGGAATAGTGGATACGAAGGTTTAGATGTAAAATTCTCCATTAAAAAAAGCAGTGGTAGGTGATTTTTTGGGTTTTGGTTTCCTGTTGCATTGCAAAGGTGGGGAAGGGGAGGTGAGAAGGCTCCTTTGCAGCAGTTTTCCTTGGGATAAGTCCAACCCCGATGGACCCAAAGGAGAGGCAGTTCCTGCCTGATCCCTGGTGAGGGTGAGGGGAGGCTGATGGTGCCAGAGCTCAGTCTGCAGAGTGCTGGGGTTGCACTGCAGCAACAGTGCCTGGATTAGACGTTTCTGAGACGCTTGAGCTGTCACAGCAGAGGGGGAAGGTCCCACCCTCTTCGACAGAGGGGCATTCAGCTGCCTCCCCTGCACCCAGCGAGTCCTGCTTACCTGCCCTTGGGCTGAGCTTAAAGGCCCCTGGCACTGAGCAGCCCTGGTGCCAGGAGTGCCCTGAGCTGGCTCAGCCTCCTCCAGCAGTGCTGCTTGTGCCAGCTGCTGGTCCCGGGGCATGGCTAACTCGCCACGGTCTCACGTGGAGCTCAGTCTGCCTTTGCACTCGCTGGAACTGCTGCCAGGGGAAACCTGAACGTGCAAATTGGACAGCAGTAAACAGGGACAAACGTGGCCTCCTTCCTCGGGCGTCACGCATTTACACTGGTGTCTTTTGTGCTTTGGAAACACAACATAGGAATGGGAAAATAAGTTAGCCAGTATTAGGGGTTGTTTCAGTTGGACTTATCTTTTTGGCAAAAGGCAGAGCCTTTGGGGCTGGGCAGCATGTTGAGAGATGCTGGCTGCAGAGGCAATGGGTGGGTTTGCCTGCTTCCTGCAGTGTTTACTGCCTTCACGTTACTCCCATAATGATAAAACTGGCATGTGTGTGGTTCAGCAGGTTATTCTCTAGTCCCCTCTGTGCCCTGCAGTGTCCCCCAGTGCCCAGTGACACACAGACAGGGGGACAGGCAGACGTTTGCTGTGCTCTCCTACCATCAGGGCAAGGGCACCTCTAGCCTGAAACTCCTCTGAGAGGTTTACTGGATAGGGATGGGGCACATTTCATGTCAGAGCCACACTGCAAATCCCCATCACTGCCCATTTACCTTGGCAGTAGCAACAGGCTTTCTCCCATAGGGACAATAATGCAGAAGCATAGCAGGCTGCAGAGAGCCTTTGCACTACATTGTGGTACAGAAATATATTGCAGATGGTATTTACTTAAAAGACAAGTAAATTTTTATTTTTGTGTCTGCTTGGAATAAAACTAATTAAAAGCTAAGCAGAGTGTTTTCCTCTTCACTTAAAATATTACAATTAGTGGCAACATCTGCATTGCACAATTTATTATTTGTACGTGCAGTGTTGTAAAACACCCTTTCCCAACATTATAAACTGGTGTACAAAAATTGTGCAATTAATTAAACAACATTAAAATGCTAATTTAATTTTGAGTAAGATAACTCAATATCATATCTTCTCTGTAAAGCTTTTTCTTATTGTATTATAGAACCCCAGGGTCCTGTCTGGGGTCCTTTCACTGTATATGGAGTCCAAAAAATAGGGGCTGGCACTTCAGTTTAACCCCATATTGGGATGTTGGAATTGGAGAAGTGGAGGTCCTTGAACCAGAAAGATTTGGGTGAAACAAGTCTTCAGGGGATGATGGTCACGTCCTGAGTGGCACAGGGGACAGACCTCATCTCTGTGCCCTATGGTACATGGTGAGGACAGTGGCTAAAGATGCAATTTCTCTCTGGAATAAAATACTATTTTCCTACAGCTTTTCATCCCCAGAAGTTACCTAACACAGAACATAGCAGGAGTGTTTCTGCAAGGACAGACAGGATGGCTCACAGCATACAGTTCTATTCATCCCTTTTCAGCTGTGTTATATTCAGTCCCTCTCTCCCGCTTCCCTCTTCTCCCAGCTCAGCCAATGCCTTGAACAGTTCCCTCCACTTCCACCTCTCTTTGTGTTAAACCCCGGGTTGGTTGCACCTCCTGGGAGGTGCAGTGCTTCCCAAAGACCATTAGTCTCAAGCCTCAAGGTGCATGGGCAGGGAAGTGGAGACACATGGGAGCTGCTCATCCTCTGGTGTCTGGTAGGAGCTTAACCCATCCCCAGTGTGACTCACACCCTCAGGAGGCTGATGAAGCAGAGGAATACCATTTCATGTCAAAGTTAAAGGATGACCTTGACTGTCGTCACCGGCAGCTTAAATCAGCCTGTGTGCCTTTGCCCAGAGGTGGATCAAACAGGAGCTGTGTGAGAGCAGGAACAGCTGCCAGGAGAAACTCCTTCCCTGGGGAATTTCACTGGAGACTCCTGTGCTGCCGTGTTCCCTGGCTGCAGCCCCAGCCCTGCAGCCCGAGCCCTGCAGCCCCAGCCCGGTGCTGGCAGCTCCGGGTGCCGAGGCACTGTCAGCATCTCAGCAGACAGTGCTTGCAGGCAGGGCCCCTCAGACCATGGATGATAATCCTAGGTGGGGTAGAAGGGAGGAGCCTTTTCCACCACTGCAGACAAATTTATCAGGATCTGTGGATTGATCTGAGCCACGGGGTGCCTGCAAGTACAGCCCCGCTTTTAGAGAGCAGAAGTGGGGACACATCTTTAGGAGGTCTCTTCAGGAAGGACCCATTAACCATCCCCCCCCCATTAGTCTGGAGACACTCAACAGGGGCTTGTTTCATCTCCGTGCTTTTAACCTCAGCTGTGAGCTCCTGCTTCAGCTCTGAGAGCTGATTGCCTTCCCAGTTCTCCTTAAGCTGGCAGAGTGTCTTTGTACAGCCCATTACAGCTGCCAGTCATCTAAATTACATCATTTGCATTGATTTGATTAATACAAAGAGTTTTTAACCATTTAGAACAGAAAGTGATTTTCTCTTGTGGTTGCACACACAGTGCCTGGAGACAAAGGTACGCTGGGCTTTCTGTGCCTTCCAGACACCTCCACTCCCACGCAGTGCACATCAGCTCACACAGGGACCTCCCGTGCAGTCAGCCAGGCACGTTCCAGGGTGTTCCTGCTTGTTTCCCACCCACCAGCAATCCTTTTATCAATGCTCAATTTTCTCTGCACACTTACCACTTTTCTTCTATCAGTGTGCCTGGTGCTGGGACATAATCACAGGAGAAAGTATTAAACTGAAGCTCAGCACCTCATCAGGCCCTGGGTTGCTAAGTATTTATACAGCAAATCAAACTCATTTCCATCTGTCTCCTAAACGGAATCCTCCCTCTAATGAAGAAATCCAAGCCTCTATTGGGGTTACAGCTTTGCTTCAGCACCACTTTTCTGCAGTAGCTGTGGAGAAATGTAATGATAAAAGAAGAAAATGTATTTTATTTGTCAGTGGAAGTAAAATATGGGAAGCTTTAAAAAATCAAAAGGCAGAGATGGTTTTTACTACAGATGAAAGGTGGAACTGAAAATTATGCAAAGCCAGATCAAATACCATACTGGTAGATTCCCTCAGTGATTAATTAGTTCATCATCAAATAAACTATTTTTTACTGTTTGTGTTGCTGGATCCCATGTTATGTTCTCGGTGATCCCAGTGGGACCCCTCTGCTGCTGCCTGTTGGAAAGCACTTTGCTCTGGTGCCCTCCTGGTCCCAGGCTGCTCCTGCCTCCAGAGAGTAGGGAAGGAGAACAGACCCCTCATACCTATGGGAACAGCTGTCCTTGGGGGGTGGTGTCACTTCAGCTTTTATCCCACCCAGTTTTGAGGCAGCAAGGCTTTTACTGTTCACTTCTTGCTGTTCCATCTGCTTTGCTCAGTGACTTTAGGAGAAAACAAGTTGCGCATGAAAAAAACATGTTCTCTCATGAAAAGAATCTGGTTGATGCCCAAATAGTTAGTGACGCCTGCCCTGGCCCCTAGAGTACAAATAACGTATCCACGAGGATCGAGAAATCAAATCTAACAGAAATAAAGGTCTGATGTTTGTCTGGCTTTTGGTGTGTAGGTGGGAGTGGGCTGCCCTGCCTGACTCTTCTCTCCCTGCAGGAACAACCAGCACCAGGCCAGGCAAGGGAGCACGTGGGAGCTGTTAGCCCCTCTATCAGATGGGGATATGGTTGTTAAAAGGAAAAAAAGGCAGCAAAGTTGTCATTTGTGCCCACACAGTGCAGAAGTGACGGGTTCCCTGAGCCTGGAGGAACTGTGCTGCTTCCCAGCCCTGGGTATCCAACCTGCTGACTGCCAGCTGGAATACAGCTTAAGCCCAGGGCTCGCAGGAGACAGGAGGAAAGCAGAGGAAAGGTTTGGGGTAGAGCCACTAATGAGTTCCAATGTTTCCATTCTCACTGCTATTAGAGGTTTTGTTGGTTTTTTGGTTTTTATTTTTTTTTCCACGCTCAAATTGATGCCTCTTTTCCAGACTGAGGTTTGATTTAAAGCACTGTAGACTTCTTAGATCTATTTTGGAATAGCCTGTTCAGACAAGCCTGCAGGCAGATCCCATTAGCACCTGCTCTTTCCCCCACCTTGGAGAAGTCCCTGTGCGTGACCTGGAGGGTGATGAAGGGCTGAAGTGTAAACTCAGACACCCAGACTGCAGAGAGAGCAGCATATCCATCTGCAGGGGCTGTGGGAGTGAGAGACAAGATCACAGACAATGCAATGCACTATGTACCCACTCGTGGCTTTTTCTAGAACTTCTATTTCCCCTTTTAGCAAATGCCCTGGTGCATTACAAATCTGGTAATTCTTAGGAAAGTTCACTATGTTTTTTTTCTTCTGTGAAAGCTTTTAATAATTAAAATATAACCTAGAAAATCACTGCAAGGGACACTTTGTCTTCTCAGCTGTGCAAAGGAGGGCCTAGACCTGTCTTTCTGATGTTGAACTACTCAAGATTTCCCATTACAAAGTATTATAAGCCTAATTTAGCTTTTATTAATTCTGTTTTTCCTAGTTTTAGTCCATGGAGTAAAGAGACTGGCTGGTTGACGTGATCCTGACCATAGCTGATCCATCAGCCAAAATCAGCCCAAGTTTTGCTGACCACCATGCCTGCTGGTTTTGGCTGAACCCTTCCATGCACATGGATTGCTCTTTTCCACCCAGGCAGCTCTGGCAGGGGCAGTGCAATGGGAAGTTACTGGATTTCAACGCTGCAGCCCACCATGGTCCTCCACACCTTGATCTTCAGGTGGGCTGAGAGAGCAGGGGAGGGTATGAACTTACTGAAGAACGAGGAACTGTACGTATGAGAAGGGATTAAATATTTTGGACAAACCTTAAGACATGAATCTTTCTTCTGTGTTAACGTAAGTACCTGGAAAAACACGGAACTTACCTAAATAATATACATAGATACCTGCCTAGATATCTGTATATGCATTGTATGGGTGTGCAGGTACACCTTTCAAAGCAGGGACATTGGGAATGCACCCCTTTGCTTCCCAGGGTTACAGTATTTCATGATTATATGTTTAAATCCTCCCACTACATAACTGGCAGCATGACAATTATTTTTTGATTCCTCCTGTACAGTGTTAATTTTTTTAATGTCAAATGTGATGCTTTTGACACTCATAAAAAGTATTAATTTGTAAATTAATTTATGTATAGGCTTTTCTATGGAGTTCAGCACTGTCAAGTCTGACTGCCCTTCAGAAGTTGCTAGGTGACACTGTCACTCCTCAGCCCGAGGAACAAATGGGAGCTCGGAATGTTGGTGCAGTGGCTCCAACCAAACATCCTGCTTTCATTTTGACAGAGGCTTTTTTTTCCTTTTTGCAGATCGTTGTAGGTTTGTTATGAACTGCAAGCAAGCTCAAATTATACTTTTCACCAGTTATGATTTAGTTCAAAATTAACTTAGTTCATAAAGTCAGTGCAAATCTTTCCATGCTGTTCTCGTGGAAATCAGAGCAAATTCATATATTTGCATGAGCAAAACCATTCATAGCCTGATCCAGAAAAAAAAAAAATCACAACTTTGAACCTGAATTGCATTTATTGCAGATGTAGCTAATTCAGTTTTCCTGCCTGCATTGAAATGGAGTCCAGCTGAGCTGAGGAGCATCTTTGCAAGGCTCCTCCACACCCAGGCAGAGCAGCTCCAAACCCACATTACCCAGCCAAGGGCCTGAGTAACAAATGTGTGTGTTGTGTTTGTGCCCCCAGGAGAGAGGAACCAATGCTGCCAATATGGATCCTTACCCAGAACAAGCAGATTTTTACTGGCTCCTTCCCGGGAGCTGGAACCATAAGAGGTAATATTAGAGCTTTATGGCAGCGAAAAGGATGAAAAAAAGGCAAACTCCTTTTTAATTTTTCCTTCTTTTTTCTTTTTCTTTTTTTTTTTTTCTTCTTAAAACAAATATTTCCTGATTTCTTTCCTCCCTGTTTTGCAATAGTAATGATGCTACACTGACTTGGAATGTTCACACAGTGTTTCCACTTACCTGGAATTGATGACAAATATGTTCCTGACCATTTCCCTGCAGGCAGGAACCCATGGAGCAGGGAAATGCCTCTCAGGGGGACTGCTCTGCAGCAAAATGGTGAGTTTGAGAAGGGGCTGTCTAGGGGCTTTGAAGGCTTTGGCCTGGCTCTCTCTAGCAACATTTTTGTGATCCAAATTGGCATTGATTGGAGATGTGTTCCTGTGCAGGGTAAACAATAGCTTAAAGCAGCTGCTAATTAGCTCAGCTCGGTTCTGTTCTCACTTTTCATGTCTAGATACCTCCTTCAGAAATAAGAAGCAGAAGGAAAACATCCAAGCAGAAGAATCAGAAGGCAAAGAAGTGGATGGGGATTGCAAGAGGAAAATTAATGAGGAGAGACCTCATTACACAAAGCTTATATAAAGCTGGGCTGCATCTGTGCAAGGACTGGTGACCCAGAAGGAGAAACCTGTCAAAATGGAGAGCAAGGTGCAAAACTTGGTAGCCTCTTTCCCTCTGAGATGCACCCGCATTCACAAGCAAGGACCCCTTGTTTGTGGCCACTGCAAGTTCATCTTTGGAGTTTCTACCTCATCTTCCCCCCACCCTGCAGCAGGTCGGGCTCAGGAAGCCACAGGCACTCCCAGCACATACTGGGAGGGTTGGGTCTGAGTCCAGAGAAAACGTGCTGTGGGCTCAGCTTGGTTCACCTCCCATTTATTTGGGGATAGCAAACCTCCTCATGCAGCCATTTGTTTTCCATCCATTCTTCATAGCTAAACGTGTATGTTATACATGTATGTATGTAAAGAAATGCATTTAGCTTCTGGCCACTGTAGAACTCTTTGTAACACTCCTGCTCACTTGACTGCCTGATGAGAATTGCCCTTGTGGAAAGCAGGGAAAGATCTGTGTGTGCAGGTGCAGCAGAAAGTCGTTCCTGCTGAGAAAAAAGTGAAATATAAAATGCCACCTGGATAGTACTGAAATGAATGGAGAGTGTTTCTCGTTGTTTTACAGTTCCAGCCCTCAGTTATTGGGCATCTCCTTTTACAGCCATTCCCAGAAGAAAAAGACCTTTGGTGCCTTGCATGACAGGGCTGAGATTCTCACCTCGAACACTCACTACTACATATCTTAAAACCAGGAGTGTTCCAGTTCTAGGGAGTGCTGGATCAGTGTGCTGGTTGGAATGACACCCTTTGCTAACTGGCCTGTTGTCCTGCGTGGAAACTCAGGATCATTTAGAACTTTCGTCTTGTCTATTAAGACTGTCTCGGTAACACTGAGCAGCTCGTGCTCTGCTGGTAACGGCTCTCCAGGTATTAACACTGCTCCCCTGTCCTGCTGACTTCTCCAGCCAGTCTTTCCCCTACAGTTCAGATAAGGGAGTTGAAGCACCATCTGCTACCCCATCACAGAAGCTTTCCCAGGCTGCATCATCCATTAGCAGGCAGGATAATTCAGTTGTTTCCAAACCAGAAAGGACAGCTGTTAGACACCTCCCAGAAGGGACTCAAAGGCTGTAATCAAGAAATCTTCTCCAAGAAGTTGTTCAAAGCAGGTGCTTATCACTCTTCAAGAGACCACGAAGACACTAAACCAGTCAATCTAATCTAATGGACAGGTGCAATCTGAGTATTTACTGTCTCATTAATATTGACCAGGAAGACTTAAAGAAATTTGAATGTCCTGGATGTCAGATGCCAGACTGGCAGTGCTGATAAATGTTTGTACTGGCACAAGAGGTTAATTCCTGTTTATTGTCCAAGGTGTTAACTATTGAAATTTTTAATGTTTAAAATTCATACTTTGTTAATCTGTTCAGATTTCCTGTTGAAATGATTGCTTTTAGTTCTCATAAGGTTAAAGGAGCAACCAGACAGTAGCAGGGATTTCTCCTGATAAATCTGGGTTCTCTCTACATTTGATACCAACATTTTCTGCCCTCTTCTGACTCCCCCACGTCTGCCAGCCCAGCTGCTGACAACTTAGAGACTCTCATGTTGCTTGTTCCAGGTAGGACAAAGGATGATTATTTCCATTTGCAGACAGGGAGAGACTGCTCCCACCCCCTGGCAGGTGTTTGTCAGCATCACTGACAGCACCTGGCACTGCTGAATCCCAAAGCAGCACATTCATTTTCCTACAGGGGAGCTGCCCAGGGCCAGACCCTGCTGGGGGACATGAGCTGGCAGGGCAGCAGTACCTGCTGGGTTCAGGGTATTTATGCATTTTGGTTTTATTTACGAACGCTGTTGCAGAGGGAGAGACTATTAAACCATTTGTTGCACAGTTAGGTCTAGAAAAAGACACTTCCCAGGTCCATTTTTACCTGTTTTGGCAGCACATTATCCATATTGCTGCTGCCATCTGCATCTTTCTGACCCTGGGCCCTCTGTGCTGAGGGAAGAGCATCACTGGGGGCTGGCTCAGGACAGCCTGGGTAGCCAGCAAGTGCCTTCTTAACCTCAAGATACTAATTAAAAACTGCCCTTGAGTCAGCTCCAAGTCAGGTAACAAAACAGAAGGCCCTGGAGAGGGATGGATGTTCAGTAAATAACAAGACCTGTAAGACCTTTCTGTTGGTGACAGACAGTTTCTCTACACAGAGCTTAAGTCTTACTGAAAATTGTTTAAAATCACTTAGGGACAGTTTATTTTTCAGAAATACAGTTGAGTCGTTCATTTTCCTCTTCCCAACTATCTGATTATTTAGCACAGTTGAACCATTAGTGGCTTAACAAAGAAGGGGCCATACACAAGCTAATAACAGTATTTTTACAATAAATTATCTGGTTTGCCTTTTGGGAGCTGAAACAATCTTTTGGATGCTGACAGACAATTGATTAGAGCTGGGTAGAGAGTATTAAGCAGACAAAGTATTTCTTGAATGTGAGCATTTAGGGGATTCTGAATAATTTCCTATCCCTTGTCAATCTTTAAAAGGATTTTCACTTATCACTGAACAGCAGATAACCATTGACTTTGACTATCTGCTTTTTATCAAACACAACTAATTTGCACTTTAACCTATTTTCTGGGTGATTTTTAGGTGATTGTATCTTTCCAGGATTACAATAAAATATTATTATATGTAACAAATAGAACATATCTAAGGACATACTTTCAACAAAATAGTTTTCAAACTTTGGGAGTTTCTGGTTATTATCATGAAGGTTAATGGTGATAGGAAGAGGAATAATGGGAGTAATAGGAATAACAGGATTAATAAGAAGTAATAGGTGCTGAAACTCTCACAGTAAAAGAGCAACAAAGTGAATATGAAGTTTTAATGTACTGGCATTTATATGCATCTATTATTCTAGCATTTAACTAATTGCAAATTCCATTCTGCTGCAAGATTGCTGCATTTTTATACCAAAGGCACTGTATGGAAAGCTGATGTTTTGAAAGGGGACTGATCTTATATCAATTCTGCATTGTGATAAAACTTTTGCCATGAGCCCCGTGACTGCTATGAAATAGATCTTTCTTTTTCAGATGATTTAGAAAAAAAAAATCAATTTCTGTATATTGGGTGATACAGAAATCCAGAGAATCGTCTGTACTGACAGTGATGAAGCCACTTTATAAAGGTGGAGATATCACATAGACAACTTTCCTGTTTCTTAGCATATTCAGGCCCTGTCTCTGTGTCACTGCACCAGAGGCTTTGCCACTGCCCCTGGAGGCTGTGGGGAGGGCTCTTCAGCACAGCACCACCCCCTCCTTTCCAGGCAGAATTCTATTGTCTCGTCCAACCTGCCCTTCAGGTGTGGCCTGTGCTGATGAAATCGCTCTGCTAAATCAGTGATTACCCATCCAAATATAAAAGTGTGACTCCCCTCAGCAGAAACCAAAGATCATGCTCTTCAGCAAAAAAATTCTGTATTTTCAAATGCTGTGATTGAAAATCCAGTTTCAGAAACACATAACGAATACAAAGCTGAGAGCTCTTAGAGCTGGGCTATAGCTGATTTCCCTGGGCAGCCTGTCTTGTAGTTCCTCTGGTTGCTAAGATACTACCAGTGTTACCTTCCACTATGTCTTTGGGATCTGGAAATTTATATTCTTTAACAAGTCTCCTCCATGGATTGCCTCCATGCCTTTACCTTCCCTTTCCTTTTGGAAGGGGCAGGTGGGCAGTGTAGGTGAGATTCTCCTCACGTACAGAGCCCCAGACCTGCAGTTCCTCTCGTGGAGCACTCCTACCTTCCAACCACTTACAATCTGGCCTGGTAAATACACTGCTTTATTTAGAAATTAACAGTTTTAAGGTTGTGTCACACCAGGTAATGTGGACTCTTCTATAAATACAAAAAATTTCACTGCCCTAAAAGATGCCAGAAAATCAGAGGGTTCTGATGTTCAAAGTTAACTTTCAAATTCTATGCTCAAATACCTGATTGCCTCAGTCCAAATCATGTTAATATGTGTAAATGGTTTGTATTTTAGTGCTCTACTATCAGTGCTGAACCATCAGGAAGCCTCCAGGCTGTGGAAGTTATCTTCAGGATTTTTTTAAATGACGATGTCCATTTTCAGGAGAACTGGAGATGGAATGATTGGAAAGAAACTCGTTCTTTAAAGTTCATGGCTCTCACCAAGCGTGATTAAACAGTATATAATTTAACATTATTTGCTGATAGAAAATCAAAGCATTTGCCCCCAGCATGGTGACATTTACAGCAGCGGAGAACGTTTGCACATTTTATGCTTATAATAACAGATGAGGTATGAAATGGATCCTGATAATGCTCTGAACACCCTGGAAGTCTTGTCATTTATCACAGCAGATGGGCTTGCTCTGGCTCCCTACCAATATTGGCATATATTTCTATGCAGTAGAAGTAAAGAAAAACTTTATTTTGATGACAGATAGGAGATGAATCTTCAAAAGTCCACTGGGCATGTTCTCCTCAAGAAAGCCCCACTGTAGTGCTGATCTCTCTGGGTTTGAGGGGTTTTTTGTTAATAAAGACTTGGGTAGACAAATAGCTGATGTGGATTGTCTGTGGTTCCCTACTGCAAAGAGATCATATTCTCTCCTGAGATACTCAACTGTCCAGTTCTGTGAAAATATGATGTATCACAAATAACCAGTTATGTGAAGCATTCTCAAGAAACTGCAAATAATTTTGAATTTTAAATGAATGCAAGTCAAATGCACATGTGGTGCCAGAATATTCCTCTTAAATAAGCTGCCCTCCAAATCAGCATTAGGATTTAAAATATTTATTTGGTGTGTGCTTGGGCTCCATTATTGAAAAGTGGTGGAGAATTAGAGTCCTTTGGGCTCTAAATTTTAGCTTTTGGGTTTTTTTTCATCTAAGAACTAATAGCTGCAAGCACAATTCTGGCTCTTTGATGTCTCTGGACTGTATTCCTTCCTTACTGTGAAATTGAAGATTATGAAATGGAGCAAAGGATCTTAAGAACAGATTCCCATAATTTATATACATTCCAAATTTTCGAGAAATTGCATTTGAATCTTTACAGCATCACCTCCTCTCAAATCAAGATTAAAAGCAAGTTCATTTTAGCCTATTGCAAGCGTGTGGCTGTTCTCACAGTCCCCTGCACGTCACTGACAACAGCCATGGATGCAAACTTTACTTGTTTTACTCTCAAAGCATGTTAGGTGGGCTCTTCAAGCCCCAGGTGACCTCTGAACAATCCTTGAAAGTATTTTTAGATTTTGTTTGGAAAGCTCCAGAAGGTCTTGGACACATTCATGTTCTTCCTTTATCATTCCAGTGCACTCCTGGTCCTGGTTCTTACTAGTCCATCTCCTACTCCATCCCTTGTCCACAGGAACGGAATGAAGAGGCTGCTCTGCTCTTCAGATCTTGCTTTAGACCTTGACATTCCTACTGGTGCCTAAACACTGTGGAAGAGGAGCCATTCATGTCGAGCACATTTAGGTGTTTGTTCTTCCTGGCAAAAGTCTTTAGAATTAAAGTATTAACAAAACAAGATGGGCACTAATAAAATCTCAGTTGAATCCAGCTGATTTCAAAGGAGCTCTATTGACCTGCCTATTGATTGACATTTGTCCTTGTTTGAATAAAACCAGTAAATGTACAGGAGTTCCCTAAATGATCTGTTTCAGGTTAAATAGAACAATGTTAGTAAAATAGGGAGCAATACAAGCATACAAAAGGAAGGCCAATGTATTGGCTACTTACTGTAAATATTTTTACTGCTTCCCCTCCCAGTCCCATAAAGATCATGACTCAGCTTTGTGGTGTTGAACAGTACTGGCAAGAACAAAGCAGCAGCTTTGGTTTCTCTGAAGTCAAGGTCAAAATTCAGGTTCTGTGGAGCCAAAACTTGACCATTTGGTCGTTTATGTTGATAATGTATACAGCTCTGCTCTCCTGCTGAAGAACACAATAACCACACAAGTTCTTTGGGAAAGAAAGCTGCAAAGTGGGGTTAGAGATGGGAGCAAACTGCAGTAACTGCACTGGCAATGGAGGGTAAATACCCTTTGCCTTCAATGCCTTCACACAACAGGCAGATGCTCCTCTGATATGTTTTGAAAAATAATGATTCAGACTCTATTCAAGCTCAGTCTTGTTTGTGGAGTTGAGAATAAGCAGAGAGACAGGCAACAAGTTCCGTTCACAGTTGTCTCATGGACTGATAATTGCAGCAAGTTCCAGTCACTGGCAATGTCGAAAGTGCTTTATAGATCTTCAGTGTTATTTGGCTGTCTCTCTAAATCCCACCCCCTGTGATCATTATCTTCAAGAGCCTCGTCTCCACGTTTATATTTTTACTCATCAGTGCTGCTTACAAGTACCTAATCACCCCACATCCTGCCTGCAGTCACCTTTCCCCTAAAGCAAAGAGCTCTGTACTCATACACCACTTCAAACTGCAATCAAACAAATGAATTAAACATTGCAGCATCAACCAACAAATGGCAAAATATATGCAATTCATCCTTGGAAAAGTGGCTTCTGTGCTGCAGCATGATGCACAGCTATCTCCACAGAGTTTTAAAGCTGCTTTTGTATTTCTGAGATACATAAGAGGACAAACTGGATTCCTTCCTCTCTCCCGCCTGAATAGTTCTGGATTCCAGCAGATAATCAGCTATAACTGTCAGAGACCACATCTCCAACTTGCTGTGCTAAGACAGACATGCACAAAGTGTAGACATGGGTGTGCATCTCCTGCACCCTGTGATAAAAACACCCAGAACAACCCCCCTGTGCTGAGAATGTGATGATGGCTCTTCACTGACCACTGCAAGCAGCCAGGGATTGCATCGGTGACCCAGGCAACAGACCCGGCAGGTCACCTCGTGCTCACCTCTGTGTGAGATGCCACCTCCAGTTTGTAGGTACAGCTCTGTACAGCTCAAAGCACTGCTGCAAATGCAGTATCATTAAATAATATCACAGACCAAAATAAAAAGAATGCAGTAAGTTCACATAACCCCCATTAATTTTAATGTTTTATAGTCCAAGTGGATGAAATGTTGAATATCACCAGAGGATACATTAAAAAGTGAGACACCTGTTCTGTTGTGAAACATTCACATTAGAATTAATGAAACACGGATCTTGACAGTATTATTAAATGTGTCTTGAAATAAATAAATAAAGCTACCTTGGAAATCCAGTTAGGTCTAAAGAACCCATTTAGTAAATACACTTTCCCCTCTTCCAAATACATTCCTTAGGGGACTTTGCTGTCTTGCTGTAGGCTTGCTTTCACTGGAAAAAAAGAAGTCTTTTAACTCTCAATCCTGCCTCCCGAAAGGATTGACAGTCTCAGCTAATTTGCCTCACGATCAAAGGGAAGTGCCTGTTGCCCACGTTTCGAAGATGTCCATGGTCAGCACAGGGCAGACCACAGTGTGCCCAGGGACTGTGTCCTGGGCTGAGGCAGCACCTGCCCGGAGGAGCAGCTCTGTCCCCTGGGGTAAAAGTGCCAGGGGCAGCTTTGGAAAGTCTGCAGCAGCTGCAGTGCAGGGCCGGGCTGTGCAGGGGCTGCCTTTGTGTGTCTGTTTATTCCAGCCTTCTCCCCCCTCAAGGACAGGGGGGAGTTTCCTCTGTGGTGCAAATTCTCCCCCCGGGCCATTTCGTGGTCAGCTACCACACAGTCCAAGGCACAGCTGGGAGGTCGGGCTGTAGAATTATCTAAGACAGCCATGTGAATCTGGATTCTTTTCTTCTTTTAACTGAAGTAACTATTTTTGGGACTCTTCCACTTCTTTCATTCCCTGACATGAAGAGCTTTTAGAGGCTATTTTGGTGGAGAACCAGATCAATCCTTCCTTCAGTCCCCTTCTTAAAAGGACCTTCCCTTAACTGTATGCCATTTCTGAACCCAGCTGCCAGGGCAAAATGCAGGGTAGAACAGTTTGGCAGAAACTGTGATGAGAAAACATGAAATTAATTCTTGGCTTTCCATTCAGGAATGTCTACAGGTCTTCCAGATTTGCTTAAACATGACCTGTGTGGCCCCTTGCACATTCAGGTGAGTTTGTTACCTAGTTTTTATGATGCCCATTCCTGCTAGGTAGGGGAATAGCCCGCTGGAAACACGAGTTTGCTGCTCATGGAAAAGGAAACCCCCTCCTCCGCCTTTGTTTTTTTTCTCTCAGCAACACACCAAGTCATGACCATATTACATTTATTACTACAAAAACACTTCACATTTTGTAATAAAATGTGTCAGAAATTGACATCTTCTTTAAGTTCAAAGGAAATGGACCATTTAATATAAAAACATGGCTATGAATTGTAGAGGCTTGATTTTCAGTCTTGTCACCCCAGGTCCATTCCCAGCTGATGAGCAAATGTTTGAGCAATCTCACACTCCATTAACAATAGTCTCAGCTATGCTTAATTCCTTCATTCTGTACATCATGCAAAAAATCTCCTTCTGAATTGTTTTACAGCTGACAATTAATACTTTAACAATTGCAGCTCTACATATGCTCTGGCTACCAGAAGTCACAGTGGCAGATATGCTGCTCAGTTTTGCCTGAGTTGCTTTAAAGTAAGAACATGAAGAGTCCAGTTAGAGTAATTATTATAACACACAGAATTTAAATTAGTATTTGCTAAATAGGTTATTAAATAGATCACACATTGTGATAGTATTAAATACCTAAATTAATACAGCACGTATAAAAAAGGCTAAAAACCTACTTAGATCAGAACCAATGATAGATTCACAAAAGTACAAATAGGTTGAATTTAAAACTAGTTAAGATTTCATCCCACATTGTGAAGAAAACTTGGGAAATGGTCTTACTAGTCAGCATTTCTATAAGAAATACCAAAGTCACCTTTCATTGCATTGCAATAAGTAGTGATGATGGTGACATCTTAAGGGATTTTTTTCCTGCATCTTGTTGTCCTGAGATACTGAAAAGGGTGAACATATTATGCATATTTTGGTCATTCTACACCATGTACTTACTGCAATGTGATTAGTGACCTTCATATATGGCTTGTCAAAATCTCCACTACTGAGATCTCATCTCGTGACCAGCTGTGGGGAGGAGCACGATTTATACTCGACTGAATGCAGCAACACTACATTAGAATATAAGGAATGGAAGGAAGAAACTGAATTTCTAGATGAAAAATCAGGGACAACTTTAGAATTCTACATAACATAAATCCTTGAATGTGACTTGTTTTATCTGTCTGCTTTTGTAGGTATGAAGAAATAGACTCCACTTATCACAGAGTTATCCTGGCAGTTCTTGCAGTTCAGTATTTGTATTCTTCTTCTTTATAAACTCATTTGTCCTTTTCTTAACAATATCAGGTCAAAACACTACCTGCATAAAAGTACTGAGCTTACTGTTCAAGGAAAACAGGCTATGGACCGGATATTGTTATATGTACGAAGTCCATATATTAAAACTTGGAACATTCTCTAGTGTCTTTCCATTTTGTTTATTCTTCAAGTACCTTTAGTACCCAGAGGTAACATTTTTTTCCCAGCAGAACTGTAATTTTTAAGTTAGTGAGGTCTTTTTAAGACTTTGATAATAAAAGCTAGTGGGATGTGTTGCTTTAAGACTTGATTTAATAAGGAATGGATCCTCTTTCTGTTACCTCAATAGCATAATAACATTGAAACCTCATTAGTACAATTATTCCCTATTAATGTGGTACAAAAATATTCATTGAAGTAAATAGATTTGGCCATTCTCAGCAAGTGTGTGATGCTCAAGTAACGTTCCTCTAACATGACAAAACCAGCAAGGTCAAGAAGCCACGTAGTGGCAAACCCAGACAAGATGTGCACCTGGGAGAGGCTGCACACTGATGCTGGTGCTGCCCTGCTCCACGCTCCTCTCTCCACTTCAGTGAGCTCAGCAGAAATGGGCTCTGTTTGCCCTGGGGTTCCTTCTCCACGTGGGCTGGGGGTCCACTGGGACAGTTTGCTCAGAGGGTCACTGCACTCACTGAGCGCCGGTGGCTCCCGTAGGTGAAACTGGGGGCACTGTCTTTGCTCCCTTGGCCACTGTCCTGCCCAGGAGCTGTTCCCCTGCTGGGTGCAAGGGGACCTGGGCCAGGGAAAGGTCCTGATGAAGAGTCTGTGGTGGCACATTCTTCCTCTGCCCACCTGTTATAGAAATAGTAGCCCTCTTCTGGTGTCCCTTTCCTGAGAGGATTCACTGCAGAGCTGGAAGATCCCTGAGCCTCCGTGTCCCCCTGAGACACAGCTGCTGCTGCTGGATGCAGGAATGGTGACACACACAAGTGGCTGGTGCTTTGGTCAAGGTCATCATTACATGCAGGTGATGCTACAGGTGCACCAGAAGTAGCTTCTTTTCTTGATCTCAGTTTCTGGATTTCGAGATCCTGTTGTCCTTTAGGAAGTTTATCTATTTGCTGTGCTTTCAGAATCAGAGATGCTCCAAAGGTTCCTCGTAGAGCAGAAACAAGGAACCTGATGAAAGAGAATGGATTATCTTAACAGCAGGCTCCTTCCATAATCTGCAGCACATAACACAAATCCAGCTGCTAATTTTTCATTGCTCTACAGGCATCTGGTAGACACCTTATACCTGGCAGATGAAAGCTGACTCCTGGATCTTAACACAACAGAGAGTCAACTATATGTATATATGATCATTTACTTAGTATTTACAACTACTCAATTGCTGACCTGGGAAGAAAGAGACACAAAAGTTTACCAAGAGATGCAGTATTTGAAAATATTAAAATTCTATTTATACTGCTAAAACAGGCTGAAGAAAGGATCTTAATTTGGTAGATAACAGGAAACCAGAAATTTTAAAACCTCAGCTTTTGGATTTGCTCAGAAAGCAGCAACCAAAAGGTGTCCTACCTGCCCTTTGCAGGATAGAGAACTTACATAACCATATATTGTGTGCAGTGAGAGAGCACACGTCCTCTCTCCATGTCATGTCAGCTTTGTGTGAAAACCAATGTCCCCTTGAAAGCATCTTTTTATTAGGATTTGACCTTTACATAGATGGCCTCAACATGCATTTTAAAACAAACGTGGGGACTCCATGAAATTGCACTGAGAGCGCTGCTGTCTTCCCATCCTGCTGCTAAATGTATGTATAAATTAGTGTGACAGGATTAAGAAGGCTAACAAGCCAGACTCGGTACAGAAAGGGCTTTTAAGGCAATGGATTTCTCAGGCCTGCACCAGCAGGAGTGCAGGAATTCCATCTGTGTGCCTGTGCTCAGCCTGGTCAATCCCAGAGTCTCAGCTCCGGTTGGGCAGCCCAGAGCACAGCAAGGGTGAGCCCAGAGCTGTCTGCACAGACCTGGATCAGACTGTCCTCTGGCTTTCCCCTCAACCTTCCTCTGGATCTTCTGGGCCAGTTGCAGGTAGACCAGACAGGAGGACAGACAAGGGATGGAAAACTGCATCTTCCATCCTGTGAACTGCTCTCACTTGCTCCTGCCCTTCCCACAGCCCTGCAGGTTCTGTTGGGTCTCTGCAGGTCCTGGCAGACCAGTCTGCCTTCCACAGCTGGACAAATACATCTGGTTTGTATGATGAAATCCTCCAAGAGACACAGAGCCTTCCCTTGTCAATGAACAAACATGAAATTCAGATCCCTTTCTTGTCAGGTTTGAGGATTTTAGGACTTAGTGCTGTGCAGACACAACTTAATGTTGTGTCTCAAA
The DNA here is from genome assembly GCA_036023395.1 of Myiotriccus ornatus. Taxonomy (NCBI): domain Eukaryota; kingdom Metazoa; phylum Chordata; class Aves; order Passeriformes; family Tyrannidae; genus Myiotriccus; species Myiotriccus ornatus. The sequence continues at coordinate 6,852,206 of JAYRBT010000028.1, read as the reverse complement.
AGTGCAAGGGCAGTTCTCAGGTGCAGATGTGCAGGGGGCACACTGCAAAGCACTGCCAGATGTTTCTGCAGGGAAAGCCTGGAGCAGGCAGGGCACGGGCCAGACCCCCAGAGGGCTGTGGTGTCTCAGGCTTGGCAGCCAGAACAGGAGGCAGGACTAAAAAGGAAGAACTGAGGAGAGCAAGGATTTTAACAAAACCTTGTAGACAGAGACCAGAATGTCAAGGCTCTGTTCCTGAAGGAGATAGTGAGCAGGCAGCATGCTGAGATGGACCATGGAATGGAACTGAAAACACAGGGTACTTTAGGAAAGGGTGGTTTCACCACTGCTGTGATGGCACAGCTCACTTGTAGCAGAAACTGGAGGGTGGATAGTCTATGAACAGAGGACTCTGCAGAAAATAATCTGCAGTACCTACAAGAAGGGAAAGCAGTTCTCCAGCTTTGAAGATGCCAAGATAAAATCCTTAAGCTCAGCAATCTGCTGAGGCAGCAAGGATCTTAACTGTGCTGAATTCCCAAGATGGAGACGCGAGTTCTCTAAGCACGTGTTTGAGGCAGCGCTCAGTAGGAAGCTCAGGGTCAAAAACGACCCTGTGAATGAGGCCTGACAGGAAAACAAATCTCACACAGGAGCAAAACAGGCTGGAAAAGGGTGCCCTGCCTAGAAGACATGAGACCTTACTGAACTATGTGTTGTTTATTCTCATCTGAACTTATATAATGGAACATGAAGTCACAAGAGCATCTCAACTCAAATGGGGGAATAATAATAACAATTTGAAGAAAAAGACTATCCAGTCTTGAAAGGTTCCTTTTCAGACAAAGTTAAGGCTCAGTTCTAATGCCTTAAAGCATTTACAAAATCAGATACCAAAAATATTTTCCTGATTCTTGCAGTACCAGTGTGCTGCACTACTTCATGGCAATTAGGATAAGGAAACTAGGAAGCTGGTCAAACCAACTCAGATGGGTGTGCTTTCTTTGTCCAAGCACAAATAAAGAATTTAAATAAATGGTGCAACTCAAACAAGGTATATCTGCATAAAGGATTAGTTAAGGTATTAAGCACCAAAAGTAGTAAGCTTCCCATATACATGTATGGGAACAGAATCATTTTGTTTTTCAAACCATTTTTTTTTTCAGCAATGTATCAAAATAATTATCCCTCTCCAAATATCCAGTCTCACTTAAAGTTATCTTTAACATACCTGATTTGTTGCAGAGAGTAAAATAAAATTCTGGATGAAGAAAATGTTTTCATACAGAAACATGTTCTTAAATTTAGCTTAGTAATGAACAGCAAAGTACTTAAGAAACAGAATATATTTTGTAACTCCCAAAGCTTATAGGAATATTTCAAAGACTTGCCTTCTAGCCTTGATCAGCTCAACCACGTTGTGTTCACGAGAGTGAACAATTACATAGCAGATTTGTACTGGCAAACTTTGAAGCACCCCAGAAAGAAAGGTTTTCTCGTGGGAAAACAAGCAGTAGATATATAGTGACTTATCTCAGGTTATATAACTGAACAAACAGATGGTTTGTGAACTGGAAAGTCAAACCCAGGCATCTGATTCCCCCACTGCACTATCCCTGTGCAGCACATGTGCCTGACATATCCCATATCTGCACACAGGACTGTTGGCACTTCCCTCCAGTGCCCACAAATCCACACAAGGAAAATTGAGGGGAGCACGTTCCAACCTTGGCAGGAGCGCCATGACCGGGGTGATGAGGCACAGCAGATAGAAGGTGGGCTCTGTGAGCTGTCTCTCCATAATCCAGTAGGGGTTGGTGGGAGGGCTGCAGACCAGGCACACGGCGTTGTAGATCAGAGAGAAGACGAGGTAGAACCCCACGCTGCAAATCATTGCCACCAGGTGGGACAGGGTCTGTGGGAAGGGCACAAGAGGCCAGTGGTGCCTGTGAGACCCTGGCTCTGGGTGTAACACAGCAGCAGACAAAGACAGGTTGGAAAGAATTTATCCAACAGGCCATTTTACTGAAATGTGCAGTAGGAGAAATAGCCAGAAATGAACTTAGAAAACAACAGAGTTCAATTCTCTAAAGAGCACACCCTCATATGAAGTATGCAAATATTGTGTTCTGTCCTGTCCAAAGGCACAGTACAAACAAATTCTGTGCACATGAAGGTGTTATCCCGGGGCTAATAACAAATCCTGGCACATTGTGAAGTCTCAGTGCATCTGTTACTTACTTTCTGTGACCCAGAATTCAGGCAAATGACTCTGAAAGACAATGCCATACCTGCACAGGGTGCTGTGTTCCCAAAAACACAATAGTCCTGTCACCAGGGCAGGGCAAACACATACCCACGTTTTCATTTCCAGAGCCTGGTGCAAGAGAATGGTCAGGAGGGAGATGGTGTTGATGGGGTTTCCAAAGGAAGTCACATCTATGTCAGAGTCCTTGTACACCTAGAAAACAGGCAGAGGCAGTGTGAGGAACCCTGACCATTTTCTACTTTTTGAGGAGAACAGGAGAATGAGAATATTAATGAGCCTGTTACTTACGGAATAGGGGACAAAGAAGCAAATGAGGCTCTGATAGAAGGCGTCCAACATCGTGATAATAAAAGTTGACAGGTTGTATATCTGCAGGAGTTTACAGATAACAGTCATTAGGATGGGACCCATATCCCTAGCATGTCCTGCAGACATAATTGCTGCCTGTTTTTATTCCATTCAGACTATTGATTAGAGCTAACTGGTCTCCATGAGTAAATGCCTCATGAGCAGCTGATTAAAGCAAAGGCTTATCTCTGAACAGACCTTTTCTCTGTGTTAACTAAAGATAGACCTTAGAACATTAACAGGTGTATTTCTGAACCTGGGAGAAGGAAAAAAATGTCAAGTTGCTTATTGATTTAAGGATTTGTGTTTTCTTGTCACTTTTTGCTGTAATCTTTTTTAATGAGCTTTTCTTCGGTAGGTTTAGTAGGTTCTTTAGTAGGTTGAGAGTGTTTGAAGCACCAAATCTGAGCTGAGTTTAACCAAGGACCAGATAAACTATTTTACTTTCAGCTTTTACATCTTTTATCCTGTTTTATTTGTTTCTCCATAAGCCTTCAGTGAGAATCCTTCTATATACACAGTGCATATATATATGCACACACACACGTGTTTGCTCCACCATCTCTTCTTCAATCAAAAAAACCAACCACAGGGCTGATTCCCTAGCATGTCACTTCACTTATTATAATGCAACATGCTGGGATTGCTGCTTGCATTTAACGGCAGAATAAACCTTCCATTTACATCTTCTGACCATGACCCAGCACCAGCATCACTTCCAAGAAGCAGCTTCAGCCGTGTGTTCCAGCTCTTCTGACAGCTACAATTATGCCTTTTTTTAGTGGACACCAGTAAACTCGACACCATAAAATGGAACATTTGGTTCCAAGCAAGTCTAAACTCTTTTCTTCCTTCACTCATTCCCAGACCAAAAAACCTGTGGTCCTTTGGCTTATCAAGCAGCTACTTCAGCCATCATGACATACCTCTGAATTTTGTCCATTCTTGTATAACTCAGGCAAACCTAGAAGTGTTTCTGCAGAAACGTCTTTATCCAGGACTCCAAAGAGAATAGGGGGCACTGAGGTGAAGAAGAGGTTGAAGAAAATCATCTGCCAGTAATCAATCATGGTGCTGCCTGAGAACCCACAGAAGAACTGGTACCAGAAGAGCAGGTTGACGTAGCTCTGGGGAGAAGCAAAGACAAACCCAACAGCCTGTTACAAGCTGCCCTGTGCCCCTCCACATGTGCAGCATCTCATTCTTCATGCTCATGTGGTTCCAGTTCTCTTTGGGCTGTGGGAGTCATGAGGTTCTCCTGTGGTCTCTTCCTTCCATCCCCTTCCTTTCCCCACGCTGTCCCCACTGTTGCACCCGATCTGGACCCTTCAGTGCCAGTGCACAGATGGTCTGTGACTCACAGTTCCACCTGCCAGGTTTGTGTAGGACACTGCTTGCTGACAGAGCCTTTTAAGAACACACTGCTTTGGTTAAAGGCACTGCTAGCAGACAGCCCTGCCCTTCCTTCCATTAACAGTGTATCTGAAGGGTCTGCTGCACAGCAATCCACTGTGATAGAGCTCTTGAAAAGCCATTAGGTTTCCTTAAGAACGTGTCAGAGAATAATGAAGTAAACTGTTTACCGCTCCAAGCACCAGATTTTAGAATCCTTGCATAAACTGGCTGTCCATGTGGAATCAAAGGGCTCCTGCTCCCTAATGCTGCTGGGGAGATAATAGAACAGCAGCATCCCACTCTGGAGAGATATTTCACATTGCAAATAAATATCCTTTGAACTCTGAAAGGATGGCCAATCAGAAAAAGGAAAGTGTTCGTTTCCACTACAAAGTTTAACAGTGATAAGAAGTAATCCTTATTCAAAATTATTAAAACCCCTCAAAAAACAGATACTTTGAATTCTAAGTAAATAGCCTTTCATGATCAGAGTGTATTTCATGTCAAATGGACTTGTTTGCACAGCCTTGTAGAAATGGAATTACTATCCTTTTTCGACTTCACATTATACTTCAATGCACAGCTCATTTGCATATACATTAAATTTTTAATAAAAGTGCCAGGTATGACTGCAGCATTACTTGCAAGTGGTTCCTATAAAAATTCAGACGTTTCACAGGCTAGCAATTCTTAGTGCAGAGTCATCTTCTATATTCTAGCACTAATAATCTGATCTTCCTTATGCAAATTTTATTTGGAGGCTCATGGGTATTATTAATAAAGTTTCTTGAACTACCATATAAAGTTACTAAGCCTTGAGTCCTTTTCCCTCTGGAATAATGCTAGTTTCAAAATATATTTAAAGCCCATATTTTCCTCAGTGCTTTATGCAGCACATTGCTAAGAAAGAAGTGCCACATTATAAACTTGCAAAGTGAAGAAACACAAACTGTAGCTTCATAAAAAGTATGAGTATAACCTGTAAAAAACAAAACCAGGCCAAAAAACCCAACCCAGCCCTGGAATTAACCCTTATTAGGATGAAAACCGCCATAATTTTAATAATCTTACCACATTTTTGTAGAAAAAGTAAATCACCATCTTTGCCAGGCGAGAATAACACCAGTGTCCATGGACAAGGAGCAGCTTTTTGAGGTGTTTAAATCGGGATATTGCAAAGTCACTGGCCATCACTGCCTTTGGTAAGAGGAAAAGCAGGTCATTTACACTATGGCCTTTTCCCAGCCCTTTCCATATAATGAAACTTGAACATGGACATTGAAATAATTTCCTACTATTGCATATTGCAGGAAAAAACCCACAAAAAACCAACTCTCAAGAAAATTGTTAGAACTTTCTGTCTCTGCAGAACTCTCCATTTAAGGAGTGCGAGGAAGGGGGATGTGTGGGAAAGAATTCAGGGCAGAAGACAGAGGAAAAGAATCTACAAAACCTGGAAATGCAGTAGCAGAGAGGATTCAGAAAGCAGATGCTAAGCTAACACTGGACAGGCATCTGCTAATTTTCCAGACTTATGAGCAAACACACATCTGTCCATGCATGCTAATTGTTGGCTCAAAATGCTGCTTTTTGGCTGGACCCATAATTATGAGCTGCATGTTAATTTATGACAGTAATGATGCCAACTTGCATTTTTAAGATGACACTCGAGAGCACAGGGCTGCCACGGAACTTATTAAGCAGCAAGAGACCACATGACAGAAGAGGAACAGAACTAAACTGACAGGATACCTGCATGCCTTCTTGACCAGATATTCCAATTCCAACATCAGCTGCTTGAATCATACTCACATCATTTGCACCATCACCTAGAATGGGAAGAGGGGGGGAACAACAGAAGTGTAAGAAAGGGTGCTTAATGCACAGTGCCTCTATCAGAAGGAAATAAGCTTAGCTATGCTGATTATTTTGGCTATTCTGTTCTACCTGCATCCTAATTAGGATAACTGATACTTAGCACCAAGCACTCATGACCTCCAGGCTCTGTCCTTGGCAGGAACATCCTCCCTCCCTTCCAGGAGACCTGGCTCCAACAGTGGGACCAGCTGGGTGGTGGATGGACACCCCGACACCATCTACATCTGTATCATTCTGTGTTTCTGCTTGGTGAGCTCCATATGCTCAGCAACACGCTCTGCAGCACCTACTTGAATTCACCATATTGCAGGATAAACTGGATTGCAGATGACAATGTAACAAGCCAATTTCGGGAGTCATTTTGCTTGTTTCAACTCACAGCAATATGTTAAATACATAACCAAACTTCCAGGGAAAGAACAGCCATGGTTGCCACTTGCAATGTGGAGATGGTAAATCAGGTTAGCTGGTAAAGCAAGGTAGATGGAGCAGAAGGCTGAGAGCTAACATTTTGAACTACAAGGCAAAGCAAAAAAATGTAAAATACAACATACTCTTCCTTTTCTGTTTGGTCCACAGAGGTGTATTTTTTTAGTTGGAAGTCATAAAAATCAATTCTGCAAGGATTTTAGTGGCATCACTTGCCAAAAGTGGGGCAGAGAACTCAAAACATTTCACATTATTTGGAGGTAAAAGGCAAATGAGTCACTGCTTAATACCACTCTGGGGATAACTCTGTTTTCACCAGCTGGCAAAATCTGACAGGAAAAGGGCTTTATAAAAAGACAAATTAGTGACTGCTCTCGAGTGCTTTGCAGACCCAAAGCAAGGACATTCCAGAGGGAACACGTACATGTGTTTGTACTGATGTGCATGAAAGGGACTGCTGGGAGTTTCTGAATTTGGAGCACCTTCATCTTGTTTAAAGGGGGCCCAGATTTGCTTAGTGAAAGATGAAGGACTTTCATGTGTGTTTTGACAAGGAAAGACTATTCAGTAGTGTTTCCTCACTGTGTCTATCTGAGGCACAAAAAATAGGGTGTAGGGTGTATTCCATACATTCCCCTAACTCCTAGAGAAGGAAGCTGCTCCCCCTTCGTGCTGGGAGGTTCAGAGGGGGTACCTATTGCCAAGGTCATCGCTCGGAGCTGCCTCCGCAGCAGCCGGACCACCATGCCCTTCTGCAGGGGCGTGGAGCGGCAGCACAGCACGGAGCGGCACAGCCGAGCCAGCGCCACGAACTTCTCCTCCAGGCCCCCCTGCAAGATGAGGCTCAGCGTCTTCCCGTCGATCACCAGCCCAAACTCCGCACTGGGGGCCTCAGGGGCCGACAGGGATGTTGGGAGAATGCCAAGAAACTTCCTCCGCGGCTTGTCAAGCTCGTAATTCCTCCTCACCTCTTCCAGGGTTAAATCCAGGAGAGATTCACAAGTTTCCTGCGACAAAACAAGCGTGGTTTTAGCAATGGTTGTCTCCATCTCCCTTTCCAGCTCAGCACCTTGCCAAGTGTGTTTGTATAATCATGCCAGGGGGTTTGAGCCTATCAGACAGACTGGGAGATGCACTGGCCCATCTGATCGGGGATTATTGCAACGACATCATCAGCCAATCCTTCCATGGAAACACTGAGTGTTTCATCAGCCACTTGACTGAAGGAAGGAATTACTTTTAAAGAAAACAAAATAATCTTTACATGAGGAGGATGTGTGTGCATTGCAATGCTGATAGTTCAGAAATTAAAAACAAAATCCTTTTTTCTTTTTTTAAGGAGATTAAAAAATCTGGTTCTGATATGAATGATGTGAGAAATTGCAGCATTTGCTTCCATCAGAAATAAACTGCAGTAGAGAAACAATCAAAATTATCCAGTAATTTGAGAATTTGGCCTTTTCTAGGTCCCATATCAGGTGTGTGTCAGAGTTAGGAACACAAGTAAAAATTCCTACTTTCCAGCACTGTGTCTTAAACACAAATTTAGTCCTTCTCTCTCAGCAAATCTGCCTCATTTTGGTCCAAGTCCCCTTTTAGATGCAAACAACCGGAATTGACTCAATATTAAATACAAACAGACTTCCCATACAGACCTTCTAAACTGGCACACCACCATCAGAGGAAACCCTGAATGATCTTATTTTGCTGCTGCTTAGCAATGAAAGTCCTCCTTCTGTGCATGGCACTGAATACCTGAGGAGCTAATCATTCCTTTTTCTACCTTTTCTGTTAGCTTTATTGAGTGATGATTCAGTTCTAAAATGTTATTTTCACTTTATGTTGCATAAGGTACATGTGTAGGATGTTTGCAAGTTTTAAATTACTCTTAAGTGGGAGGTTCTGAAATCAAATGTATCTCTGACATCTAATAAAAAACCTGCACACTTAAAATCTCTAAAAAATATTGAAGAAGCATCGTTTTTCTGTGAACAAACCAAAAATTGTAGTGGAAATTCCTGGTTTGCCTTGGCTTGCTTTTGAAATGAATCCCCCAAGCTACCTCCTTACGTTGCATCTTCCTGGCTGATATTTGATTTTCAGTGTTTGAATGAGCTGTTGGCTCAGGGGTAAAGAGAAGGCCTTCCACTGACACCCCTTCAAGGGTTAACTTGGGCAAAGTGAACAGGTTAGACTTTGTGTTGTGTGTGTCCCTCACTGTGCTGGGAGCCCCTTTCGGAGCCAGTGTCTGTCCTGGGTTTTGTTTTGAAAGGGAGGGAGATAATCTTTTTGTGGTGCCACTGCAGTGCCCAGTGAACCACTGGGATTCCCCACATGTGCTCAGCTTGTGTCTGAGCCTGGATCCAGAGGGTGCCATGGGTAAGTGTTTCCTGGAGCCAGGGTGGTCCTGCCTGCAGCATCACTTCCCTGAGAGAAACCATCTCCTAATTTCCATCCTAAATGTATTCATTCTGGCTCGCGTTAAGGCAGATATGCGTATCAAATGAAATTACACATTGAAGCAAGGAAAGCATTCCGTGCCAAATTCCATATCATCTTTGCGTGTTTCACTATTCCCATGACATTAAAAGAGACAGACATTTGCATAGGATTTTATTCTTTTTTGGAGAGCTACTCACTGCAGACAAAAGCAGTTAGAAAGTAGGCCATCTCACTGCTCTGCACAATTGCCTATCACAAGAAAAACAGTCACTATTTTAACTATATTTAATTAATCCTCACAATAGCTTTATAGAGAAAGGCAAGCTCATACTGGGGACACTGGTTCTGTGGGGAGAGAAACAGAGGACACCGACACAGGGGACGTGCCCAGTGACAGGGAAGCTCCTCCTGCGCTCCCCAGCCTCCTGCCAGCCCAGGGAAGGGCTGCTCTCACGGTGCCTCCTGCCAGGGAAGGGCTGCTCTCACGGTGCCTCCTGCCCCTGCTGAGGGGACCAGGAGTGATGCTGCATGAAGGGGACAGAGCAGCACTGGGGAAAGGGCAGGGGCTGCTCTGGGAGCACCTCAGGGGCTTCCAGGGCTCTGTGGGAAGTCAGAGGTCACCAGCAAGAAAATGCAAAAACGGCAATCACACATCTTGGACCCTTCTTCTGGGTTTAGAAATAGTCAGGGTTGACCTCTCCTTAGCAAATGGATCTGGTTTAACCATAATGTTGGACTCGCTCTTCCCTAAATCCATCTCCAAACCACCTATCCCACCTGGCTGCCCGGAGGGATGAGGTGCAAAGCTCTGCACAGTGGTGGCCATTCTACTTTCTGGAATCAAGGCATGGTTTTTCTGGTACCCTGCTTGTGTAGCTCCACAGCCAGCAAAAGCCAGGGTGGCTTTTCCAAAGCCTTTGACTTTCACCATCCATGATGGCACTTACCATCTTGGGAAGGTAGGACTGTGTTTGCTCTGCTCTGTTCAGATGGTGTCAGGAATGGCCCTGGTCTGAACCCCAGACTGCTCCCTGTGTGTTAGTGAGTCACAGGAGCTGACAGACGTGCCTTTGAAGTGATTATCCTCATTTTGCAGTGTTTGTTTTGCCTGCTGCCTGCCCTTCTTGTTGCCCCTGGAAATTCAGGGAATATCTGTGCACATCAACAATGATGTGCACCACCATGGAATGCCAAGGAAGTGACTGTTTTTAACTGACCCACAAGAACTGTATTTGGGTGTTCAAGAAAGTGAAATTCTGCTTACACAAAAAGATAAAAAAATAAATAAAATTGTTCACTAATAAATTTCTGGTTAAGTCTAATCGTATTAGGGAACATGCAACTAGAACATTCTGAATTTAATTAGATCTACACCTGTAGACTTTTTCCTGGCTGACTCAAAGTACTTTCCAAATGTCTTCCAAAAGATATCACCTAGGGTTAAAATATCATTGTCACTGAAATTTCCATTGTAAGGTGAAAATCCAGATATCAATGCTATTAAGGAATTAGGCACTTAAACTGCATATTACCTTCTTTCTAAAGCTAGTAATTCAGGTAATAGCTAGTTATTCAGGCAATTTCTAAAAAGAATATTTTCATTTGGAAAAACCCGTGTATTCTAATCGAACGAAGCTCTACATAAGTGTCTTGTATTTCAATTCATCCTGTTATGTGTGGTCTACAGAGTTGCTGGCCTAATGCTTTGTGGGTTTTTGCTGACTTTTTTGTGCTGAATGTGGTCTAAAGCAAAGCAGCACCAAACTACAAGACACGAAGAAAGGGCAATGTAGCAAATTCTGTAGCATATTCTTGTGCATCTTGTCTTTCTCTCCTCACCTTATTTTCAGTGGTAATGGTGAAGACAGTGTCTCTCTGGTTCAGGAGTTTACAGGAGTATGCAATGTTCACAGCTGTCTCCTGTTTGTCTCCTGTCAGCACCCAGATTTGTATCCCAGCTTCTCGAAGAGCCGCGATAGTGTCAGGTACTCCATCCTGCAGCCGATCTTCAATCCCTGTTGCTCCTGGGCAAACAGGAAAAGAAGAGAAACAGTTTTCTTTGTTAGGAAATCACATTGCTATTTTCTTGTTAAGGAAAGCTCTTTGATTTCCAGTCATGCTCCTGAACTTATCAAGAGCTGAGCTAAGGTATTGTCCAGTAAACAAACACACAGACACAAGATCTGCATTTGGATTAAGGTCTGAATGTGTCAGCAGTCAAGTTCTCGCTCTTCATTTTGCTCATTGCTAGAACAATGAATTTCATTTCTTCTTAATAATCCAAAATGACAATGTGCTGGCAGAGAATCACACCAGATGCATTTTTAAAGTACTGCATTAAGTCCCATCAAAGCAAGCAGAAAAGATGAACTTTGAGTATTTAAATGAATGCTGTCCCTATTGTCAAGTTAGATGCTTCAGCCATCAAAGGGAGAAGAAACAGTACAGTACATTTTCTTTTTGAAAAAACACAAACTTAGGAGCAGATGCCAACACTCATCCTGATGATGTTGGTAAATCACCATCTGAGAGTTACAATACTCCTTATCTCCTCCACTAGAGGTCAGTTTGAAGATGCTGTAACTGTGGTACATTAAAGATAGGTATCAATTTAAGCTAAAAGAACACTTTTTGTAAATTAAAGTATGAAAGCACACAGAGCCTTAGGAGTTGGCAAAGGTAACAGATTCTGACAAGATCTGCATTACCTCTTATGTGTTCTGCTGATGGCATTTACCATTATTACTCTAATTTTTTAAATCACTGCAGAGATTATGAGAAGCCATAACGCTAATAGCTTGCAATCACAGAAATTCAGGATAACGAAATATGGGTGCAAATTGTATTCACAGAAAAATGAGACTGAGACAGCTCCAAAAATCAAAGTCATACAGAACAAAATGTTTGGAAACAAAATAGAATAGAAAGCACTGAAGTGCTTCATAATTTAACAGAATGTGTTGTTAGATAAGATAGTGATGGATGATGCAGAAGTGCCAATGAATATAAGTTATTACATTAAACATCCTTCTACAAAGTGCAGAAAGCAAACCCACCAGTGCAACAACAGGAATTCACTGGCAAAATGCCAATGTGTTTAAGTTACTGGTTTTCATAACACAGTTCAATTACCAAAATTCCCTTGGAACTTGTGCTCAAAACTGAAGTTAATTTCTAGTATTTTATGGGTTTATCTAAGGACACATGATTGAACAGGGGTGGTTTCATTATCTGCTGTGTCAGCTGCGCCACAGTAACAGCTGATGTGTGCGTTCTTTGCTCCTGGCACATGAGAGTTTCAGTGCACTTTTTCAAAGTTACTGCTGCTCAAAATGCATGAAAACTTGTGTAGACACTGTCATTGGATTGTATCTCCCTGGCCTGGAGATTTCCAAACCTCAGAGCAAGACTTTTGGATATAAATTAGTATAAGCTGTTGTCTGTCTGATTGCCAAGAACATCACAGCAGAGCCAGTGCTACGTCACGCGATGACAGTTGTTATTTTTAGTACCCAGCAAGGTGAGTTTGGTCTCCAGATGCTGTGCTGTCTCCAGTAACAGCTCCTCTCTGTTGTCAATTGCAGCTTCTGCCTCCCGACGAAAATTGGCCCATTTTTGAAAGTCATCTTCATTTAAGACCTGCATGACACAATTTAAACAGAGCTTATTTTAAATTTAAATAAGAGAGGAATGCCAACATTCAGGATCACAGAGACTTAACTCCTATCCAAGCTGGTAAAGTACCGTGTCATCTTTAAAATAACAAACTCTTCCAAGAGAAAACTGCAAGAATCAGTAGTTTGTACAAATGGCCTTCAGCTGAGACTCAAAAGTACAACCTAGAGAAACTCTTGATCACACAGCCCTTAGCTGGGGCTCTGAACTGGAACACACAGTTTCTGAAGGTTGAGCTGCATTTCTCCAGAGCTTGGATGTGACCTATTTGTTGCACATAGACACCTTCTGCATGGAAGTATGACACTGAGAGGCACTAACCCAGGCTGAGGGCAAGATTTTTGAAAGCTGAATGCCAAGCAGAACAGAAGAGCGTTGGCTCCTCTGCAGATTTTTTGTTTCTTTCTTGGAAGCATTGTAGGGGAGGTCAGCTGGATTTACCGTAAGAGAAACAGAAATAAATGTTTTGGGACTGACTAAAAATCCATCATCTGGTCACACTGAAGAAAAAGGGGAGAAAAAGAGGGGTTGATCTGGCTGGTTCTCAGAAAGAATTATAACCATTAAATTTTTCTAGTAAATCTGTTGACACACACAGAGATAAGCTGTAAACAATACTAGGCTGGTGCTCTCCCACCTTCTTAGCTATGCACAGAGTTCGCAGTCCATCACGGGCATAGTGGTCCAGGTGTTTCTGTGTTTTTTCTTTTATTCTTTTCATTCTCTTCTCAGCTAAAACACAAGGAAAAGATTCTGTATTTTAAGCACAGATCATTTCAGATCTAATGGCCTAAGGTTAAAAAACAGTGGGCTTTAGAGAAAAGTGGGTTCCAGTATGACAGAAATCTCTTTAAAGCTCAGAGCTGTTGTCTGTGCAGAAACTGAAAGCTTGCTAAAAATCTTTGTTTCCTTTAAGATAAAGTTACTTGTTTTTGTTTGTTTGTTAATGTTATAGCAATCTTGCTGACAAGCTGGAAAACAATGGTCAGGCCCTTCTGACAGTATTATTGCAGAGTACACAATCCACATGGGTTAGCGCTGGCGGGGAATTTTAATTAGCCCATTCCATGTTCTAAGCAGTACTGAGGTTAAATAAATACCTCAAGCATAACACTAGAGGAAGCTTATTCTTTTTTTTTTATACTTCTAATGGCTAGATATAATATTTCATGCAGAAAAGAGCACTGAATTCTTCGTAGGAGACACAACAGAAATAGCTCCCTGGCCAATCACCTCTGGCAGAGTCTTCCAGCAAGTCCATTATAACAGAGTCAGCGCCTTTCGTGTAGACAACGATCTCCTTGGTGAGGGGGTGTCTCACCACCACAGACATCCTTTTCCTGACAGAGTCAAAGCCCAGGGTGTGCAGGATGTCGAGGGTGAGCAGCGTGCCCTGCGGCAGGCGCACGGTCACCTGCTCGGGGGTGCGGGACACCAGGCTGAAGCCGTAGGCCTGCGCCGCGTGCACCAGCGCCGCCTCGTCGGGGCTCTCGGCCTCGTAGCAAAAGGCCGGGGGCAAAGAACTGCTGCTCACAGACCGAAAGACCTCATCCAGGGAAGCACTGCCCTCGTCCGTGCTGCCCCTGTGCTGCGGCTCCGGGGCTGCCCCGCTGGCACCGCTGGCCGGGGCCGCGAGCGGCTCCTCGGTGCCCCTCGCGCCGAAGCTCGCACCGAGCTCGGAACTAGACTGGGATGATGACAGGGACTGGCTGAGGCTTGCTAACTTTAGCCTTTGAAATATCTGATGAATCTTCTCCAGGGTGATTCCTGAAGGTCTTACTGGTGGCGGAACTGTGACCTGGAAATACGAGAGCACCTATGGTTAAAAATAAATAAATGTGAACTACAAGATACTTCTCAAAACTTCGGTATGTTTTTCTGTATCTAAATGACAGTAATCATAAAAGAAACTTTCTCCCCAGCAACCTATTTAAATGTGGTAGGAGAATTCACCAGAGGAGTCATAGGTGAGTTAGCATCCAAATTTGAGGGTGATTTGTATCTGCCTCTGAAGCAGAGATACAGCCAAGCCCCTTGGAGTTCTGTCAGTGGCCTGGGAGATCAGAGAGAACCCAGTATGTTCTACATACTTCTTACAGCAGAGATAACATAAAATCTAAAGGAAAAAGTGCAGATGCTGTGGTAGACATAACTACTCATCAACCTTAAAAAGCCCTGTTAGAGAGGGATACATAGGCAGGGAAACAGTAAAAGGAAAAAGAAAAGGTAAAGGAACGAGAGGAGAACTCCCAAACAAACCATTTTTCACCATTTCAGGTTTCACTGAACACTGCTCTGTGTTGTTAAATGGGAGCATAATCAATTTTCCTCAAACACTTGAAGTTGGATTACCCTTTGTCTTGGCTCGGTAGCTGTGGAGACCAGCACTGTATTGCAGATGGCAAGAGCAAGAAAAAAGTCAATAAAGGATGTGGAAGTTCTCGTATGGATAAAAGGAGAAAGACTTTCAGTCTGGAGTGCAGCTTCTCTCACTCTCCTCAGCAGCCTGCTGTCGGGAGTCACATCCTTTTCCTGCAAGAGAAATTACTTAGTGAGGATTATTCCCACTTCCCCTTGGCCTCAAGGAACAACCGACAACTTGATAGACTTCTTGCCTCTTACTGGATTTACACCTAGAATTATGTAAGGTAAATGCCTTTTGTACTTAACTTCTAGGGAAAAAAGGATATATTTCTGAAAGCTGCATAACTAGAAAATTAGAAGGAAATGCATCTTGAAATAGAAGAGGATTTCAGAATTTTATTTTTTTGAGATTTATTAAAAATCAAGAACAATCTATACTGCATCCTTCAACTTTGAAACTGCTGACTCCTGAATTAAAGGGCGCTCCAGATGGAAGTATATTGGGATCTTCCATTTCAGTGTGGAAGCTGATCATTATTTCAACAGAGAATATTTTGTGCCTATGGCTTAGTTACAGCAGCATCATTTTTTGTTTCCAGAGCAACTTCATTTTGCACCCAGAAAGAGAAGCTGCCTCCAGCTTCTCCTCCTGAATTCTTCCTCAATTCTTACAATAAATAAATAAATACATACTTGTTCCTGAAATGTTTCTCTAATTTTCCTACCACACTCTTTCTAATCAAACCTTATTTTGCAACCCCAACTACTAAAGAGTGCCACTTACATACAATTTAATTTGATGTAGGGCTATGGGAGTACAACTTTTAATGGAAATTTCATGTTAGCAGAATCTGGTTTGGGTTTAATTCAGGGCCATATTTAACAAGGACTTCCAAATTTAAAAGACAGCTTCCTGTGAGCCAACATTTTTGGATGCCTTCTCTGAGGAACTGCCAAATTATTGAGCTGCTTTCTAGTTCATCTCAGCCATCACCCTCCCCTGGTTCACTGTGGCCCAGTTCTCCCCAGTTCTGTAAAATGACAGAAGTGCCCCAGCCCCTTCAGGGCTGTGCTGGGCTGAACGTGCTGCCCTGCAACTCCTGCTTGCTGAAGTGAGGAGTGGTTCATAAATAATCCTAATAACTGCAAGGAAATCCACTGCTCACTTTGCAGCTCAGCTGAAATCCAAAGCTGGAGCCAGGCTCTTCACTCTCCCTGCCGTGGAAGGCTCTGGTTCTTCTGGCTCAGTGTTTTCAGGCTTCTTTGTTTTACATACAAGGAAATGTTTGCAGTCCTTTCTCTAGCAAACTAATACATGCTAAGGATAAGCCTGATTTTTTAGTTGTCTTCTCAGATTTTTTAAAAGGAATCGGAAACTGAAAATAATAATAATTTAAACAAGTCAATACTTAGCAGAAGAATTTTTCTTTTTTTTTTTTTTCTTTACATTCAATGAAAACAAGGCTGACCTGAATTTCCAGCCTGAAAATATATAAAAAACTCTAAGACAACAAAAAAGAAAGCAAAATAAGACAGCACTAATGGTGATGATCAATTAAATGTACCACCTTTTCGCTGTTAGCAATTTTGTTAGTGAAAATGTTGATGCTATAAAATGGCTGGTGCCATTCAGTTTTTAAGATTTCCTCATTAACTTGATAGCATTTCTTCTACTTGGTGGCATTAAAACCTGATGACAATAGGACAGTGGAAATCTTCACGAAATGTTTCTAATAGCAAGGCACTACTTATTGGAACTATTAAATCTAGAAGGAAATGTGCTGTCACTGTCTTAGTTCATAAGAACCCCTTAAGGCAGAGAGAGGAAATAGTAATTCTCTATCCTGTTCCATTGTTCAAAGATGGATTTTAATTCAGAACCTCTGACTGCTAACATCCACAAACACCCTCTGTATACCTGGAGATCTCAGGATGCTCCAAATTTGGAGCAAAGCACAAATGCATCAGACCAGGAGATACAAGTTCCACAGGGCAGGAACCATAGAGACACTGAAAAATTTATTATCCCCATTTTATTAATAGGGAATTGGCATGGCAGGTAAAGAAGGATACTCCTGTGTGTCATTTAAAGGCCATCAACAAACAGGACAGCCTCTGGGCGGTATCTAATTGTCTCCTCTTTTACTACATCTTCAGATTTGTCATAGGGCCAAACGATTTATCCAGATAGAATGACATCTATGGGTCCATGGCAGCAACTTAATCTTCCTCTGCAAAGGAGATATTTGATACCAGTTCCTCAGATATTGCTTTTACAGTGGAAAAAAAGAAGTTTATTTATAGAAGAAAGTGAAGAGGTCTCTCAGTAAAAAATCTAATTGGGAAATAAACTGGCAAGAAATTTCTTTATCACATTTCAAAAGTCATGACCTATAAGAAGTTCTCAAAAGTCACAAGTCATGGGTTCTCAAGAATCCGTAGAGATGTTCTCAACATCTCATGAGGACTGGGCTGGGAAATCCTGGGATAGCAACTGACAAGACTCCCATATTCCAAGAACAGGAAGATACCTACTGTATGACAGAGGAACTGAATAGGGTAAGTAGGCTCTTATAATGAACAACTGCAGAAGATGAAGCTCTGAGAACTCTGTATTTACTAGACTTTGTTTAAAACTCAAGCTTTGGAAGGGTTTTCCAGGCCTTTAATTTTAATTGGAATTCTAATTTTGAAAGTGTGTGACCTTCTGTTACTGTTCCCAAAATCCTTGTCTGAAATGCCCGTTAAAAAAAACTTCCAAGAAGAATAATTCGGTCTGACTTTAATTAGGTGGTGTTAGATTTTGGGAAGCTCCAGATCTCAAATCCAGCAGAGTCTGCTCCCCCCCGGCAGGGCTGGGGTTTTCCAGTCTCCCCGCGCGGCGCAGGGAGCGGCTCGGCCCGCGGTACTCACGATGGTGCTGCTGAAGGCCACCTGGGACTGGCTGCTGTCACGCCGCCCCAGCGACCTGCTCCTGGCGTGGCCCTGGAAACGAGCCCGTGCGCTCTGGCAGCGCCGCAGGGCTCTGGCCGGGCTCCGGGGGGACCAGCCCGGCCTCTCGGGGCTCGCGGCAGGAAGGGTGAAGCGCGCACGTTTCGCAAGGTCCTCATCGTCTAAATCCGGCTCTCTGTGGGTTTCCAGGCGCCGGGCTGTAAAACACAAAAGCAAACCTTACCTCTTCTTCTGGCTTTCGGTTGGCTGGTTGGTTTGGTTTGGTTTTGGTTTGCGGTTTGTTTGGGGTTTGGATGTTCGTTTGGTTTGGTTTTGGTTTGCGGTTTGTTTGGGGTTTGGATGTTCGTTTGGTTTGGTTTTGGAGGGGTTTTTTTTGCATTGCTTGGGCGGAATTCCTTGATCAGTTAAAAAATCGGGAACAAACTAAACCAAAGCAAAAACATCTCAAAAGCCAGCACCAGAAAAACCTCACTGTCCACTGCAACTTCTAGCAACTCCCACCGTTTATTGTTGCAAGAAAACAAAAATGTGTTTCCAAAGCAATCCATCACTTTTATGGACTTGTGCTAATGCTTGGTCTCTTCAGCTGCATTTTGCAGTTGACTGGACCAGGAGAGTGAAATATGGTAGTTCACAAATTTGCTAATGATTTCAGTCACAGAACACAAACATCTTTTTGGCAGCTGCCTGCCAGCTGAATAAAATCCTTTCCACTGTGTGGATTGAGAAAGTGGCGACCAAGAAGGGGCCTGAGTCACTCAGAGCCCCGAATGCCAAGAGCCCTGAGACACAGACTGTGGGCAGGGCCCACTCAGGACTGTGCTCTCCACGTCACACACAAGTGTGGTAATTACTTTTGGACCCACTGAGTTTAATTACTATCATTTTGGGAGCTTATAAAAGGCTGAGTGGTGTTCATCTAGAAATGAAAGAGGAAACGTTCTCTTTGTATGCTCGGGTGGGTATTGAATGCAGGGCAGAGTCTGAGGTGGAAAACCTTTCCCATCTGACTTCTGAATCATTTAAAACACCTTGACTTTGGTGAATCTCTAACAGGAGTCCCTCACAAAATGGAGACAAATGCACAAAGCTCTAAGTTCAATCAGAAGGCTCAGTAGGTTTAAGTATTAATATTTAAATTAATAGCATATAATTGCTCAGAGAAAAAACCCCAAGAATAAAAAAGCATCTCTCACCATTTTCCTGATGGGAAAACTCAATTCCATCAACAGTACAGCGTCGAAATACCATTTTGTTTTCTGTTAGTGTCCCAGTTTTGTCTGAGAAGATATACTGGATTTGTCCAAGATCCTCAGTAATATTTAGGGCACGGCACTGGATGGGCAAATCTGCTGCTTCATCATACAGGTCAATGTCATTGTGAATTAAGAAGACTTGGACCAATTTGACCAGCTCGATCGACATATAAAGAGAAATGGGGATTAAAGTCTGAAAGAGAGTTGAAATTCTCAGTAAGGGGTGAGACAAGTCTTACTGCTTTCTGTCAGCAGTGTCCTGGCACAGGCACACTAATGATTTCCAAAGAAACAGTTCTTCCTAGAGACAAATTGTAGCACAGATGAATAACAGTTCAGGGGGAAAAAAATCCTGCACACAATGGCAATGGATAAACAGAGACAATAAGTGGCAAATTTAAGACAAAATTCCTATAATACCAAATTCTCAGATGTGTCTTTCAGAGGATGCCCTTACAAAGCACATTTTCTGGACATAGGACGGTGCTTGCCCTTATCCTTCTGAAACTCTGAAGGGATGCACTAGCACAGACTGAGTGCAGAAAAGTTTCACAAGCAATTACTTGGCACACACTTCCCACCCACGAACTTCCTTGCCCTGAAATAATAATGAATTCTTAAGATGCACAGATATTCTGTTTCAGTAATGAAGAATAATCCCCCAAGGAATCTCTGAGCAGCTCTGAAAGTTATTTTCACATTTCACTCATATTAAAGAAATTCTGTCCATTTAAATCTCAGCAGTGACATCAAGAAGTAAATGTGATTTTTTTTTACTTCACCCAATAAAATGTTCTCCCCCAATTAAGCTTAATCAGACTCAGATATACAAGTATCCTACTTCTAATTTAGCTTCCTTCCTAGACCAGCTGAACCGTAACTAGTTATTATTCCCCACTCACAAAAATGACAATTTTTGTTTCACTGTTTTCCTGAGATGATAACTGGAATTATTATTTTTGAATTCTGTATATGGGGGGGGGGGCAAGCTGACATTTGGATGTAAACATCCTCTTTATTGCATCTGCTAGAGATTCTGGAGGGAAAGATAAAATACATGTCTTTCCTATCTATATCCTTGTGGGGTTTCAACAGCAAGAAAGAAAAATCTGCAGTTAGAAAGAAAAAATAAAAAGAAGATACATTATTTCACATTTGGATGGTTTGAAATACATCAATTTTTTTCAAATAGGATTAAGAAGGTACTGCACAGCTATTAGTTGATATTAATTGTTCATTAGTGAATATACTTAATTTTGAAAAGCTTCCTCCTTGGAGGTAACAGAGAGGTTTTCATCTTTTACCTGCAGCAGGATTATCATTGCCAAGAACATGTAGAAACCAGCAAGAACTGGAGACAGAAAATTGCCATTTTCATCTGGGACATCGTAGGGTGGGTGCTCTGAGAAGCTGCCGGTCCAAATGCCATGTCCTGTGGGAATGAGGGACAGCACTGACACAGGTGGAGCCCTAAGGAGGTGCACAGAGCTTCTGAAATGTGCAGGTCTGGACTGCCCTGGCAATACACAGAGGGGACATTTCCAAAGCAGTGGGCCTGAGCAATGCCCAGACCGTTTGGGGAACACAAAGCACACGAGGGATATGCTGGTGAAAAATAAGCAGTCAGGGATATTTTCATTCCCCTCTCCCTCAGCAGGATTTCCCCAGGGCTCTTAGCTCTGCCCAGACCTTTCCTCATTCTACATCTTGCTGCTGGAGGGCTCCACCTCTACCTCCTAGCTGTAAAAATCCTCAGTGCTGAAAACACTTCTTTCTAACTGAAACAAACCTTAGAACCTTTTTATAAACAAACTGAAACATTTCTTATCCTTCCTGACCATTCTCAATTTCAACGTGTCTTCTTTAGAGTTGACAAACCCTCTATAATTCAGTCTGGGCAACTCAATTTTGCATTCCCTTCAATCAAATCTTATCCCAACCTGCCTCTTGCCGCGTCTTAAATGCCAGTAGACATCTGCTACAACAAAGCCTCTGTTTCAGGACTTAACAACATCCCATCATGATTGCTTTACCACTTGTTCCTCCTGTCTTTGTGGAAACAAACTTTGCTCACAGAGTTACTAAATATACAGTATCAGAAACTTCCTGCTGAGCCAAGACAAACAACTGGGTTTCCTCATAGCTCCAGATGCCAAAAGCCTCTGTTAGTCCCCTTCACATACCCAGCTCTGATCAAACTCCCCTTAGCACCACGGAAGGAAGCAGTTGCTTTGCAGCATCTGCCTACTAAAATGCTGCCAAAGATATTCAGATATTGCAGCAATGCTTTCTGGCTGCTGGAGACCAGAGTCACATCTGAGCAAGAACAACTCTGCTCTACAAGCCACTTCTTACCCCAGTTTGTCACTGTGTGCAAGAAATCCTGCTGATCCACTGGTGGAATTTCTTCCTGGAAGCCTCTGTTCAGACAAGGTTGGAAAGCAAGAACTCATGGTAGAGCCTCGGGACACTTTGGATGGATGAAAGCTAATGGGCTTACTGTTTCACACGTTTCACTTAGACTAACAGCATTTTGGTGGTTTTTTGTTTGTTTGTTTGTTTGGTGGTGGTGGTGGTTTTTTTAACCCGAGCAGATAAACTGTTTTTCAAATGCTGATTTTTTCATCTGAGACTACTTTAAACCTTAAATTGAAGGACTTTATTACTCAAGGGCCCCTACACAACAGACAAAGACAAGTCTCTAAATCTACATGACAGCAGCCAGGGAACAAGGAAAATAAAGTCTCTCTCTCCCTCACACAGAGCTCAGTTGTCAAACTGCAATCCCATTTCGGTGCCAAAAAAGCCCACTGCAACACGAAGCAGTAAAATTAAAGAAGCGATTAAGTCAGTTCAATTGTTCATCTGTTTTGGATGGCTCCTACTTTCAATGGTATTACTTTGAGCTCTGGCTGTGTGTCCCATCACATACCTCCAGGGCAGGTGCAGGGAAGCTTGGCAGAACCACATGATTTGACTTTGTCACTAAATCAGAGCAGCAGCACTAAGCAAGTTGTCACCGAGACAAAATCCATTAAAAAGAAAAGGGGCTCATGGGAGCCCCTGTTATCTCTTTAAAGCAGTGACCCATTCAAAAGACAGTGGATTCAAAATCTGGTCCTTCCCCCAGAATGACGAGATGCTATTAATTCTGGCTTGCCTGAGACAGGTTGCAATCAGAGCTGGAAGGAAGCAGGTGAAGATGATGTTTTTGAGAATAGCAATCCAGTAAACTCTAGGCAGCTAACCCTGGTTACTGTATTCACATGTTCTCACCTGCAAGGACCCCAGAAAAATACAGGCTGTTCCTACCTAAACAATTATTCCATCTCCCAGCCTGCTCAAATTTGTCATTTTAACTCATCTATTGGAAAGACCACGCCACCTAAAGAGCCCAGGAGCATTCAGCTCCAGACCTCCCTCATGTCTGTAAGATCAACTTTAACCACCACTTAGAAAAAGAGCAATGAAAGAGAAGAGGACTTTTGCCAGTGTTTCCTACCTACAGCTCCAACAAGGCACATCACGAACAGGAGCCCCACACACAGGAAAATATCCACGTTCATCCGTTGCTCAATCCGGCTGCGCTTGTAACGAGGACCGTTGTTGTTCAACATGGCCTTGGTTTCGTGGCCTTCAAAACACAAATCATGTAAGGTAATTTCTCTCACAAAGTGAGAGCAGGATGACTAATGTTAATCTGACTCAAGTTTCAGAACTTTTATTGCCCATCTTCCCGTTTGACTGAGTATATCAGTGACTAAATCTAGAGGTTTACGAAAGGCTCCATTACACTGCAGATTTCAGCTGTCATATACATTCTGCTGTCCCAATGAGAGCAGATTTAGTAGGACCACAATTCAAAAGCCAAATCTCCATAAGAATAAAAGGAAAACGATCAATAATATTTTTTTTGTATTTTACAAGCAAATTGCTTAGGTGCTATACAAATTCTTGAAACCTACATTTGAGTATTTCAGCAGCTATTTGAAAGCCACTAGACACATTTCATGTATTAACCTAAATAATATTCAACAAGCAGTGAAAGACACTAATGTTATTTAGCTTTTCACTATGTGGTTGTAAAATGCTAAAAAAACAGTACAATGAGGAATTTAAAAAAACCCCATCCCTTAAACTTAGTGAATTAGAATTGAACTGGTTTATTTGTAACGTAAAAAGAGGAGTGTTGTAAGAAGTAAAGAAGTAGAAAGTGCTTTTTCAGTTCTATTAATGTTATCTAAACTGTGGCTCCAAAATTGGGATGTCTGGACACCATCTGCTGCTATATTAAATGGTACATTTTATGTTTATTTCTGCAGTCTTTTTCCCTGAAAATACAGACCCCTCAGACCCGTCTTTAGCTTTCATTTGTATGTGCATGGTGTGTGACAGGGACTGTTTTCCAAGCTGCCTTTCAGCTTTCCCTGGGGAAGTGATATAAACCCAAAGCTGGGAGTCAGGTGCAATTCCATCACACCTGCTGGATTCAGTCCAGGTTTACATCAGTGGTTATTAATTAAGGCAGAGAGCAAGAAAGAAAATGAGTCTCCAGCCTTATGTTCAGGACGTTGACCCAAGAGCTGGGACTCCTGCCTTCCTATTCCAATGAATCTGTAATTATTTACAGAGCCTGGAGCCGTGTTGGTGGGCCCAGCCCTTGCTACCCCTGCTCCTTCCTCTGCAGCTCGTGTGGACACCCACCTGGGCAACACAGCACCTCACCTAGCACCCTACTAAAACCTTGTCTCTCTATTTCTAGATGCTGACGGGCTCGTCTAAAACTTCTTTCTGGTACTTTATTGTGTGAAAAGCATTTAGCTCTTGCTGCTGTCCCTAGCACAATGAGTAAACCACACTGGCTGTCGCTCTCTAATGAGGTTTTTGTGCTTTAGTGCTATTGCTTTGCATAGAACCATTTGGGTGGCCATGAAGGTTATAACCATCCTCAGGTCAGATGAGAAGTGCACAGGCCAAGCAATTGCTCTAAGTGATGGTTGTGCTCTTCACAAAGGCTTCCATTAGAAAGAAAGTCTGAGGAGTAATAGAGTTATAAAAATGGAAAATGTGCCCTCTTATAATGTGACTGATCTTGACTGTTCAGAAAAGGTCATAGACCATGATTAAAAGCCAGAGTATAATCAATGTCAAAGAACCCTGGAAATGAAGCTGGTACTGACTCAAACCGGTCTAATTTTAGGGAAAAAAAGAATAAACTTTTATGCTGACATTAACAATGAGACATCAGTTGGAAACTGAATTGAAGAATTAACACAGATCAAAGCCACCATGTCGTGGGAACACCTTTAGAACTCCAACCTTTGCTACCAGCAGCTTAAGCAGCATCAACAGAGATCCACATGAGGATCTGTGCTGGTGGTCAAAGGAACATAATGGGAGATCTTAACTAAACAGAAGAAAAATAGGAATTGCAACAGGAGAGGGGATGGCAAGTTACTCCAATTCTATAGGGACTGATTGCTACTGAGACTGTTATACGGTAGTTCTGGTGGGCACCACCCTCACGTGTGGTGTTCAGAGAGAACAGTGCAAGGCCCACAAAGACACAGCTACCTTGGAAGCATATGGGAACTATAGACATTTAGATCCCAGTTCTGCAGAATTGAAATAAGCAGTTGTCAGGGAAATTGTTCCATGGATTGGAGCTTAATCCGATCTAAATGACTTTTGCAAAGTCGGTGACTTCTATTTTCTCTTAGGTGGCTCAGCCTTGAAACCCTCGCTGCTGATTAGATATGAAACACGTGATATAACTCTACTGGAAAGATAAAAATAGCCAATGGGATTAATTGTTGTGTTTAAATTGACCTCTACTTAGTCTACAAAGAAGAAGGTAGCTGATGCACCCTGCCTGGAGCAGAAGAGGGCACAGCTGGCAAAGCCAACGATAAATCGTGCTCCCCGAGTCAAAGCAGAGGTAACATTCCAAAGGTAAAAGATGCTGAGGAACAGATGAACTGACCCACTGCTGAACCTGGCACTGCTGCCTTGGATCTGGGCACTGACATTGTCTCTCTTGGTCCATGTCTGTGCTGTGGGAATTCATGGTTGCCTGGACACACTGTGCCTGTGTCAGCACAGACCTGTGCTGCTGCTGCCTTTCTGTCACCTCCAGCTGCTGCCTCCCTGCCTCCTGTGAGCTGGCACTGCCACAGATTAAATGGATGCATGACATTCACAGATGAAAGTCCTTTTTTTGTTTTTTTCTGGGTAGATCTTCAGCTGCACCAGTTTCCACCCTGAGGAGCCAGTGAGACCTCCCTCAGGGCAGCTGCGTGGGTTTTATGACAGATGGAATTAGTATTATAGTCAGAGCTGCAGAGCTGAGGGTTAAACTCACCTCAGCAATTCTTTACTTGTCTGGATATTTTTGCAAGATATTTGACATGCACAAGGATACTGTCACTTGCCAGAGACCCAGTGCAAGACTTTCTGGCTTTGGAGATGGATGAGTAATACCCTAAAAAAAAGTTATGTAATTCTGCACTCCCAGTTTTTAAAATTATGGTGGAATATCAGATTATACTTATTTCTTTAGGGATATTTACAGCAAAATTGTAAGTTTACCTGAATAGAAAGTACATCTTACCTGCATATATAACAATTCCTACTGCAACCTCAGTATTTCTGATTGTACATCCACGGAGCAAGAGGCTTTCAATGTTAAAACCAACCCGTTCATGATTTGGATGCTCCCTAGAAGAAAGAATATCAAATGAAGCAATTCCTTTTTCTCTTCTAATGAAGTGTTAAACAAAATTTTTGTTCTCTTGTCTGTTTTAAGTTGAAATCAAGTAAGTTTGAAGGCCTCATTTTGCTTTTATTTCACTCAGCTTCAGTGAAGACTCCAGCAAGAAGTTAAGGGAAGAACAAACCCGTCTTTAAAGGCCACTTGCACAGCGTGTGTGTATGATGAGGTGAACACAGAGCAAGTTTGGCTTTCCCTTGGTGCCTTATCTGGCAGATTCAGCATCTCACGAATGTGTGACCTCTTACAGACACAGCTCTTTCAGAAAGCTGAGCAGGGTTTGCCTGCAGGTCGTGGTTCAGACAAATGCATCTACACCTTGCAAGAGCCTCTGTCTCTCTGTCAGCCACCAAAGGGCTCCTCATTTTGTGAACCTCAGGTCACCTGAGCAGTCTCCAGGCTGGGATCTCTCCCTCAGTCTCACCCTGGATGCAAGACTTTTCATCTTGCTAAAGATGTTCCCTCACACGCCAGATCCTTCTGCTCACAGAACCAGCTGATAAAAACCACAAGGTCAGTGCTCCACCAGGCAGGCAATTAGTTATGTGCCTCTGAAAATGAATGCACATGCCTACCTTTGTCCATTTTTTATTGTACACTCTGGTAGTTTCCCCCTGAGTTCTTTACCAAAGCTGAGATTTTTTTACTTCACACACTCTGTCTTGTTTTGTTATGTAAATATCAGGTCAGAAAAGATTATTTTTTTCCAAGAATATGCATCTTTTGCTTCTTTGTGTTTGATGTCTGGCACTGCCTTTACCAGTGAACAGCAGTATCACTCAGATGGGGGCAAGGTTTGGTGCTGCCTCAGGGCTAAGTACAGCCCCATGGCCAAGTGCAGCTGCACAGCATTACATTACTTAACCAGACAAGTGAAAAGGTGTAGGTGCCTACACCCAACAGAATTGTAAAAAATCACACCAGAAATCTGGTTTTCTTGGAATCTATCTCAGTCTCGGTGAAATCCTTTAACAGAAGCCTTCTTGCATCCTCCTGAACAGAACTTGCTGTGGTCAGGCGTGTCAGATGGCTGTCACTAAGTTCTTTTGTATCACTTTAGCAGAGGCAGTACTGCTACGATTTTATAGCAAGGCAATAGAGCCTCAATAATTTATTAAGGGTTCTTGGAGAAAAAGGTAACCTGTTCCAAGTAATTTGTGTTTACAAAATAGCTCAAATCTCAGCAGACCAAAGATGGAAACTCCACTAACTGTTAGCAAGTAATTTTCCCTGGCAAATTCTTTCATCTACCTCTGAAGCAGGGAGAGAGAGGCAGCTAATTCCATATTCCAGCAAGCAGGTGAGATAATAGGCATTTACCAAAGAGATTTCTGTTACAGACTTTCAGTAAAGTTGAAGATTTTGAAGCCAGCCCTGGGCCCTAAGGGTGTGCATTAGTGTGTGTTTTCTTGTGGCATATCCCCCACATTTCTCTAATCTCAGTGCTCCTGTGCTGTATTACTCAGGCTAATTGGAAGGATTGCTTCAATTTAGATTGTACCCAGCAGTCCCAAAGCCAGCAATCAATAGAAACCTGACCTCTCTCTGCCTTTTAAGATATTGCAGGAGGGGAGAAATGGCATTGCTGTTAGAGGCACCATTCTCACAGGGCAGGAACTCCAGCCCGGATTAAACACGTCAGTGCTGACGGGAGAGAACCCTCGGGTTCACTCTGGGTCTGGCCATTTGCAGCTGCTCCAGGGGCAACACTCTCACTGCTTCCTTGCAGAGACATTAACTGCTGGTTTAGCTGCAGGAACACAACAAACCCGGGCTTTGGATGGGATGTGGCACAGTCAGGCAGTTAAACTGCTGGTGTAACGGGGCATGGATTTGGTCTGGGACAGTGGGACATTTCTCTGCTGTGCTGTGGGGATTAGCATGGACTGGGACCTACTGCTCTGAAGAGCACCTTGGGAAACAGCTGCCCTGTGTTGGAGGGTAAGAGAGCTTTAGGACATGAGCCATGTCCTCATGGTCCATGAAAGGGCTTAAGTCTGCTGAATTTGCTGGTATACCTTGTTATGCCTGTGCCAGAATTATTCACTGAAGAAACACTAAAGAAAAGCACTTCTCCACACCAGTCTAATACACTGGTTCAATAGGAATTTGCTTGTTTGCTATTTCTAACTTTCTAATAAGAAGAAAACCCAGATTGCTTGTTAGATCTTGGGCACCTTTTCCCTGTGGCTGTAAAGATGAAGAAACTGGAGCCATCAAGCTGGGTACCTTTAAACATTAGGAAGGACTTATCTGAAATCTAGCCTAGTCTAACCAGGGGGTCAAATTTAAAAGAGCTTATGTCTAAATTTTGAAGAGAGTTGAAGCCTTGTGAGAACAGCTTGTATGGAACAACTGCAAACTCAGGGCCAAGCCTTGGCTCTGCCTCACCTCAGAAAAGGAGTCCAGTCTATGTTTTATATTGACTCCTTAATCCAGGAACAGGTAACAGTGACAACCACCAATATCCCCAAAATACTTCCATCCAGTTCCTCCAAGAGAAATACTGAAGTTCAGATACAAAATGGATTTACTGATGGCAAGTACTTACATGTGACCTTTGAACTTATTGAGATCATTGTTTGGCATTTCACAGATGATGGTGCTTTGGAAAAATTCGGGTTCAAACAAAGTATTCTGCAAGAGAAAATGCACTGAGAATTAGTGTCAAATGCAATGAGTACTTGAAAAGCCAAACACCAAGAGAAGCTTAATTTAGACCACCAAGGCTGGAGCACTTGCCCTGGGAGAGACAGAGTCAGTTTAGCTCATTCAGCCTGAAGCAAAACTTTAAAGACCCAAGATTTTCCTCTCTTGAACTAACAACTGGTTAAATTAAATGTATTGGACAAGACATCACAGATGCCAATTAGTGAAAACATCTGTCTTCATTTAAACTGAGTATAACAAAGACAGTAGATTTAGATTACATATAAAGAAATTGTTCCAGGTGAGGGTGGGGAGGTCCTGGCACAGGTTGCCCAGAGAAGCTGTGGCTGCCCCTGGATCCCTGGAAGTGTCCAAGGCCA
>JAYRBT010000028.1:6775559-6811279 GCA_036023395.1 Myiotriccus ornatus | reverse complement strand
GTTGCTCTATTAAGAAAAACTTTTTGCTGCCACAAGATTAACAAAATTTGCAGGGTCCCCAAAAGACTTTCACCTGTGTTAAAAAAAATCACCTCCAGCAGATGATTCATAAGGAAGACAATTAGAAGACGTCATGCTCTTCCATGACTTTGCAGGCAGCAAGAAGAACAAGAAATATCAGCTTCCCAAAGCACTAGAGAAGCCTGATTAAAATTATTCATGATATAATAAGCTGTAGTGACTGATCTGATGGTAACTGTAATTACCCACGTTCTTTCCAGACAGGAGGAATCCTATAATCCAAAGCCCTTCTCATCTTCCTTTCCCTTATATCACCTTTTTAGGCCATAAAACTTTGGTGAAAGACAAGATTCTAGACAAGATTCATTAGTAGATCAACATCTTTTTTGAGATGGGAAACCCAATTTTAAGGCAGGCCCATGTCATGTTTGTCAAAGTACTCATGGCTGTGAGCTGAACCTGGATCTGAACATATGTTGTAATTCCATGATGGACACTGTTCCTTATACAGAACAAGTCTTACTGTATTCCCCACATCTCATATTCCTGTGGTAAAAGGCTTTAGATCTAAATTTCATGGTTGCTGTATGTATAGAGGAAATAAACAAGATGGGATTCAATTATTATGGGATTCATTCATTAGCACCTACTACCCCACCTATTCTCCTTCGTACTGGTTTTAACAAATGTTAACAGATAATCCATTGCCTCACGGGCTAATGCAACACTGCAAAAATTCAGACATCCAACTAGACTGCAATCTCCAAGACAGGCAGAAGAGGCAGCTTTGCCACCCTACCCAAAGAGCTACAATTACTGACAGTCTCCACTGTGGGAGAGGAGAAATCTTAAACCAACATTATTTAGAAACTTGTCAAGTGCCTTCTCTTTTGGACAAGCTGGCAAAGAGAGCAGTACAATTTTGTTTCTGACAAATCATTATCTGCATTTGGGAATAAGTCTAGCCTCTAAACAAGCAAATCCATTGTTTTCCTGTTTAAACAGCAGGATATAAAAATAAAAATCTGACAAACACACACAAGAGAAACAAAGAGAAATGACAGCCCCGTGTGATAAAAGCCAAAGTTCTTCAAGATCCTGCCCGTGAAAGTGCACATTATATAAAGCACTGCTGATTAATTGGAGGGATGACAGGTACATCCACAGAGATGGAAAGTTTTGCACCTCTGACTCCCAGCTGTGATATTTTAACAGGGAGAAGGCATTTGCTACTTTGCTGAGAGAGCAGTGTTGATACAGTAAAACATAATTTTCAAATTTAGGAAAGTCCTGAGAGCAAGAAGTCACGAAGCATTTTGAAGTGAGCACAGGCAAATGCAGTTAATTCATTCAGAGATGAGTAAACACAGGCACATATTACTATCTTCTATTTCTAGACCGCATTTTTACAGTTTCAGTTTGAAAGCTACAGTGTGGAGTACAAAATTAAATGTGTTTCAAAGGGCCAGGATTTTAAGAGGTTTCTTGGCATCTAAGAATGCAAACAAGTCCCAAGACAGATCTTGTTCTGTGCTCCTTTACATGGATAGAATTAAACCCTCCTGAAAACTTCTTAGAAAAGCAGTTGCTTGTAGCTCCTCAAGCACCTATTTCCAGTGCTCTTCACATCCAAGAGGCCCATAGCCACACCAAGATCATGAAACTCAAACTTACCTTCCCTGTCTAAAAATCTTCCCCCGTATCAGTACAAATACCAGATGGGAAATAGTGGCGATGAATTTTCCCCATTTCACTTAATCACTGGGGTTTTCCAGCACCCAGAAATGTATTAATTTTTTCAACAAAAAGCCTCACCATTGATGAAAGATCTCAAACCATTGTTTTAGCAATAAAAGCTGCACAAAGCTCACCTGCTGTAAATGAAGCATCCCATGTGGTTGATCTCTTTGTCTAATTTGTACCTCCGAAAGTCCTCCCAAGCGTCTTTAATGGCTGTGATGGCCATTATGACACAGATGGGGATCAGGGACACCTCTGGTTGGAAAGCATTTACCACTGGCACAAAATTCAGCAGTGCAATGAACAAAAAATAGATGTTGGCAAAGCGGCGAAACTGCTCGTAGATATTTTTAGGGAGGAAAGTCAGGATGGTATATTTTGTGGTCTTAATTTTATTGGAGTCATAGTGTCTGTTTGGATTCTCCTTCCACTTCTTACTTCCAAAGGGCAAATTGGAGATGATCACTCGTTTATTTTCATTTTTCTTCTTTCTTTTCTTTACTTTTCCTCTCTTCTCCAGCTCCTCATTTTGGGTTTCACTGTCCGAGGAACCACAGTGGCAGCAGGTTTCCTTGAAGAAATGTTTCTTCCACACCATTCTAGAGAAGCAGCCTGGAACAATCCTCCTTGACATCTTGTTTTCCTCTTAAAAAGTAGCTTCGAGTTGAAAACCAACAAAGTTAGAAGAGTCCAATAATCCAAATGAACTGCCAAGCGGTGGAGGGAAGAGCTGAGGTGTCGGGAGCCCAGAGCTGCCTCTCCTTCTGCTGCAGCCTCCGCCTCCCCAGGGCCAGGGATCACCCTGGCTCAGCTGCACAGGTCCCAGAACCTGCTGGGGAGGCTGCACCTCACCTGGGGCAGAAGCATCTGGAATGTTTGGTTATTCCTGTTGGCAAACGCCGGGAGCTCAGAGCATTTCCCTGGCACTGCCTCGCTGCTCACACGCTGTCTCTGCTCCGGCCCCGAGCGGGGACAGAGCCCAGAACACACACACGATTGTCTCAGTTCACTCCAGGAGTTTCAGGATCACTTTATGGCCTGGGAGTTGCCAGGAAGCTCAAAGGTAATGGGCTGAGCTGCACGACCCAGATGTCAACAAAAGATTGCTCCAAGCCTCAGTTTAGACACTATTTCTCTTTTACTTCCTCTACCTACTATTTGTTTTCGTGATCATAATCATAGAATCATAGAATTAACTGGGTTGGAAGAGACCTCTGAGATCATCAAGTCCAACCCTTGATCCAACCCCACTGTGATTACTAGAACATGGATTATTAAACAACCAAGCAACTCCCAACCCCCAAACCAAGGAAATGATTTGGCAGTTTTGGGGGTTGTACATAGACATAGGCACGTGAAGGGCAGCGTACCTGGATTGCCCCTCAGACCAGTCCTTCTCCTCTGACAGACCCCAAGCGTCCCTCTCTTATCCAGTCACTCCTTCCAGTCTCTCATTTCTTCTCCCCCTTTGGTCCCCATGCCTCTGGCACACAAATATGTCATTTCCAGGAGAGCTAATGACGTGTATGCAAAGCAGAGTAATTTTTTCTCTGTAGCCTGGTCTTAAGGGGAGGTGAAAAAAGGAAGAGACCTAAATGTTTAAACTTCTTCTAAATGCAAACTCTTATCTACTGCATTATAAAGTGACAAGCTGAGCAGTCTCAAGTCAAGTTGGTGCTTGGACAAGAAACTCTGATGAAATGGAAATGTTGCAACAACGATTACACATGAAATTATTTCTTCCTTCTGAGTCACTACTGAGCAAACAGCTCCCCGCAGGTGTTGTGCCATCCCAAAGCCAGGCCTGTATTGATCCCTCTGCTTACTGGAAGCCCTAGAAATTATTTTTCAGTTCCCCATCATGATTCACCTTGAATGTTGCTGATCACTAAGTTTTTATTAAGGGGTTCAGTGTGAAACATCTTACATTTTTTTAAACAGCCCCAGTTATCCTTTCCAAACTTGGAGAAGTTTCATTTTTCCTCCAGATCCTTCTGCTCCCTAGAGAGGATGTTGTGTGAGTTGGCAAGCTGGTTTGAAAACTTGGAATGGAATCTGTATATCAGCACACACTGCTGGGATATGTAACAAAGCTCCAGTGATACTGAGATGATTTCAGTGAGATAAGTAAGGCATTTTCAAGGCAGAACAAATTCTTTTACAAGAGCTTTTCCAAACAGTGCTCCAAAGGGTCAATGAGGGGATTACTGCACAACCAGATGAACAGTTTCCACCACAACAAATGCAAGGGGAAATAACTGGTTTCATTTACTTACTTGTCATATACCCTGGTCTTAGAGGAGTTTATTGCCTTGTCATATTGGTGTTTCCTGTAGTCCTCAATAGCATCCTTAATCATGCTGACAAGCAGCACCACAACCAGAGGCAGCAGAGTAACCTCCCTGTGGAAGACTCCCACTTGTGGGAACCAGCTCAGAACCATCAGAAAGAAGAAGTAAAGATTGCCCAGCCTGAAAAAGTAGAAAATAAATTAAAAGTAGTCAGAAATTAGAATATGTCTTTTCCTTAATGAACAACACCCATTTTGTGCCAAAGGAACATTAATCATTCCAGTCTTATGCCCTCCTTTTCCTTTCTCCAGAATGAATTAATCAGTTGCTTAACCAAGTTGATAATTATTTCTTTAGAGGAGCCTGTGAGAGGCACTTTCATACTGTGATAGCTAACTCCCTTTCCCCACATATTACAAACACTATTTACCTCCAGGAGCTCCAAGGTCTTTAATGACCCCCACTGCCTCAGTCTTATAAATAAGCACAAATTCAAACAGAAGCCCAAGAAACCTTAAAAAACCAAACCAATGAATGAAATGTCCCGGTCAGGAATCCATGAAGGATTCCACAGGTGGAAGGTCAAATCATGAATGTGTACATCTAAAATACAGAATGAAAATTTCAAGGCTAGAGATGAATATACAATTTTCATTTCTCTTTATCATAATGATATCTCCCTGGGCATCTTTTTGACGTGATTAATTATGCTGAGGGGGTACATAATTTGAAACCAGCACTTGGACAGAAACCTGATCTGCACTTGCACATAGATTTATACTGTTTCAAGGTTGGTAGACAGTTACTTCATGACATTAAAAAGATATCAAAATTGAGCTGCTGAAATCCATAAATTTTCCCAACACATCCAATGAATCCTTTCTGTGTTCTTAAAAATCAAGAGTTTTTGAAAACAGAGGGATTTCTAAATTTCTACTGAGAAAACTGTTCCAGCACTCAAACAAGAAAGCTGGTCACAGCAGTGTCAGACACTCCCAGTGCTGACTCGCTTCAATCCTCCATTTCAGTGCGAACTGAGTGACATTTGCTTACAAATAATCATCACCTAAGTTTTAGTACCGTCGCCACTACACATGGCCCTTCTCCATTACTCTCAAATATCACTGTTTCAGTCCTAAAATCTTGTGGATCACTGAATGATTTCTTTTTACCTGCAAAACTGTTCAAAAAGATTTTGGGGCAAAAAAGTGAGCCATGTGTACTTTGTGGTCTGTATCCTGTTTCCAGAATGAAAGGCAGAAGCTTGTTTCCAGTCCTTCCACTGTCTCCCACTGCCAGGAAACACGATCCTGCATTTGTTTAGGTTGAGTTCTGGTTTGTCTCTGACAGAACACAGCAGTGGTGTGGATTCCTGGGAGGGCTGTGGAGC
This sequence comes from Myiotriccus ornatus, assembly GCA_036023395.1. Taxonomy (NCBI): domain Eukaryota; kingdom Metazoa; phylum Chordata; class Aves; order Passeriformes; family Tyrannidae; genus Myiotriccus; species Myiotriccus ornatus. The sequence continues at coordinate 6,805,837 of JAYRBT010000028.1, read as the reverse complement.
TCCCAGTCGCTGCCAACGGCACCAAGCCGAGTCCACAGACAAAGCCATTCCCAGCAGGGCGGTCAGGCTGCAAGACAAATGCATGACAGGCACTGACAACTGCTTCCATTCTGGTAGAAAACTCACTTTGTGTCTGTGAGCAGAGGTTTAACACCACAAACAATCCTCCTACTCAGTGCATTGCATGCTCAGCCTCCGACCTTTTGCAGAGAATGCACAGAATAAAAGATAGGACAAAATCTTCAATATGGAAAAATCTATTTCTATCTCTGGGGGAAAAATAATCCAAAACTAATGTGGATAAGGCCAATTTATCAGAGGGGAACAATGGTTTTTCTATTACAAACTCTGTATCATTTTTTTGGTCATAAAGTGCCACCAAATCTACTCAGGCTTTTTTTTCTTCAAATGTCTGACTTTCATACAATACCCTTTCCTGTTCATTCTTACTTAAAAGGGGACTGGTTCAGGTGTTGAATATTAATAGCTCAGACAATAAAGAACTGCAGCATCATCTAATTTCATTTACACTCACGTAATGGTTTTCCAGAGTCCCAAAGAAACCTGGTTTGAATGGAAAATGCCAGTGTTCAGTGCAGCCCAACAGCAGCTCAGCACTTGTCAGACTTGGAAACCAAGGGGGACAAAAAGAAGCCTTTATGTCCTTAAAGCCACAAAAGCTAGTAAATAGGAGACAGCCTGGAGAAATTATTCAGGCAAGTGACACAGAGGAATATCCCAGACCATTTCCCCTCTGTTGATGTATAATCACTGCAGCACAAACTGTTGGTGTCTCATTGTCCAGTCTTCTGTGAAGGTTCTATTTCAAGAACCTCTTTGCCCTCTTTCTTTCCATTCCATTCCTGATGGATGGACTGGGGGCAGTTTCCAACAGGGCAGACACAGTTTTCCCATCTGGTTTTCTAGGGAGAAAACATCAGTGCCATCCAGCCTAGGACAAGTCCTCCCCCTCCTTGTGTAGATGCCCCACACCCACAGAGGTATATTCAATATATAAAATTATAATGGATATTTACCTATTTTATTCTACCTTTTAGGAAAAGTGCTCCTTCCCACAGTCCCAATTTTTGTCACTCTTCTCTGACTGTGCAGTGGAATTACTGCAGTGTCAAGAGATGGGCAAAAAGTGAAAGGTGTCTTGGTGTCTCAATTCCTGAACTTCTGCATTTGGAATAAACAAGACAAGAAACATACAAATGATTAAACTAGAAGTGATTAAACAGTTTTGTAATGGTACTCTGGAAAAGCTCCTGTTTGTGACAAGCATCGACTACCCTGCCTCCTGTGGGGACTTTGCACAGCAATGTATTCACTGCAGTAAGAGCTGTTAACTCTACCTTCTAAAACCAAAGGCCACCATTTGTGTTTAGAAAGCTTCTTTTGTTTCCTTCTTCCTGCATTCAGTGAATGAAACTGTGCCCATTGATAAGATTTGAGCTCAGTGTCTGCCCTAAACATCTGTGAAGTCAGTGTACTGCTGGTTTAACCTGCACTCTGATGAGCTTTCACAGGTAGGCCTTGCCTGTATCCATAACATAAAGTATCCAGGACACGTGAACAGATTTGGAAACTAGACAGAAAGGGGATAAAGATGTATTCCTTCTGCTGGGAGAGGAGCTGAAAGGCACAGTGGGTCTGCAGAGACAGAAGGAATCACGGCAAGCCCTTCCCAAGTGTGGATTTCAACGTGTTCAGATGGTTCTGCTTATCACACATAAACTACCTCATACTTCTGTCTCCAACCTTCTCAGGCAGGCTTATGCTTCTTTTAAAATTGTTTTATGTATGTCATACTATACTGGGAACTTGGCATTCTTATACAAGTTGTGAACTTTCTTGTTAAGAGACTTAACAAGTAAGAAATCAGAGGGAAGTTTGCACTATAAACACCAGCATGCAGTTGCTAGAATTTGGCATTTTTATCCCCAAATGCTTTATCTTCCATTTGCAAGTACTGCAATTGCAAGCCAGCAAAAGTATTTGGGAAATACTTTTTGAAAAAGGGATGTTACAACAGACCACTGATGGTAAGAGTTTGCCTCTTGCATCCTTGTGTTGATCTTGCAAAGATCCTGTCTCAATTTTTCATTGTCTGATTGGCATCCTCCCTCTGGATGCTTCATCTCCTCCAATCCTAAAAGAAAATTCTCCCTTCTGTGGCAGAGGCAGAACTGCATTGGAGAGCTGTGCTGATGCTGTCAACAAGGAAGGACTGGTTCTGACACAAACTTCACAAGTATTCAAATGCTATCTGTCTTTTGAAGACTCTTGTATACAAGAGGGTATTGTTGACCATAAAAGAACGGTCATCAGAAGGCAGCAGTAAGAAAACAATTTTCTCTTTGTTGGACTTGCCTCATTCCAGCCAAACAACAGGCTCAGCTGCAGATCTCTGCATCCCACACCTGTGAGGCTGGAGAGAGGAATCCTGTCTCTCCTGTGTGTGCACAAAGGTTTTTACACAATCATGCCTCGTGTGCTGTTTATTAAAGGGCACGATAGATCCACATTAAAAGAAAACCAATCCTGCTCACAGGCATATGTAAAAACAGCCTCAGAAGGCAGCAATACAAAGCAGTCACTTCCAGAGCTATCACAGAAAGACAAGGTCTGTATCTCATTTCCAAAAGCTGGTTGGGTATTTCTGAACTTCAGGGCAAAATTTCAGACAGGGTGGAGCTTCTTTTTGAAAATCAGGACTATGAGAATAGAATCAGCACTAAGATGCAGATATGTGCATCATCAGGAACTACAGCTGAGTAAAGCTGATGTTTTCACTTCTGCATCTTCACTTCTAAGGCAAGAAGATACAATAACATAAGTCCCCTCTAAAATCTTATTCCATTATTCCAAAACTTTTAGTTTTATTTCCTACTTGAAAGAAGCAGTGATTTTTCTTCTTGATGCTCATCTAGATGATGTGGCATATACTCAAAAGAGCTTTTCCAGGGAAGGTTTGGCCACGGAGATAAACCATACCAAGCGAGCTGAGTATTATAGACATTTCAGCCACAAACTTCTTTATCTGCTTTGCAATTACCTACTAGAAATGTCTTTCATTTTTTGCTGATACTGTATAGAAACTCTTCCTCAGTCACAGTTCAGAGAAAATATTTTGTGGTTAAGACTGCCAGAAAAAGGAATGGAGATTGGGAAGAATGAGGAAGGCAATTACACTGATTAGCAGGATACAGACCACAGCCTAAAATTATCCTTTAGCATTTCATATTAGATATATCTTTGCAGTATGAAAAAATGTTGCTAGAATTAAAAAAGAGCTCCAAAAATCTACTTTGTTCAAAAAAAACCTGGTCAATGCAGAATGTTGTCATTCAACTAACAAAAGAAATGTAATATGGATTAACAATTATATAATGGCTTTGAGTGCAAGTCTGTGTTTGTGAGGGATACACAGAAAAGAGCTTTTCACAAATCTGGTGTCTCATTAGACCACAGGGCTTCACTCTTCTGCTACAGAACTACATTGACATGTTTTTCATGTCTTGGCTAGATTCTCTCTCTTCTGGAAATAAACTCCAAAATCTGGCAATAATAGGTTAATTAGAAGACTCTTTTCTGAGGACAGACCAGATTTCAGTGCCTGATGCAGAACCTTCCTGGAGCTTGAGCAGGTTCAGGCACAACACTCTTCCCCAGGGCTGCAGCTGTTCTTAAGATTGGTGTTAAAATAGATGTGCTCTCAGCATATGCTGACATACAGGTCATGCAGACAAGGATGATTATCAGATATTATTCAAGAAAGAAGTTTCCAGCTTGCAAACAGTAATGCTGGATGCTGGTTTGAACTTTATTCTGTGAATAAGGAGCTTGCTCTGGTCTCCCACATTACGTGCTCATTTAAATAGAGAGTTAGACTGAAATTCTCTGGCTATGTGCAAGGAGCATCACTGCTGCCAGCACTCCCAGCACTGTGGGGATCTGTTAGTGTTACATTTGGGCCCCCTGTATTTCACACTGGAGGCAGAGGGGATTCCCACCTTCTAACAGGGGGATTGCATCTGCCCCCCTCACATCTTCACCTGAGGAGACTTCAGGAAATGGTACTTGCACAGAGCTTTTACAAAGTCCAGAATGGCAAGGTGTTACTTGGAGAATCAGACTGAAAGGGCAGCCAGGGCTGTGGTTTCCATGAGTTTTCTTGTGGCTTCTTATGGCAATGAATTCCACTATGCATCCTAAAAATGTTTTATGTGCATATATATTTTCACGTAAGTTTCAAACATGGTTGGGAGAATCCCATCTTTAAGGATTTTAAAAGTATTAAAGGATTGTGGGCCCAGTTATCAATTTTCTTGTTGGGCCCTGAACAATCTAAAACCCGTATTGGAGTGACAGAGTGTAATAAACCCTCCAAAACATAAACTAAGTGTGACTGCAGTAACTCAGCTTAAGCAAAGTAACTTCCAGGGCAGACCCAACCCAGGTGGCCTCAGCAAAGCCCTGGACAAGCCATCTCCACCCAGATGCTGGGGAAAGGGAGAGCACAGAGACAGGGGTGGCAGAGAGGGGAGGCAAGGCAGTGTTAGGGAAAGGCAAAGTGAGGCAAATTGTAGACCCACTGTACTGGAAGCTCATTTAATCAGCAAAGATTTACTTGCTAGGCTGAAACACATCCAGCCCAGTGTCTGTGTCTGGGTGGAGCTTTGTGCACAGCTGGCTCTTGTTTTTCTGAATATAACACACGAGAAACATTCTCATTGCTGCAGGTTGGGGAAGCATTCCCTTGTGCTCTCATCTGGCTACTCAGAAGTCTTTTTTTGCTGCTGAAAGGAGACTAATATTTGTTTCAATCCAGTGTATGCCTCTATCTCCAGCCCTCTGAGTGGTCCTGCACACTACTTAATTAGAAGACCATGTATTTCAAACTCCAGCAATGGCAGAATTTAGTTACATTTTAGCCCAGAAATGAGGACACCAAAATTAGAGCAATTGTCTGAACAATAATTTTTTTTTGTTTGTTCCACTTAATATTCAAAATCAAAGTGAAGTGGCCTTTAAAAGACAATCTAATATTTATAGAGTGTATGATTATAAAGCACTTAGGATCAAAATTATGTTGCAGATGTTCATGTGGGAACTCAGCAATGCTGAAAAATTCCAAAAGGAAGCAGAAAAATTGAAAATAAACTGGAAAGTGACCAGAAGATCCTTTATATGTAAAAACCTTTTATGCAACTATATTTTTGTCAGAATGTGCTGACTCTAATTTCAGTTCTCCAAATCTGAATATTAAAGTGCCTCAAAGAGAATAGTTACTTATTTATGTGAATGGAGAGAAAAAACAGAGTGGCTAAAAAGGTTGCCAATTCACCAGGGCATAGCTCCATGTCAGTCAAAGATCCAGGGAAAGCTCCACCAGGATCTAATCACAAGCATTGCTGAGGGAACGTCCAGCAACACCTGGGCTGGGGAACCAGCACAAGCTTGTTCTGCTTCTGTCCAGAGCAATTACTGTCACACAGTTTGGAAAGAATGATGTGAAAATCCCCTCAGTCCAGAAACTCATTCCTGGCAGTGCTGAACCACAAGGAGAACACCAGACCTGAGAGGACCATGTGAACTGCTGGAGGATGGACACAGCTTAAGATGCAGGAAGCTGATCTCCCCTTCCTGCTCACAGGTTTCCTCGGCCTTGAAGACCACCACAAATAAAAGAATCTGAGCACAAAATGCATAACAATAACATGTGCTTGTGAAGTGCTCCTTGGAAGGATTATTTCCTTTTCAAAAACAGTAGCAAGACTCCCTACAACCCTATCTCTCTCTTTTTTTTAAGCCTATACTGTCTTCCTCCATAGATAAGGTAACTGGGGTGCACATATTTGCATTTAGATAACCTAGATAGATAAGATAATGCAACAGAAACTATTTTATAATGCCACAAAACAGTATAATACAAGAGAGACCTGCAGCCACGTCTTCCCAGCAAATCCTGAAGCATTACAGCTGGTCCCAGAGTGTGTGAAAGAGCTTCTCTACCACTGCTTCCCAAGGTGGTGTTCCTGTCAGAGCAGCCTACTGGAGTGTTACTAGAGTGATTTCAAGCTGATGTTTTTGCTTTTAAAAGCACCTGATTGTAATTTATGTCTTCACACTGAAGTTGATTACAACCTGCTGGTACTGTGGCACTTGACTCAGTCATCTCCAGCTATTAACTGAGCTGGGCTTGGCTCTAACCCTGAAGTGGATGATGGAAACCATAACTGTTTAACAGCTTTGCTTTCAGCAGGCAATACTCTGAGCCTGGGAAGTTGTCAGTCTAACTTCCTGGAATTTTACTCATTTGTTAGTTGTCTTACGTAAGCCCAGCTGTCCTGCTGGAAACAATGGAACTTCCTTTAAATTCAGAGACAGATTCAAACCCTTAAACTGTGTTCCTTCTTCTTTTCTATTTCTTATTTACTTTCTTTACCTTGAGTGCTGTGTTGCTGCTGCTGTCCCTTGTCATACCTCAGCATACAGTGAAGTTGTAAATACCAGTGGGTGCTGGGAGTTCCATCCCGGCGATGAAGGTGCAACATTTGCAGGCTCCCTGTAAGAACGTGATGACGTTGCCTGAGTGGGTGAAGGTTAAACACAGGCAGGCAATCTGCACTCACTGCTGCACCAGGCTAACCCCGAAGCTCCTGCACGGCAATTTTACAGCTTTTCTTGGCAGCAGAAGACAAAGTCTTTCGGCAAAATCATCTATTTCTGTATCTGGTACAGCATCCTTTCATTCCTCACTGCACTGCAGCGCCTCAAGACACGGTTTGTTACTGTGTCATGTGGATTCCACAAAAGGAACTATTTGCAGCAGTAGATTCCCCTCGGACAAAACCCACGGGTCACGTCAGTCAATCTTGCCATTACACAACAGTGTAAGGAATCTGTAAGATCTAAGCCCCTGTGTCAGGGAATACCAGCATGAAAGGCAGTGCCTACACTCTGAGCACCTTGTTCACCAGAGCTAATTGTGCCATCTTCACCCAGGAGCTGTACTTCCCCTGCTAAGAGAAAAGGGAGCTGGTTTTAAATCTGAAGTGTCAGTGTTCCTAGTTTTGTAGCTGTCTGGGGCATGACATCGCACAACCTGATTTCCTAATAACACTTGCCAATACTTTTATCAAATTCTTCCAATATTAAGTATGTGCTGGATGGAATTTTTGATTTTATAGCACCAAGAAATAAAGTTGGGGTCTCTTCTAAAGTGTATTTTCCATAATTTTATAAAATACAGTTATATAGCAAATATAGACACATTCAGGGTGATTTCCTACAGAAATTTGAAAGAAAGCCAACTTCAAAACTACCATATAGAAAGTCCCACCTTTTTCTGACAAGCAAAGATCACTGCCAGCCTGTGGTGATGGTTGTTGAGCTCAGTGGTACAACATGAGCCTGTTCTCGAGGTCTCTCACAGGGTGTGCTGTACATGGATGGTTACCAAAGAATAGCAGCACACGTGCTGAGATTACCAAAGAAAATGCATTTTAGTGATTTTTCAGTGGAAAGGGATGCCAAGGGTTTGTCCAACCCTAACTTATCACCCAGAACACAACTGAACTGGTAAGCAGTGACAGTGGCAATAAACAGGCAGAGTGTTCAAATATTAAATGATTCCACATCAAATGATTCTGGCTCTAATCAACAAAAGAGCATTATAAGAAATAGTTTACTACTTATTTTAAAGGGCTCTGTCTGTTTTGCAATCATTAACCAGGTGGTCATTGTAAAGATTTGATGATGTAAAGGAACCACCCCTTTTGCAAATAGAAAAGTGGCTGTTAGTGGCACAGCATGGACAAACCTTCAGGAACCACTGTCCCAGCCTTGCACTCCATCCCAAAGGATTCCACACTAAACTACTGCCTGTAAAAATGCAGAATTGTGCAGACTATGCGGGGTTAACCCACATCAGCTGAGCACTGTACAGGTGCCAGAGCCCCGCAAATTCACAGCTATAATTTTAAGAGCACAACACTCTAAAGCAAACAACAGGCAGACACTGTGGATTTGGGGCTCTATCTCCTATATATTTGTTTCTATGTTTACAGCTTTGCAGGCCACTCCCATTTTTAAAGAAAGATTAACACACTAGTTTGCCCCAGTTACACATGTAACAGCATTAAAGTAGGTCAGTGCCACTTAGTGGAAATGAATGTTTTAGTGCAAACAGTATATTTATCTCATTGCCCTTAGGGAAATATTCGACAGATTTTAATAAAAAAACCCCACTCTTCTACTGATTTAGATTAGGAACACAAATTTTTAAAAATCTTTCCTTTTTTGGTTAATGGACCTAGAAGGTGCCCTTTTTGAATTACAGAAACTAAAACTTCCTCTCTGACACATGTGGTGTAAGACACAAAAAATAGTAAGAATCTTTCCCTTTATGCAGTGTGCAAGAGCAGATGTAGAATTAGACACATCTTTTATAAATTCACTAGTTCACAGCCCAGATTTAGGGGTTTTTCACTAGGCAGCACTGCAGAGATTCCCAGGACAGGCACAGAGGCAGTAGGTGACTGACAGGGCACACTGAAGATGAGCAGAACTGCCTGACAAAAAGCTCAGAGACACCTCTACTGAAAATATTTCCTGTATCAGACACAAGTGAGGTATAAACCGAGTGCAGACAAGTCTTTAAGTAGCAATGCATTTATTTTACAGCCTGCCCACCCTGCCTGCTGCTCCATTAGAGCACTTTGCTGCCCAGCAGAGCTCTCCTGGAGGCAGTTACAGTTATGAACTGTTTGCTCTGTGCTCGCCTCACGGGCACAACCATCACTCACTGCAAGGCAAAGGGAACCAGGGGAAGAAAAACAGCTCTCCCCGAATGCCCTCATAAATTCCCAGGGAGAAATAACTGTGCAGCACTACCCAAAACCTTTAGTTTTATTAATGGCAGGAAGGCAGTAATTCTGTCCAATAAATGTTCTCAGCTTCACCTGCTGGTTGAAATGGAAGATGCACCATGTTGGCCAGTTCTACTTTACCTCATTGTTACAGGGACTGCAAAATATTAAATCACATAATCTGGTGACTGGACTGCCTGTGGCAGAAATACACTCTCAGAAAACAAATAAGTAACGTGAGAGGTTGAGCATCAACACTTCTTCCCCTGCCCAATACAACTCCAAGGGCCCTGAGGAGGGCAGCAGGACAAACAAAGAGAAGAAACAAACCAAAACAAATCTGAACATAATCTGAAACCCGAATGAAACCTAAGGCAGAGAGGGCTATAATTAAGTGACAACAGTGTGGGAGTACTAGACGTGAATACAGACCCCAGTAATAGTGACTGAGTGGCAGCACAACATACGTGGTTCCTTTCTTGCTGGGTAATTTTCCCTGTCTGTAGCATGGTGAAAATACTTGCCATTGCACAGGTGTACTTTGAAGCTACCAGCATTAAAACTCCCAGGTGCCCTAAGTATTACAAGAACCACAGGCAGGTCAAACTCATGGCTATTTTCTTGAAGCTGAATTGGCTTCAGTGCAGCTGTTCCATCCCTAGTGGAGATTAGCTGAACCCTCCACACTTTAAAATGATTAAATCCCTCAGCAGCTGTACCACAGTCCTGAGTGCAGAAGTGTGAGAGGCCTATGGGAACTGAGTGGTTATTCTATGTGTGTTTTGCAGATATGAAATGACTGATGCAAACTGTGTCAGGAGCCAGGGACAGCACTGCCACTGTCTTTTGCAGTTTGTCTAAAGAAAAATTAAGAATATAATGCATTCAAACCAAAGGTGAATCAATTCATGTGCCAAGTGCATGTCTTAAGTGCCCACAAAATATTTCAGGATATATTACATAAAACAGAGTTATTTCCCAAAATAAGTGTAGATGTATCATGGATTTCACATCTCCTCTGACACTGCATTTTCCTGGACTTCCAGTATTTGTCACTGCTAAAGCAAAGTCAGTTGTTTGAACTAAACTGCACTGTAAAGGGGCCAGGGGCAGAGACTCCTCATAACAAGCATAGGAGTGAACAAAACCAGCTTTACTGCTCAGCCCTCCTGTAGATTTTGCTGTACCTAACGTTTGTCTGCAGCCTGGATGCAAAGGGAAATGTGCTATCAAGGCACCAGTCTGTTCATCATTCCCCCTTTCCTTCCACTGCAAGAAATTTTGAATCAAATAAGTAGAAATTCAGACACTAATACTCCACAACTTCTGTGAAAACAAGCAACAGAGTCTGCAGAGACAGCCGGGGAGCGTGCCTGGAGGAAGGGCTGCAGTGCAAGTGCAGCCGCCCCTCTGGTACGGCCGGAGACCCGAGACCTCCTGCCCTACGCCAAGCTTTACACAGTGCATTGCTCAAGCAACGCTGGTTTGTTTGTCCAAAGCCTCAGAGCACAAACACTATCCAGGTTACTGAAAGGGAATGTGGTGCTGTTGGCAGGAACATCACAGATCATTTTTTGCTACAGAGCTCCAAGTGGGAGCCTCATTACGGTGCTGTTTGCAAAAGCTGAGAGCAGGTTCGCAGCTCTCCCATGTGCTGCACAGGATTTGTTCCTCTTTCTTTTCTTTGCCAGGGAGGAAGATATTCTCCTAAACAGAGTCTTTCTTTTTTTTTTCTTTTCAGTTTTAGAGAAGGCTGCAGGAGACAGGGTGAAAATGGCACCAAAACACATTTTCCACAAGATTAATGTGAACTCAACCTTGCACAGCTTAACATTTTTAATCACTCCTGTGCCTATACCTTATGTGGGGAATAAAGCTAAAAAGATGTGTTTACTGAATGGTGGCAAGCCTAAAAAAGCACAAACCAGATGAATGGATACTCAAGTGTCTGCTTAATTACAGTTAAATATAGGAGAACATGTATAATTTCAGCCTTCAATACCCGCACCTGGCACTACCCACTTCAGAGCTTCAGCACTCCCAGCATCAGCTTTCAGATGGCTCTGGAAGTGGGGAAATGGGATTCATGCATCATGTGGATGGCCCAGCCACAGGCTTGACAAAATCTCCTACAGGACTGACTGTGCCAATATTGATCTACCTACTTGTGTGCTGCTTCATCTTGTCTGATGAGATGTTATGACTCAACATCAGGGGCAGATTCTGGATGTGTGGAACCTTCTGCAGGGGGTCTCCAGTTCTGGAACAATCTCTTCTCAACTCTGAATTTCAGGTCACTTTAAACACTGAGGATACAGGCCAGTGATGCCTTGCACATTGTGAGAAAATGATAAACAAAACTAAGAAAAATGTAACTAAGACTCATTGCCAAAACAGTAGAAAGCAACTGTATGGTAGAAGAACCTTGAAGAATTTAGTATTTCTATGTAAACTAGAGGCAACTACTTTACGAGCCCATAGTACAAGAACCGTATCATTGAGGAGAGGGCAGCTGGGATGAGGCTCGCAGGAAAACTACATTTTTTACGTGGATTTGCAATTTTGAATGGGGACACCACGGTACACACAAGGTCAGCTCACTCATCGCTGAAATGCAGTTGCCTGTGCAGTGGAAGGCAGTGACCAATTAAGAGCAGAGCGACATCATAATAAAGGCTTGGAGCAGCCGATTTCCAAAAGCTGGAAGGGTAATTTTAGGTAGGCAGAATGTAATTATCCACTTGGAATTCAGCCAGATACACACAACTCCGAACTCTCCATTTGCTGCCAGCCTAAATAACACCACAGCCCCACCATTTGCAGTGGCAGGACTGGCGGGCAGCTCTCAGATTAAGCAGCAGGTACCTCACGAGCTATTTGCAGGATGGCTGTAGCAAACCCCGCTGCCTGGGAAGGAGCAAAGCCAGAAAACGAGCCAGAAAAGTACCAGGCAGCATGACAAGCACTTTGTTACTTTGAAGTCAACGGCCAAACCTTTTTCACACATTAGAGATTTTAAAAGTTATTTGGCATATCAACTTTCTTGCAAGCAACTGCAGATATCTGTCTTTCTTTCAAAGCTCCCACCCAGACAGCTCCTTTATTTATCCAGTCCTTGGGGAACCTCACACTTTCCTGACAGCTCCAGCAGACGGGTACTTTCCCCTCTCTGTTCCCATCTCTATATCCGTGCTTTGACTCACAGCAGCTTTCTGTTTCTAGACATGCTGCCGAAGCTGGAAACAAATGCCAACTGAATCAGATCTTTTCAACAAGACACGCTAAACTATGTTCTCAGCACTTAACAGGCCATCTACAATCCTCTGGGCACATGCTCTCAGTCTGTGTTCCTGCATCTAGTGGCTTCTCCACACTGTGCTGTGCATTTGAAGAGACAAGCGTGCTCCCTCTGTCAGCAGCGTGGCCTGGAAAGCACCCTCGGAGTGCACCCAGGTCACTTCAGCCACTCAGTGCTGTGCTCTGGGACGCTCTTCTCATCCAGTGTATCCAAGCACTGGTTGAGTAAAACCCTCCCCAGATCCTGAACTGTGCTCTCTTCTGACTTACCAAGAGCATAAGTGATTTTTGCTGGTTTCTGAGCACCTTGTCTTTCAAGGAGTGAGTAGAGCTCAAAGAGTAATAGTGAAAGCCAGAGGGAAAGGGAAAATGTATCATACACTGGGAGTTGAATCATTTATAAACAATTATAAATATAAGATTTATGGATTCTCCTTCATTTTCCTGCTGCAGGGGACAAACCTGTTCTGTATTGCGAGCTTGAAAAGAAACTCTTGTGAGGTGATGCCCTGAGCTGTTGAGTTTAGAGGCACAGAATAATTTACACTAGGCAAGACCCCCATGCCAGAGCAGGGCCAACTTCAAAGGTAGATGAGGTTTCTCAGGGCCTTATCCACTCAAGTCCTGCAAACCTCCAAGGACAGAGGCACCACAGATACTTCTTTAAGAAATTCAGAGACGTGCAGACTAGAGGTTGACAAGGGTAGCAGTTCTTCTATGTGATTGTGAGAGTCCTAGGGAGATACTCGCAGCCCAAATATCCATATTCATATTCCAATCTTTCTGTAATCAAGAGGAAAGGTGAGAGTCTTACAAAGGATGATTTGCAAGATATCTGAGATAATACAAGGAGCCTGTCTCTTCTAATTATTTCCTGTCTAGGGAAATAAATCTACAAGGTCAATGCTTTAAATTAAGTACCTACACTCTGGAGGTGTAAATATCCAGCAAAGGATAAATAACAATTTCTTAAATATCAGGAAAGCCTGGGAAAAATAGCACCATCCACCATTACTGGAGCACTATGGATGTCCAGAGTTTAAAATGATTAACATACTTAGATAATGATTAACATACTTAGAAATCTCCCCAGTTTCATACTGCCCAGTCTTTTATTCAAGTAACTTAAATTTTTATTTTTTGGAGCCACTTGAAGTTATACAAGGTAGTAGCAAAGGACAGGAGAAAGAACCATGTACTCTTTTTTCTCTCTGCATTGCAGAACCCACTTGTGCTTCAGAGAGGTACAGACTAAAGGGCAAACTTTTCTGCAGCCAGATTATAATATGTCCCTAGTTTGTTATGGGTAGTGTGCCCTTATTTTTAATTATCAGTTTATTACAGTTTTTAGGGCTGTTACACTAACTAGCTACTGCACCGGAAGTGAACGCCTACATTATTTCCAACACAAAGTAGTTAAGCTTTAGCAGAATGATTCAGAGCAGTTTTGTTGGATTCAAGGCTTTAATCAAAATTAACATTCAGGAAAGTGTGACACATGTTTTCAATTAAACATTACCTGCAACAATGTCTTTAACACAACTCCTCTGACACCATTTTCTTTATGTTTAACTAAACCAAGTCCTTTTTGAAACTGGCTGCTAAACATTTAAGTATGAGTTTAATTGAAAGCTCAGTTAATGGACACAGCCAATCTGAAAGTGTATATTCGGGTCAGAATATGGTCTGAATAGGCTTGGTCAGCAAAAGCAAGACTGTGAATTTTTCATTTAAACCACCTGAGATATGTGAAAATTCTGTCTGATGGGCCCATCTCCCATTGCAACACAGTTGTGTGGGGCTGTACAAGGGCTGGTGACCCCAAACTTGATGGGAGAAGCCTGTGAGAGATGCAGCCAGCCCAGCTCTGTCCCCCTTGGGCATAGCAGGAGCTCCAAAGGGAGCTTGGAGCACGAGATATCAAAGCTGCAACATGGGGAGTGAGCTGGTCCGACAGGACTGGGAGCACGGATAAGAATTAGAAGTGAAGCCAACCTCACACGCCCCAATAAGTGCCAAATAAATAGTTCAGGGGTTTAAAGCTCTTGTCTGACTGTCAGCAAACAAGAGCAACAGCCACGCTCAGGCATCTTGAACAAATTCTTCAAAGTACAGCAGTACAACTCTCATCATTTCCTGGCAGAAACCTTTTCCCTGCTCCTCGAACAGCCCCAGCTGCTCAGGCAGAAACCAGACACGGCCATCTCGGGGTGTTCTGTCCTTTGCCTCCTCACTGCCACCAGACCCCTGACGGACAGTCCATGTTTAAAAACTGTGATGGCAAAGTCAGGTTAACGGTTAAGGAGAGGAAGAAGCCATAATGCAGTTATGGTACATAGTTTACTGGGAAGAACTGCTATCAAGTCCACTAAAACTAACAGTGTCTGTGCCACTAAAAGACAAACAATAAACACAGAATGCTATGCTGTGTGATTTTCTGCAACAATTATTCCAGCTGGAGTTTATTATTAGGTTTTATTTAAAGGGTGGCACAAGGGTTTGAACAGGCTAAGTGGCAAGGAAGCAAACATTATAGGTCATTTTCTTTTTCAAGCTCCTGATTGCAAAGCAGTATATTCTTTCAGCAGCCAACACTGCCAGCAAAGTTGGTTTAGATTTTTATGTGAGCTTTCAGAAGGAAAGAAGGACTTGTAGCCAAGCAACACATTTGAACAAAAAAATTGCTAGTGGCACTGCCAGGGAAAACTCCCAAAGCACTGCATTAGCACCTGCCATCCAGAGCCCTGGAGGTCACATCGTGCTTAGGTCACTGTGAACGTGCCCGGACAGGAGCTCGTGCTTGAGTCCCCAGGGCACAGCAGTGCCTGTCACACAACAGCAGCAGCATTTGGTGTGCTTGGCACTGTGTGCTGGGATGAGCTCCTGGTGCTGCAGGTCAGCCCCAGAGCTCACAGGGCACTGTAGGGCCACCTCTGACTGCACAGGTTGTGCTTTCAGCAGAGCTTACTGCCAGACATTTTAGGACATCAGGAAACTATAATTTAAGCCTTATTTTCAAGTATTCTTGGCAATGTGTGGCTCTTGCTGAGAACTCCTGGGCAGATTTGCAACAGAGCCAGGATGGAGTCACAAGCAAGTTCCTGACAATCTGCCACCTTCCCAAGGAAGATTTTCTGAAGAAATCTGTTCTACCTTAGTCCCTCACCATCCTTCATCTGACAGCAGCCCAAATGTGGTTAGAAGAAAGCCAAAGCCAAGAGGCTGAATTTGCAGCAGTGTTTCTAGGGCACGGGTTTCTGAAAACTTATGCCACGGTAGGGATCATCAGAACACACTCCCTTCTGTTTGCTGCAGAGATCAGAAAACTGAATAGAGATGAGAAACTAAGACACAGATTGGCCACAGCAGCTTTCCTGACCTTTTCCTGCTTCCTCTCTGAAACCTGTGCTCCCTGTTGAGTTTCCAGGCTCTCCAGATGCAGAGGACCAGAGGAAGAAGGTGGTTCTGAGCAACGAAAGTGAACTTGCCAACAGGTTAATCTTAGGACCTGCTGCCACTTCATTTTCCTGGGCATCTCCCAGGGCATTCATCCATGCTACTCTGATGAACAGAACTTTTCTGCTCTGAAATGTAACACAAGGCTCAGTAATGGTCCTTTCAAGCAAAGATTCCCTTGCACTTGCCTTTGTGTAAGGGAAGATGACAGCAGTGACACTCATTCGGTTTTCTGACACGAAGATTTGTGTCTCAATAAATTTATGTCATACATGGACACTGTTCATCCTCCTGGGAAAAGAGAATATCTTTTTTCATGTTATCCAGTATGACTTTCCTCAAGCTCTCTGACTGAAATAACTTGAAAAACACAGTCACAGTTTTACAGATACAGATGGAAAATGGCACTTAAAAATGCCAGGTTAAATGACAGATAAAGCAGTTAAGAAAAGCTGCAGATAAGAATGATTCAGAGTTACTGTTCTCTTAATTTGTTTAGAGAAAAGGGATTTTATTCTTAAGTAGCAGATTCAAATCTTGTGGATTGAATTAGAAGAAAAATCTGAGGCTCTATGTTCACTTCTCCCACTGCTGAAAAAAATAAAGTGTTTCAAAATCCACTTCATATTCTCAGTCCTCATCTGTGAAACCCTCCTGTGAGACATCCTGCAGCAGAAAGAAGCAGCAATAACTTCAGGGCCTCTGTGTCTGTTTGGCAGCCAGTTAACTTGTCAACACAGGGAGATGTACCATTAAGCTCTAACAGTATAGCCCATTCTGGCGTAATTGTTGCATAATGATTTTCTTTGAGTTTTCCACACGAAAAAACCAGCTTGTTTATAGCTCATAATACTCTAGTATTTTCATTTCAGACAAAAATGCCAAGTTAATAGCAAGATAAAGTAAAATTTAAATTAATATTTCTCAAAATGGTTATCCATCTTTTCCACCCCTGGCAGGAGGGGGATTTTTGGACAGTCCCTCCTCTGCATGGTCTCTCCTCTGTCTTTGTGCAAGCCCTATGCAGCATAACACAGCTCAGCATTCGGGGTGGCGTTGCCATTCCCATTTACCACACCTGGCACATACCAACACCTCGCCCTTTTCCCCCTGAAATCTCCCCTTTTCCAAGCGCCGGGATACAGCCCTGCGCCGCACCCCAAAGCCCCCGCACTCTGCGGCACCGCTGTTGTTGCAGCAGGACTGTAGTCTCCAAGGTTACTGGCACACGAGTCGCGTAGAAATTCCAAGCAGCTCCTTGAATTGCACAGAGAAGATGTGTTCCCTGCGGGAAGCAACCTGTGGAAGCGGATTGGCACTGCCTGCACTGCCCAAGTGGGGAGAGCTCTGCAGAGCCGGCGCTGCCGGCAGCACGGGCTGGGCTCCGGACGGGGTCCTGCAGACCCCCGACCGCAGAGACAGGTGGAAAACCCTCGGCAGTGCCCACACCTGCGGCTCGGAGCTGCTCCTGAAAGTCCAGTCAGGCTCAGAGCACACACCCTCCGTGTCTTGTGCCTGTCAGCGCAGGGCACAATTTGCAATTAGATGCAGAGCAAAGGGAGCCAACTCCTTTATATTCCAGTCATACCAAGCTCTCCTGTGAAAGGGATCAATTGCTTGATGATTGTCTCTGATGCATGCAGGAAGGGCAGGCTTAAAGATGTTTTTTGACCTTTCCTATCTCCGTAAAATACTTTAGGGTAGAGCCCAAACATCAGAATTAGTGTATATTCCTCCACTGGTACCAGAGTGAGGCAGGTAAAGGTCTGATCTCAGTTACCCAGGCAACTGCAAACAGCACAGGCTGCTCTTGCTCATCAGAACATTTTTTTAAAAACCTTTCAATCCTGGAGTCTGCAGTGCTTCCAAGTAATTATATTCATATGGTGCATATATGCTGCAAAAATAGCTGCTTCATTTTCTGCCAGCCAAATTAACCATGAAAACGGACCAGTTTAAGAATGTAATTATTACAGACTAATTTGGCCAACTAGACAGGCAGTGTTACCTCAGCCTGGGCAGCCCTGTCTCCTGGGATTTCACTTGCCTGAGGCCTTTCTCAAGGAGCACGACAGCTGGGAGCAGGCACTGGGCAGGGAGGGCAGGTGGGCAGGAACAGTTAGGATGGAAAGGGCTCTTCTTTGAGCTTCATTTCTGCAAACAGACTGCTGCAGATCTGCCAAAGCTCAGAAAAACATCAGTATTGCAATGGGGAAGGGATAACCACCCCCACGCTGGGAGCTGGGATCGAATGTTCAGAGCTTAAACAACCAGGGAAATGATCCAGACAGCCCCATCTGAACTGGGCTTTGAGGGGGAGGAATCCATGGGTGTAAAATGAGGCAGTCAGTGGGGGTGAGGCACCACACCCGGGACCTGTGGGAGGGAAATGTGGGTCTGGCCCCAGAGAGAAACCACATTTGCTGTTCTGGACCCCAAGACATTTGAGGTGGAGGAGGATCCACTGTCTGTCTTCTAGGAAGGCCATTTGCAGGGATGTCCCTCCCAGGTCAGTGCTGCTGTTCAGGGAGGGAGAACACAGAGCTCATTCCAGCTGAGCTGGGGGGCTGCCTGTGCCCTGCACAGCCCCTGTCACCCCTGCACAGCCCCTGTCACCCCTGCACAGCCCCTGTCACCCCTGTCCCCTGCACAGACCACCTTCACCCCTGTGCCCTGCACAGCCCCTGTCACCCCTGCACAGCCCCTGTCACCCCTGCACAGACCCTGTCACCCCTGCACAGACCCTGTCACCCCTGTGCCTGCACAGCCCCTGTCACCCCTGTGCCTGCACAGCCCCTGTCACCCCTGCACAGCCCCTGTCACCCCTGTGCCTGCACAGACCCTGTCACCCCTGTGCCCTGCACAGCCCCTGTCACCCCTGTGCCCTGCACTGACCACCTTCACTCCCTACACCACTCCAGCCCCCAGTGGGGCTTTCTTGGGCCATCCAGTGCTGGAAAGGTGGCTGCAAAGATGTTTTGCTGCTCTCGGCAACACGCCCTCTTTGCTTCCCCTTACAACTGCCCTTCCAAGCAGAATCCCAGAGCCAGGACTCTGCTGTACTAGGCTGAGTTTAACAGCTCAGCTCCTGCCAGTGGCCCTGCTGAGCCACCTCTGAGCAGGACGGGACTTTAAGAGGGAGAACAATATGGCTGGATTTGGGTTTACATTTATATATATATATAAATTTCCTCTCTGCAAATGACCGGGATGCAAAAAAAGCCACCACTGTACACGCTGCTCAAATACTACAAATGGATTCCTGTTAAAAGTACAGCCTTCTGAAAAAGCACATATGGACTTCCAGGGAGCTGCCCTGGCTGGATAACATCACACACAACGCCTCGAAGTGAAACACTCAGCAAGAAAGCTCCACTACTGCACCACGTTATGGTAGTGATGCACTCTTGAAGACACCTCTATAACCTGAAGGTAACTGTTAAGAAAAGAATGGATATCAAAAATTTTAAAAGATTTTTTGCAGTTAGGTGTTGATAACACATTTCAAAAAGAAAAGAAGCAATAAACATTAAGGCACAATGAGATCTATGAGCAGGAATTCATTCTTTAGGTGAGGCTTGAAAGAGAGCAACATGGAAAGTTATAAAGACTTTTTTTGGCTGGCTCAAAACCAAGGACAAGTGTGGATTTTTACCATTTTGAGAAAAAAAAAAACAAGACACTTCAAGAGATATAATGCAATAAGTCAATGTATATAAAGCAGGAAAACAAGAATAGATGAAGCAGACAGAAAAAGCGAATAATAGCTGTGGGGAATGTTAGCCAGGGCACTGCCAACTAATTCTCCACTTTTTGTCTGTCATCTGGAGTGATTGTCACAGAAGTTGGTTACTATTATCTTGACTACAGACACTTTCTCTACAGGATATTTATCAAGCTGGACATTTTAATGAAACACATTTAGAAACAAAAAAAGCTCTTTTTTATTATTTTTCATAAAGGGATGATAACAACAAGGATCTTTCTAAGTGTCTGTTTTCTGATATAACTCAGATTAGCTGCAAAATCTTTAAAATAAGAACAATTTGTTAAAAGAGATTAGTATAAATCCATATGAAAACCTTTGTGGTTTTTTAATGGAAAGAACCTGTCATTTCCTGTCAGATGTTCTCAGTTGGCAATTATTGTACCTTTTTTTTTTTGCCTTTCATGTACTGTGAGCTCAGTGGAAAAAAAAAGTTACATCAAAGAACAAATTTAAAAAAAGGTTTTAAAAGCCTTACAAAGGGTATGCTTTAGAAAACACCTCAGATGACATTATAGTGTCCAAGTAAGGCAGAAGTTATTAAACCTTCCATCTGGAGAAAAGAATGGCTCCCTTTGCAGGAGGAAGATGAAAGCCCAGCTGTTAACAGTAGCTGTTGTCGTCCTTCTGGACACGAACAGCTCCAAATGAACGGCTGTAATTGGTACTGTGCACTGGCCAAAAGTGGCCCACCTTGTTCTGTTTGTCACCTCTTTTCCATCAGCCTCTCACTGCTTTTTCCATTGCTGTGAATGCCAGATTTGCACAGAACACCTCTGGGTAAACACTTGGTTCTGAGACAGCAATTTCATGATTCAGAGAATCCTCTGCCTTCCGCTTCTGGGAAAGGCTGATTCCCATTCCTGTCACTGCACCCTCTCCCAGGCCACTTCCACTCGCTCCTGGGGTGGCTTTAGCTGTTCACCCCGGTCCCCTCAGGAGCAGGAAGGGCGACTTGCAGCTGCTCTGCAAACTCACCATCTGCCACACTGTTTGCTGTGGTTACACCCCACATGTGAATCGAGCCATTTGTTTGTGCATTTAACTTCTGCATGTACTGGGGGGATTTCTGCCCATTCAAGAGGAGAAGGAATCTTTGATAAAATGAATATTATTTTTACTTTTAAATTAAATGTAGAATTTCACTCAAATGAAAAACAGAACTTGGAACGTTGATTGGGGGGGTCACCTGGAAAATTATTTCAACTGCAGAAGAGTTTTACACTATAGAGTGGTTTGCTCCAGTTCAAGAACTGATGTACAGGCAGACCCTACATTAGAACTGTAGACAGCCTTTCCCATTCTACAGTAAACTAAACACCTGCATTTTTAATCATATCCAACTATTCCTGCATCCGGGATTTTCACACCCTTAAAGCCAACATAGTACATTAAAATTTTGTTTTTATGTCTCTCCAAGTTCCAAGTCAGGTTCTTGAGCCTAGGAAACTGCACTACAATCTTTATGAAATCTTTCATTTATTTATTAAATATGTGAACGGATTTAGAACCCCAGAAAACAAGAGCCTACTGAGCTTTCCATTTATTCCAGTCTGGCTTTAACCCATTGCTTTACGTGACATAAGAATTCCTTTTGCTGAAGCCCCTGTTTAAAGGTTGTGACAGTTTGCACAGGACATGATAGAACTTGTGATGTCACAGCTGACAAGGCTACAACCTTCACTTGTTGACATATTATCAAATATTCTCATTCTTGTTCAAATCTTGGCCTGAGTTACTTAAAATGACACTTCTTCCATTGCCAGCGACTGAGTCAGCCCGTAATTGCTGCAGAAAATAATATAAATTCATAAAAATAAATGCTAGGAGATAGTTATTTTTAACAAGTTTTAGTTGGTTCCCGAAATATCTCTCAGTGACACAGAATAATAACTCTGCAAGGGTGAACCAGCTGGAAAGTTGGAGTGGATTATTCATGGGATTGACAGCCCTGCAAGGAACAACATAGGAAGCTCCACCCCCTCCTGCTTCATTTCCCCTCTTGTGCATCCACATTTGCACAGGACCTACCAAAACACTCCCTGTGCAGGTCAGAAATCTGCCGAACTTGTCCAAACATTTGGAAACCTTGAACTTCTTTGTGAGGGACACGAGATGAAATGGCAAATTTCTGGGTTTAGTCAAACTAGTTTTCACTTGCCATCGAACCAGGATTTTAAAACAAGTCTTCAAAGCAGAAAGAGTTAAACATTTTAACTTCCAGCTCTCTTCTTTCCAAAGCACAACGTTGCAGATGTACTCGTACTCCCATGATAATACTCAGCTATAGCATATGAATAAGACAGACAAGCTGAATTTCTGTATCAGGACCACGAATCCCTAAAATCCAGGTTTACAGCTGCACAAAGTCCCTTATGTTGGCCAGTTACCTTAAAGAACTTTTCATTAGTGGCAGCCAGAGGTTTCTCACGTTCTCACATGAGCACAGAGCTTATGTCAAGGCTGTACAGAAATCCCTGTCCCCCAGGCACTCCAGGGTCTGGACAGTTGTTTTATAGCAACCTCGACCCTTCAGAGCTCCCACGACCCTGAGGGTGAAAGCAGAGCAGCCTTACAGGAGCTGAAGGGAAGCAGAAACCATCAAAGCTGCTGGTGCTGCTGGAGCTGACACTGGTGACAAGGCTGCATTTAGTCTGGGAGAGGCAGAGCCCTGGGGGAGGCACAGTGACACAGAAGGTACCAGTCTGGCCTTCGAGATGAAATGCCAAACGTGTTAATGAAGTTTCTAAGCAGAGCTGATAGCTGGGAGTAAGAAGGTTAAAAACAAACAAACAGGAAACCCAGCACAAAACATCCTAAAACCCCCAACAACAACGAGAGAGATCTGAACGGTCAAGACAAGGCAGATTAGCAAGGATTGACTTGCCTACTCTTCACACAGCCATTGATTTTAATGTCATTTTTTAGCTCTGGGCACTCACTGCCAGCTCATTTCTTTTTCCAAAATTGTTCCATTTCAATGGGAAGGAACAGCAAGGCATTTAGAATTAGAAGACTTCTATTAACGTAATATGAAAAAAAAAAAAAAGGAGTAAGTTTCCAAGTTCTGGAGACGAGTATACGTTGCTGTTACCTTTTCTGTCCCCAGGGTGATGGTGGAACCGTAAGACACGTGCCCTTGTTTGTTAACAGTGCCTTGTTCTCATGGATGCTGTGTCCAGCAGTGGGAAGCTCAGTATGACACTGTGGTGTCTGCACTGCGCGGTATTTGGGAGACCTTTCCTGGTTTTCATCCTGCCACAGGTTTGTGTGTGACCTGCACTGCTTTGTGAAGCTTTTTAAACTACCTGTCTTGACTGCAAGATCTGTGGGGAGTGACTTCTTATTGCAAGTGTGCCACCAGGGACTAAATATATTTATTACAACCCTTCCCTTAAAACTCTAGAATAAAAAATAAACTTATCATTCACTGCTGAGCATCTGATCTGAATTTATCATGACCTGTAACAAGAGTCCCCTTTTTTACTCCCTCTTTTCACTGATGATGGGATTATTTGTTAACTCTCAAGAACCATTTGTTTCTGCACCACAGTTCTCATTCACTTCTGTGTTGAACATTAACTTCAAAACAACATGCCTAGGTAATATGGGAGTTATTTTTCAAGCTGATTTTGAACCTGATTTAATCACACTTTACATTTGTCTGCCTTTTGTTTTGGAAGACCTCACCTATACTAACATATCCTGCTGAATTAAGAAAATCTATGGGAAAAATCTTTATGGCATGAACCAGATCAACCCCCCAACTGGGATACTTTTAAGGCAGTTTAACCTTTCCTTGCATCATTATCAGATTGAGATCTCTGGAAGCTGCAATTCAAGGCAAAGGAACATGTTACTCTATCTTTTGTTATCAGTGCTCCTTCTTGCTTTGTGAAAGAAGGGGCTTCTGTGTGCAAGACAAAAATCTCTCTGGGTCTGCGTTGCTGGGATGAAACGTTCTGCTTGTGCCCTTCTCAAATGTCCAAGATGCAGGTTTGCCATTTCATTCCTGGCACAGCAAGTCCCTCTGAATCTTTCCAGTGCTAGCCAGAACATGAAAAGACAATTTTTCCCCCTAAGAAGTTGCTGTCCATAATTCCACCATCATTTATCTTTAATTAATACTCTGTCAGTGATATCACGGTTACGTTGCAATATCCAGAGATCACAGAGTGCTTTCCTCTCTCCTCAGTAGCACGTTACTTGCTTTGGCAACAGTGTGCTGCATGTCTAGCCCAAAGAACAGCTGTTTCTCTTAATTAATCCATTATTTAATCAGTAGTATGCGATATGCCAAGGAGCAGTTTCAGCAGCAAGATGGACAAAGTTGCACAGTTGGTTCTGAAACAATTGTGCACTTGTGTCTGTGTGGCTCTGGCTGACACAGCTCGGCTCGACAGACACGGAGCCCAGACCCGCAGTACCAGACAGTGAGGCCAGGGCTAAACCCTCAGTCAGACACCTTGCAGTTTGCACTCGTACAGCTCCCTCTGCTCTTGACAGACACATCCAGGGGAGGAGCTGAGTGAGCAGTTAAAGTGCCCAGTTAGCTGAATGAATGACACAGAATGAAGGAAGTGCAAAAGAGCAATATTCTGGGGAGGGAGCTGTCTGGGGCTCTGCTGGGAGTGGAGAGCATCTCCCCACTTATGATGAGACCAGACTTAAGTTTCTACTCCTGTTACTCCTACTTCTTGCAAATATATAAAACTTAACAAGGCAGGTGAAAAGACGCATTAATTTATACATTCAGAGTAATCTTAGTGTCTCATCCTCCTGATGAAATGGCCAGAAACCAAGGAGGAATATTCACTATTCCAGATTTGGGTACAATGGCAGAGACTGTACAGGGAATCAAATAAAAATTCCAACTGAAAAAAAAATTAATCTGATGTAGCCCCCCTTCTCTGCTGTTTGATTCTTCTGTAGCCAAAGCAAACTAGCAGCCTGAGCGCCCTGTCACTCAGTCGTGTCTGGTGGTCAAGCAGCATGGCAGGATTTCCTTATTACCAGGCACTAATGATGGAGCATTTATGTCTGTGATTAACTATTATTACAGTGAAAGGTTGTACAATATCTCACACTGATACTGTTGCCAAATGAGCAATTAAGAAGCAGGGTTTAGAGTCATTGCTTTTCACCAGCTGTAAAAGAAGATCGTAGCTAGGGGGATTATAATTCTTCAGTGAGGGACATGCTCTGGTCCCTCCAAAGCTTTCGTCTCTGGTTTGCATGAAAGTGATGCTGTTGAGGTAAAGCATTTTCGCCTATTCCAGTGCCACTTTTTTATTTCTCTAACCCACAGAAATTTGTATATGCTGATGGTAAGTTTATTTTTTGATTCACCTCATTTGCCTGGCTCAGTGATTTCAGGACAGGCTCATGAAACTGCTGCAGTGTGTCCTGTGTGCTTGGGGTTTTTTCCAAGCAAAGAAGAGTCTGTGAGTGGAAGGGATTATTTCTGATAGAGATGCTGAAAACAAGAGAACTGGAAACCAGGTGTAAATCACAAGCTATAATTTCTACCAGACGATACAAAACTCTAACATAGGCTGTACAACTGATCTCCAGGCACACGCTTTGGTGCCCTGCAGGTCCTTGGATGAGATGCCCACAGGTGAGCAAATAAACATTCACATTCCAGGCCAGATATCAAGAGCTAAATAGGTCTCTAAAGTAACAGGGCTTCAGGCTCCCCCTCCCTGCAGCAACGTGCCAGATTCTGCACACCAAAAGGAAAGGGGTCTTGCAGCACAGGTGACACAGTGGCAGCATTTGTGTGGCTTCCATCCCTTCCTCCCGCGCTGCTGAAGGAGCTGGAGGGGTGACATTAGTGACTTTGTGCTACGTCCTCAGGACTGGAGGATTCAAAAAGGAAGCTGTGCTCTGCAAGGACCGTCAGCACCTCAAAAGGGAGGGGTAGTTTAAGAAGCAGAGCACGTACATTTCTGGGATTAAAATCAGTTTTTCTTCTTCCTTAGGCATAATGAAATCCTCTCTTATATTTGTTGTTTCAGCCCTTTCCTCTTCCTGAAAGCAGCAGAACAATGAGAAAAATGAGAACACATACATGTAACTTTGGAAGGGGACAAGCCACTGACACAAAACACGGGTCTTGTCCTCAGTCCTCACTTCCTAAGAGAGAAATTTCTGCTGAGGGAGAGCAGTGGAGAGGGACAGTAAATCAGACATCCTGCAATGTGGAATTTCAGCATTGCTATGGAGAACAGTCCGTGTGACCCTTAGCTTCAGGATTCTGCAGTATCGAGTTCAATACTTACAGGTAGGACAAAGCAGTTATTTTACAAAGGTTTAGGAATTCTTCTTAATATAAAGTCTGTGACTAAAACTAAAAACTCCAGAACCAACAAGGTCGTTATAGTAATTATGAATGCTGAGTGAACTTTGCTGTCCTCTGACTGTGTGATGTGAGATTCCTCAGGCACACCTCAGCCCAACCAAGCTTGCTGTACAATGTCTTCCCTCATGGATATCCATTTCAATCCTTTGTAAGTCTTAGATGTTATTAAAAATCAAAGTGGGTTTCAACAAAACCTTTTCCACTCTCAGATTTTAATATTGTCAAGATTATCCCTTTGCCTTTCAAACAATTATGAAAATTGTCAGAAGGGGAAAGTGTTATTTATGTAATGAACAGCTTTTAAGTGCACAGAACATATGTGGCATACAAATTTTACAATACTTATAAATACAATACATTCTGCACAATTGCTATATTAAATTAAATCACTAAACTCCATCTGCAGACAAATTCTCCAGGTACTTGGGGTTTCTTCATAAAATAGCCTGCAGGTGTGCAAATAAGCATTCATAGTCCATACCAGATGTCAGCGTCTAATTAAAATACATCATTCTAAAGGGCATGCTCTTGATTCTGTGATTTTCTGTGCAGCACTTTGCTGCTCTTCACTGTCAGTGTGGAACAAAAAGATGTATTGACAGAAACCGGGGAAACACACAATTCAATTACTAATAAATCAAATTCAGCAGAGAAGCATTAAATTAGACCCAAAGGTTGTCATTACTTTCTCAAGTATCAAAAGGAACTAAAAGCTGTTTCTTTGTCTTATCTCATTATGAAAAATGCAAGACCAATTAGTCCTTAGTTCCTGCACACAATTAAGAGGATGACCACTATCATGGGCAGCTGGACAAGAGGAAGATGCATCAGACTGGATCTTCTGATGGACCAGTCCTACAGAATTACCTATCAATGACATTTTATGAAAATTCCAGTGCTCTCCCTCCATTCTCAAGGCAGGAAATCTAATCACATTCCCCCCTAAGGCTACATTCTACAGTGGAGTCACAATTTCTTCTTTATGCAAAACCTTAGAAACATAAAGGTCTCTGAGCAAGTTTTGAACACTGAAATGTATAATAATTGTGGATACATAAGCTGGAATTTCTTTAAAACACTAGAAATATCCCTCTTTTTGTTTTACAGAAACTTGCTCCTAACACACATGTTAATGGGAGTTGGATCTAGATACCATGGAGGACGACAGTCCCAAGTGTCAACGTGGACATCAAAGACACCACTACATCTAAGATCTTGTCTTTGCAACATAAATAACTAACAAAGATAAGAATATGACTTTTCAAATATAGATGAAGCACTGAGGGTGGTGAAGTGTAGCTACTTCATAAAACAATAGGTCCTGGGGGCTGGGTATTCTACTTCCCCCTTCTTTTGCAAGTCTCAGGAATTTCTCCTTATTCTTTCATTTTTAGCTATAGAGGTTAGCCAAAACACATAAAATCAAAAAGACTGGAAAATTTTTCAATTATTTTAGAGTTAGAACAATTTAACTACCTGGATTTCAGAGCACACTTCTCTCACAGCCTAAGACTCACATTCCTGAGTGGGAAGGACATTATTTACATAAGCAGGACTTTTTTACCTATACCAACATCTTTGTTTTAAGCTTTTTTATGTTCCACTTGACTGAGAAATCATTATCATCACTACAGAAGTGCAAAAGACTCTTCTGGAGGTGAAAGAAATGACAAGCACCAAGGCCTACTCATTTTTGTTACAAGGAGGCTGTTTAAAAGTTGGCTCCATCAATAAAAAAATCCCAACGAGACAGAGTCAATACAAAATGCAGTTATGGTGTTCAGTTTTGTACAGCAGCTGCTCCATTGTGCAGTAAACACAGTTATGGTAACAGGAGGCATTAATACAGTTTGCAATAGTGAGACTAAAAGCAATTAATCAAAAGGCAATATGATGGCACAGAATGGATTCTGGCTGCTCTCCACCATGAGCAAGGGTGGAGTTCATTGAAATAATAACAGCACAGATCTTTTTTTCATCATTGAAATGGAACTTTCCATCCCCTATTTACACATCAGGTATTGGGTCAATGAGCATTTAAGAAATCTTCCTTTTTTCCCTTGGAAAACACATGCAAATACAAAACTAAAGGACAGAAGTGAGTACAAGCATTTCTGCACTCTTGTTTATAAGGGTAATAATTCTAGGCATTGTATTTCTACTGCACAGACAAATAAACAGTGACAACTGGTATCAGAATCTGTCACCAGGACTTGGCTGGCAGAAGGTCTAGGCAGGCAAATCTAGAGAGGGCTCTGCAGAGAGCCTTTCAAAACCCTAATTTCTCCCTGATAAATTACAACCACAGGTCACTGAGCTTTCTGTGATAAACATAATGCTGCCCAACTAGTCAACCAAATCAGTGAGCCATGAAGGACAAGAGAGATTATATATTTTCCTAATTTCAGTTCAGAAAACAGAGGAGAAACCTTTCAGACTAGCAGTGATTCAGTCCTGCAGCCATGTAATCCAGCTATGACATTCAAGGCAACATTGCCTTGGAAGTTACTTGAAAAAGGAAAAGCTCCCCATTCTCTCTGCTAAAACCTTTCCATGTGGTTCTTTGTCCTCATTCCATCCCGGCACTGCTGTGCATTCCTGAGGTGCTGTGTCCCTGCCTGAAGGATGCAAACATTCTGGGAACAGGATGAGTGCTGGTAAAAGAGTCTGTAGCCTCATCTGAACCTTTCTGCAACCTTGCCTTTCTTCCCTGTGACTGTTCTACCTCTTGCACTGCCCACAACTGCCCTCAACTCCCTTTCCATGCAACCTTTTGTCAAGTCAAGCTTTGCTTACAGCTTTTCAGCAGTTTCTTTTCCTTTTAATTGCTTTCCCCATCCTGACATGACGACCTCATTCCTATCCTCTCACTCAAGGGACCCGCCCTGGGTGTCTCTCAAAAAGAATTGAGCTCTTCTATTCCATATTGTGCTAAAAATCTCTTTACCGTCCAATGATGCTTAAAACACACTTTGTAATTTTCTAAAATCCTGTATCTACCATCAATTTCTGTAAATGGAATTTACAGGAGCACTAGGAAATGTTTTTTGAGGGACAAGTTTAATGATAGATTTGTTTAGTGTGCCTCAGGACTCCCCAGCTTTTTGTGGGTTTAGAGGCAGCATCATTATTTTCCTCTTTTCTGACAACAATATGTTCATTTACATTGAAAATATGATAGTTTAAAAATATTGTACATTACTGACTTTTTTTTTTCAAAAACACCTTTCTGCATACATTCAATAATAATGCCCTAAATTTTAACCAGTCAGATAATTTAAATGAGGACATCTTGAGAGAGTATGCAATTTATACTTTTGTCTATTCTTTTTATCCTTCACCAACTCATGCTGAAAGGCAACCAAAATTCTTAAAGAAACACGAAAAAAGCCTTCTGACAGAGGATTGTGGCAGAAATTCCTCGCTGTGATAATTCCCTTGGACAAGACAGTGAATAAAGTTTTCTTTCAGTCACTGTTTTTATGTACAAGGGTTCCAAAGTGATTTACAAAGTCCCAAGTTCTACAGCAGCCTGGCAGAGCAGATACTGTGAACTGGAAGGTACATTATACACTTAGAAAGGCTCCAGCATTTTTGGAAAATTAGGCATGGGAAACTAACTGCAAAATTGGAAGTGCTCAGGGTGAGATGGAAAATGAGGCAAATCAGCAGAGAGCATTACCAAAGGATTACATCAGGGTCTGCTGGATGTAGGATCATCCAAATGTCAGGAGAGGAATAGAAGAGGAACTCTCAGTTTTAATATTTGCCCGATTACCACATTATGTTGACTGATAAGCCATGTTCAACTGAACCATCAGACCCAGAATAAATATCATTAGGGTTATAACATTAGCCTTGCAGGAATGCCAAGGGGTCCATCAGTCTCAGCCTGTCATGGGAAACAACAGGGAAACTGCTGACTGCATCCTGCCCACAGAGAAATTCACCCATAACACCACATGGAAGTCTGGGCCAACCCACAGAGAGCTCACTCTCGCCAGAAAATACTCAAATAAATAAATAACAATTGTGATAAGAGACATATTGCCAAAAGTGAGCTGAGAATTCCTCTCAGACCTGCCCTGAGGAAAAAGCAGCACGGGGGATAGCAGTTGGTGCAGACACAAAGTCTCTCACACTGGTTTTAATTGTGCTCCAATCACTTTTTCCTCTTCTAGACCTCGAAACATGAAACCAAGAGCACACGGCCACATATTTGAGACGTAACCATACACTGTGGTTCCAAAACAAAGGGTATTCTTTGGAATAACCAGTCCCAGAGATCCCCCCGTGTCAGAAATCAGCTGCTCTCGAGGTTAATGCTTCTTGCTGGCCATACAGTGGCACAGGGCAGAGAGCAGGACCTGCCTCCTGCCCAGCAACCAGACACCCCCAGGGCCCCCAGGTGTTTCCACAGCGTGTGCCAGCCCCATGCTGGAGCAGGGCAGCAGCTGAGCACCCCTCCACTGCCATCCAGAGCTGGGGATGCCACGGGGCAGCTCTGCCTTCCCAG
>JAYRBT010000028.1:6713585-6773434 GCA_036023395.1 Myiotriccus ornatus | reverse complement strand
CAGCCCCTCATGAACAGAGCACACACCTCCAGCCCTCCCCGTGAACGGAGCACACACCTCCAGCCCATCGTGAATGGAGCACACACCTCCAGCCCCTCAGGAACGGAGCACACACCTCCAGCCCCTCCTCATGAACAGAGCACACACCTCCAGCCCTCATGAATGGAGCACACACCTCCAGCCCTCGTGAACGGAGCACACACCTCCAGCCCCTTCTCATGAACAGAGCACACACCTCCAGCCCTCATGAATGGAGCACACACCTCCAGCCCTCAGGAACGGAGCACACACCTCCAGCCCTCATGAACAGAGCACACACCTCCAACCCCTCCTCGTGGCACTGGTCACACCTCAGCCCCTGCTCTGGGTCACAAACCTTCCTGCTGACCCCCTCTCCCCAGCAGTGACCCAGAGCTGAGCTCAGCACCTCCTAAAACTCCTGTAACAAAACTGACTGGCACTCACCTGGCACTAATAACTGCAAAATGTGTACAGCAGGGGGACACATAGGCTGTGGGTTTAAGTTATGTCCAAACTACTCAGTTGCTGTGGACAACACTGAGAATAAAACTGAACCTTCAGGAACCTCACTCCTTGAAGAGCATCTCAGGTAGCAAAGGCAGATCCTGTTCTTGAGCATAAACCACAGCAACTTCAGTACTCACATTCCCTCAAGACAGTACAGAGCCAAAAAATATGTTTGTTTGTTTTTTCCTCCCATTATCAGGAAAGGCCACACATGAGCGAACAGCTGCTAACTAAATAACAAAGAAAATTAACCACACTGTGCAAGAGCTTGAGCTATTTGGCATTTTAGAGCTGGAGGTATGCACAACACTAACCAGCTCATGAAACACTACAGCCTGTCAAGATCGAGGCTGCTCTTCTCAGACTGCACTACCAAAGACTTCTTTAATACTTGATTAAATGGACCAGTTTGCCTGCTATTGCTTTGGTCACTCTCAATAA
Source organism: Myiotriccus ornatus (assembly GCA_036023395.1). Lineage (NCBI taxonomy): Eukaryota > Metazoa > Chordata > Aves > Passeriformes > Tyrannidae > Myiotriccus > Myiotriccus ornatus. The sequence continues at coordinate 6,772,465 of JAYRBT010000028.1, read as the reverse complement.
CATGCAGACAATAAGCTCTGACAACAGATCATCACTAGGCTATTACTACAATACTGCTTTTCCTCATATAGTAAAAACATGCAATTTCTTCTTACAGATCCTGTGTCTCCTGGGATTATCATGATACAAAGATACAAGAAAGGGAAAACATGCCTCTTTCCCCAAGTGGTTTTACTTTGACAGCACTTTCTATTTATCATTGCTTTTCTTGTATTCTCACTTTTTGTGTCTACATCAACTTACTTAATTTCCTGGCACTATCACACCACTGGTGGGAGTAGCAGAGCTGTCACATCACCTACACTTTCTCTGAGGTCTGGGGAAAGTGGTGGCTGTGCCAGCTGCCAGTCAAGCACAGCAGATGGAGAGTGAAGGAGAAGGGATTCTTCAACTGCCAGTTTCTGTCCCGAGCAGTTCTGACACAGGAACAGGGACAACAACTCAAGAAGACACTAAAGAGATGCAATTTTGAAGCATGTACAGCATCTGAACCTACCTTGCAAAAGGTAAACAGCTTAATTAGTGTTTGCAATTGAATGAGAGCTTCTGACAAGACACCATGCAAGCACAAGGAACAAATGAGCAATGCAAGTCAAATAAAATCTGTGATCCTGCAAGACTGCAGTAACACCTACAGCATCTGTATCCATATGATTTATGTACTTTAAGAAGCAGTTAAGGTCAGATTCCAGCTGTGAGTACTATGGCTGTTCCCAAAACATGTTTAAAGCAGTGATTCATGTCCTGAGCTTTGGCAGAAGCTTACATAGTGTGCCAGCGGGCTAATTAGGAGAGGAGAGGTGTGTGTACCCAGTAGGATATTTGGCCTTAGTATTTGTAAAACCTGGCAACTCCCTTCTTTATAACCAGAAAAACCCACCTGGCTAGACTAAGATCAGAGGGCACTTTGGCCTGAAGGCACACACACAGGTCCACAGTCTACTGGCCACACTGCCCAGAAAGCCCCAGAGCTCCCAAACCTCTCTCTGGCTGGTTAAATTCCAGGCAAGGTAGAAAATGACTGTATTAGCTCTCTGCTCTCCACTCTCTGTGCTGGCTGGTTGTATAAGCAATTCCTAGTAGACTTGCCTGAGAAGCCTTTTGGCACAAATAACACAAATGAGGTCGAAAAAGGAATAATAAAGAATTCCCACCCACATTTTACTTCACAGACAGCTGGTGTGGAAAGGCCACTCTTGAGGATCTCAGTGTCTCATCTTCCAAAGGATGCTAATGAAGAAGAGCTTCACTGCACCCAGGGGAAGGAGCAGAGGCAGAGAGATGGAGCATAAGGAGGAGGGCTTGGGAGAAACATCCTTGCCTGTCCCTAAAAACCTCTTCAAGAAATGCTGCAGGTTTGCTGTCCAGTCCAGAACAATTTACAAGTTCTCTTCAAGACTCAAATCCACAAATTAATTTTCAATAAGAGGCTGTAAAATTCTTTCAGTATAACAGGAACATTAACACTGCCCAGTGTATGCAAGTACTAGTTTCCTGAATTTCTGCTTTTCAAACATACTTTTAACTATTCTAGGTTATAATAAGTATGCTGCACGCCCAGGCAAACCTCCAGCTGCATAGAAATGAAATATTACTGGAAGAGGTTGTTTACAAGAGCCAGCTGGAGTAGCTAATACATATTATAATATACTGAGCTCTGATAGTCCCATATCAGTTGCAATTACTTAAAAATGCAGTAGCTCTAAGACTGAGGCAAATTAAATTCCCTTTATTCATGAAGTAACTAAAACAATGGGCAGGAAAATAAAAGAATATCTGTGGTAAAAGGTAACAATGGGTAACAGACAGGCTGCAGACAGCAAAATATGCTTGTTGACAGCACCCTGGAGAATGCTACAGAAAACACCCAGTTTTCTTTAATTGGTTCTTACTTATATTGTTTGATTCAGGCACATAAACTCTATTAAAACACTAAGAACAACCTCCTTGGGTTTCCTCGTTACATAAAGTTTATTTCTAAATGAGACTCTGGGTGCCCAGTAAAGACTCTCCATTTTGCCAAAGAGTTTCTCTGGGAATGGAACAGACAAGCACAGGTCCAGCCTGCACAGAGAGGCAGCCCCAGGTCTGCACCTTCAAACTGGGCCCACTCCACCGAGATAATACATAAAATAGTTACAAAACTTACTGAAAGCAAGAATAGGGAGTAAACATGGTGTTGACTGGTTTGCTCAGACTGATGCTGCACAGAGCTCAAGGCAGGAATAAAAGTGGTGACCAAAAGAGCAAACACAGCACATGTGCTATTCTGCAGATTAAGGGCTGTACTCTTTATTTATCTGTGTGGATTACCTGCAAAGCCTCACCTACCTCTGTTAGCCTTTGGAAACAGAACCCTAGGTTATTTTCAGTCTTGCAGTTGGTGTAGAAACTACTAAAAGCATGTTGTCAGAGTGACAGATCGTGTAGAATGAGATAACCACAAATTAGGGCACTTGCTTGGAGGGATCTGCCTGCAATGGCACATGGGAGGGAAACCTGCCCCAGTGCAGAACAGCTCAAGGGTGTTTGTAATCAGACGTGGGGAAGGGCAGGAGGGTCAGCACTGGCTGCTGAACCTGAGCTTGGCCCAAGCTGAGGAAGTGGGAACAGGCAATCCCAGAACTACATTATTTAAACCTCAGCACATCTCTGAAACAGGAAGGAAAAGTTCAACAGAAAATGACACAACCCCATAAATATGCAGTTATTAATGAGCAGATAAAACCTTACTCTTCAATAGAGCCCAAGGATCTCTCTTGTACAATATAATAGCAGCAATCTGCCAAAATTAGCTTTGCTTCAGAACAGTGATGGGTAAAGGGACAGCGGAGCATAAGGGTTTGTCTATGAAATACAGGAGACACAGAGAGACTTACAAAAGGATATAGCTATCAGAAACAATTAAATAATTTAGAAAATAACCCTCAGGGTCAGGAAGTTTGGTAGCCTCTGCCCTACAGCTTCACAGTCTGCATTAACTTGTGCTCAAAAGCTCAGAAGCTTAAATCCACACGAGATTTGCACAGTACTTTATTCACAAAAGATGGGAATAACAAGCAGCTGAGCTGGTGGTCCAAATTAAGCATCAGAATTCAAATACTGGGGTGTGTTCCTAGTCCACACCCTCCTAATCCCCCTGAAATTACCATCTAAATAAAGAGTCACTGTGGATTTAGTCAGCCACCCATTGCAGGTAAACCCCATTAACTGATCACACTAATGGGAAAATTGCAAACAGAGAAGAAAAAAAAAGAGGATGGAATCTCCCACAATTTGGAAAGAAGTAGTCAAAATGAACCTTTTGGAAATCTTAATGACAATATTATTGCACAGATGGACAAAATATGTAATTAATGTTCATACTTTTCTGAAAGAAATTACTATTAGCCATTCCAAGCACTCCACACACAGCCCATACCCGAGCCTGGCACTGACAGAGATTGATTTCTCAACTTGTCTAATTGGCCTGAGGATGCAGAAAATTAACTGGATCCTGCTCTGCCTGAGCAAGCAGCTTTTCTCTTCACTAGGAACAGAAAACAAGATAGATTACACAGAGCTTATTGTTATGTTACTCTTGCTAGAAAAAATTAGAAATAGTTTTCTCTGCTGGGGTAATTATTTCTTTTGCATAAAAGCTCACAATTTTTGTTTTGTTTTCTTGATAATTGTTTGTTTTCCTGATGCTTGCTTTATTTATTTAATTTCTAAAAGCTTTTTAAAAAGACTGGAATTAAGGAGGTTATTGCTTTGGAATGGTGAAGGATGACTCAGGATGCTCACAGAGATAAATACAAACACATCACTGCTTGTCTCACAGTTCACACAAGAGCCCTGCAATGAAATAGCTGACAAAAAGCAACACACAGGGTAGTGATGCACCAGCACTACCAGCATCCCATAAGTCCTTTCGAACTCACGTTTTTAGGCTCTGTAAGCAGTCCATCTTTGCACTGTTCTTTTCATTAACTCATCTCTCTGAACTAGAATAGCAGGAAACCTCTGAGAAACACTGCTCTGAGCAGGAGCACCAGAACAGGGTTCCTGTGGCTGCCTCCCAGTCAGCCTCCCCAGCAGCCCCCACGGACGGGAGTTACTCTGCAGCCTTTGCAGCAGTGGGGTCGCTTCCCTTCCACCTCCTCTCCACGAAACATGTCACATCTACTCGAAGCTGGCACACAAGTTACCTCAGGACAGGTCCCCTGAGGGTACAACAGTTTTCTCCAGGGCATCAGCTTCCCTCCAGAACTGCTCCCCAAACTGGGCTTTCTTTCACAAGTGAACCAGGCATAAAGCTCACAGAATGAGCAGTATTCTCTTCTTGTTTTGTTAACAAAAGGATTACTTTTCATTCTTGTCTCCTTGAGAATTCTTTCATTTTCATATTTAAACTTCTCTATTTCTCCCCTGAATCTCCCTGGAAAGAGCTCTTCTGCAGTCTCCCGTGAAGAACTATCAATATTAGTATTCTGCTGCTAATTCAGCTGCTCTGCTCCCCAGCCACAGAGCAGAGCCCCCTCAAGTAATCATATAGTCTGCCATCCAGAGCAATAAAGATAATCTTGTCTGAACCCCCTCATATATTGGCAGTCTGTGGTTTAATGGATTTCTCTTTGGAGGAATTTAAGAATTCATATAAAGAGTAAAATAAAACTTTACCAGAAACAGCTTCAGAAAGTCAGCAAGACCACTACTTTATATTAAAACAGAAAGTTTCTATTTTTATGCTCCATTTCTTTCCAATATGGATTACTTGTTACTGTAAAAGTCTCTATTTTGCCTGTTCTAAAATCTGGGTGTTTTCAAAGACCCTAGAAAAATTAAAAAGTCAAATAAGCAATTCATATTAATGTTGCTTTTTTTTGGCATTACTGAATTCTGCAGTAATGTTTACTGTTTCGAGGGGAGTTTATAATTATGCAAATTGCTAAGCAGTCTGCATAATGTACAACATGTTTGGGTTCACTGCCTAGAAGCTGAAATACATTTCTTTAATGCTGCTTGTATGCTTTGCAATTCAGTTTGCATTTCTCACGCTCCACTGCACTGTACCTGTCTCCAGCAGTACCCTTGTGTTTCTGAATTTGCATGCAACCTCAGTACCTTTGCAGACATTTGGCTTTCAGAAATTATTTAAATAATTTATGTGTGCCAACTTAACATTTTGCAAAGCAAAGCAACATTTTGATAGCCCTGTAGTGCTGAAATTCAGTGAAGAGACTTGCAGCCTTTTCATGATGAGCTCAATTGTTCCCATCATAGTTAAACACTGGGGAAGCTGTTCTGAGCTGTGTGTGTGACATTGAAGTGGGTGTTGTTTTATTTTCCAAATGAGATTTTCTTATATTGCTTTAAACACTGCATAGCTCCTTCATATCATAAATATCCTGGCTGTAGTCATTAATAGACTGTAGTGTTAGACATCATTTTCACCTGCCTGTGCAAGGCAGTCTGGCACTGGCTCTGCCACAGCCTCCTGAATCCTGGGTCCCGTAGTCAGGGTTCCTTGGCTTTGAGACCAGACCAGCTCCTGGCTCAGCACCCAGACTGATGGGTGAGCCCTGCTACATCCTCACTGTGTCCCAGGGTTATTCACACCAAGGGCTTGGGGTGAAAAACCAAAGAAGCAGCATCAAGTTCAGCATGAAAGCAGCTGGAACGTTTCCCTCTCTTCAACAGCTGCTGCTCAGTGTGGTGGCAGGACAGCACCTCTCTTGGGATGCACCAGTGCTGACCAGCAAGTGGAGTTTCCCATTTTCGTGTTAACAACAGCCTGTGCCCCTTCTGCTCCCACCTCCCTGGTGCTATGATGGCACCGTTTTAGCAGATGATTAATTAGACCAATTATTCAGTTCGGCCCATCCTCAGTGTGGGCCGTGCCATGCAGACTGACAGACTCAAAACCACAGAAGGTCCTGACTCGGCTCTGGTTATGCTTTTCTATGGTCTCTGTGGGACAGCAATGCTCAATTAACTTATATTGCTGCCTACAGACTAATGGAGTTTTTATAGCTAGAAATCTGTGACATTTTTTTTCAAGCTCTCATGTCTGAGAACAGCTGGAAATGGCTTTTGTCCTGCTGGTAGAGGCATGTGGTGGGTTAGACCCAGCAAGGCTGGGACTGGGCGTGGGAGAGGCTGCAAATGCCAGTCTGGACTTTCCCCTGTTCTCCCCAGCAGTCACTATGAATCCACTCTTATTAACCATTTCTGAAAGAGATAATATTCAATTCACATGACACTCTTAAATAAAAGGAAGTATTCTGGAAGATTTTTTTCCACGTTGTGTCTGCTTTCCACACTAGTTACATTGTGTCTAAAGCTGAAAATGGATTTTATAATTTTCTAATATCCACTTATTTTAAAAAAGGAATTTGTTTCAGCACATTCTAAGCTCCCTTGTATAATTACATGAGAAATAGAAAACATTTTTCCTTCAGGGAATAAGCCAGCTCATGCGGTTAAGAAGAAATTTTCCTTAGAGACAGATAATTTCATAATTAGCCACTACAGGGTTTCTTGTGGCTTCCAGCTATTATGGGAGAAAAGATATTTGACCAGCCTGACTCACTGGCCTCAGACAACATCACCATCATTGTGCTGTTTTTACTAAAGAGAGAAATAAAAGTAATCCAGAAAGGAGGCAAGACTTGTGTTACCTTGGAAATAAATATACAGTGGTTTTAGGGGTAAGGAGAGCATTATTTTCTTAAGTAGTAAAAGGAGTGCTAACTCCATAATGCATGGAATGTGCTGTTTTAAAATGGTTGCAATTAAGCTGTTAGAGCTGCAAATGCCCTACTGAAAGTTAAGTGAAAGCAGACAGTAATAAATACTGCCTTTGACTGATGGAATACAGACTTTGACTGATGAAAATGTAACTACTAGAGAAACTGGTTTAGAACTTATTGTTAAGAACCAGATCAGTGAAAATCAGTTATAAGGACATGTGTTAATTGAAAGTAACTGATGAAAATAATGTGCTTGAGAGCTTAGTTGAAAGGCTGAGATCTCATATTTGCAGTCCTTTCTCTCACCTCCAGAAACAGGTAGCTGCTAACATTTTGCTGTGCTGGAATGTTATTCAGTGTTAATAACATACAGTGTCGACCTATATTTATTTTTTTTTCTATTGTGGAAGGGTAAAACAGTTCTTAAAACAACCATAATAACTTCTACATGACTGTATACATTAATGAGCCCGAATATATAACAAATATTTGACTGAATTCTTTTTAACAGGTAGGCAGGTGTACAGCTCATTCCTCAAATGGCACCAACATTTGCTTCCTAGAGACTTAATAATTTTAAATGCCTGTATCTATGTTAAAATAGCTTTAAAGTGGTTCTTTTCCATTTCAGAAAAAGAAAAATAACACATTTCATTGTCACATAGAAAGCTCTTTCAAGAGTCAAGTGAAAACAAAATCAAAAATTCTTAGTTGTTTAATAGGCAATCCTAAGTTCTATAAGACAAACAGTATAAAAGTAACTCTAGAATATCTTTTTTTTCCCCCTAGAAACAGATTTTAAACAGAAATGGACTCTAACTTGTAAAAGATATTTATAGAAGAAAACAGCCAGAGAATAGTCTTTTTTATGAACCACAATGCTTGGGTTTTTCATCACAAAGAGCCTGAGAAACAGATCAAATGGAAGTCTGACTACAAAAGGAACAGACATTTTTCATTAAACATAGAGAACAGAATATCTGCTTTATCTCTGCATACATTTCTATATTAGGTTTTGATTGCTTGATGGTATTCATAATGATTTGCAATTCTAATATAATTTTGCTGGGGATGAGAATCTGTAGCTATTTCAGGGGTTGAAGGGCTAATTCACATGCTATTCACTGTGGCTTCGAGTGCTCCAGAATCTGAAGGACTAATCTTGATCAGACTACCCAAGAGAGCTCCCGAAAGCATTGCTCGTGGATTATTGACAAGTCTTGTGGTGGCACCTGGGTCGTTCCTCTTACAGGGACAGCCACCACCAAAGGCATCAGAGGACCATGTTCGTGATTTGATATCAGTACGAGCCTGGCAGGACACGTGCAGGGGGCAGCTCGTTCCTTGGTGTCCATGGACATCAGCTCCTCTGGGAGTGGGCACGACTCCTGTCAGTGGGGCTCAGCCAGGAGCTCCATGGGGAGCAGACAAAACCCACAGGGAGCTCCAGTTTCCACAAGTAAAGCTCACTGGGTTTCATGTTTCTCTGACCTCTGACAGAAAACTCCTCACTGGCTGATTACATCACTTTACATGTGCCTTTTCCCCACCTGAATTCTGACCCAGTGTGTCCTGGGGGGTCTTTCTGTCCTGTAAAAACATGTGCCAGTCACATCTATCAAAGGATGATCAACTTTACCTGAGCTCACAGCACAAACCTATAGCTTACAGTGATTTATCAACTTGCCTGACACTGAGAAAGGAAGATCTCTACTTCTGAGGAATAAATCCCCATCTCTAGTGCCAATGCCTGCTGATGGAATGAGAAAAATTAAATAATCCCCTGTAAGGTCTGGGCATGTGAAGTAACTTCTAGTCCAGAGGAATGGAAACATCCTGCTAACATATACAAGAAATCCCTGATGAAACATTCCCTATCAACAGAAGAGGTTGCTTCCATTTCAGTTAGACACAACAGTTACCTTTTATTAAGTAAACGACATTTTCCTTGGATAGATGATTTGCAGAACTGATTTATCTACGTTCCTGCCCTGTATACACACTGCAATTAAACACTTATATGTCAAGCAAATATTAACCATTGTAGCAATGAGAACCTACAAAATGATACTTGCTTAAAAAATGTCTCATTAGTTTTCACTGAACAGAAGAAAAAGTAAGACAAGTAAGACACAGGAGAAAAAAAAGAACATAAAACCAACCAACAAACCAAAACCAACCAGAATGGCTCCTGTTATGCACGTGAGCAAAGCTCGCAGTATGATTTAGCAAATCTGAGTATCTCTTTAGATCTCGTATTGTGTCATTAGACAGGAGTATAAATTAGAAACAAAAAACACATGAGCAGCAAATAAGCAGAACAGTAAGCATAAAAGATTCACTGGAGCAATTTCTATGTGCTCACAAACCTGTACAGAAGTGAAGTTTCTCTTAACTGAAGAAATGCACAGCTCTAAAGGTACGTTAACAACCCTACCTGATTTATTTCCTCATCTCCCACTCAAATACTTTTAAATTTTACATTGAATTTCAAAGGTTGAGACTGTATTGAACACAAAGATCAGCCACCTGTCAACAATTTCATTAAAGGTTTTGTGGATCTCTTCTGTGTTTGTGAAAGGAAAATGACAGTAATAAAAATCTCCTAAAATACAGGCAAAACATGTTCCCCTGCAGCTCTGCCCCAGGAATAATAACGTTATGACAATCACCTACGGTCACATCAGAGATTCTGGCTGGGAGTTCTGCAGTTCCTCTGGAATTCTGCAGCACTTGGGGCCTGATCTCCTCTCTCAGCACCGTGTGAGCTCTGCTGGAGCCACTGCAGCTGCTCACAGCTGGAGGAGGGCTGAGCCAAAGGGAGGACAGAGCCCAGGGAAAGGGCTCTTCACAAAGTGGTTAAGGCACCTTGGCTCCTCAGGAAATTCTTCATATTTGTGTTTGAAGAACGACAAAACAGAAAAATCAATAGTGGAATGTGTAAAAGATAACTTCTGGGTGCAGTGGAGCAGTAAATAAACATGCACCCGCCACTGCCTGGGGCTATCGGGCTGCAATCCTGACAGAGGCTTCCAGTGCAGCAGTTCATTTTACTTAGGAAGTGGGTAGACCTAAAATCAGTGCCTCTCTCAAAGAGGTCCTTCTACCATTCCTTAGCTGTGGTAAGTTCTGTTCCAGGCCCCCAGGCAGGAGGGGCAGCACTCGGGGTGCTCGGAGCCACCACGGACAGCGGGTTCCTCTGCGCTCCCTGGGCCCTGCTGAGCAGGCACTTCCCCAGGCAGGCAGGATGCTCTGTGCAGCCAGGTGTGTCCTCAGCCCCTTCTTCCCGAAAAACCCCGAACAGAACCAGAGACAGAATGTATTTCTCACTGGTTTTCCTCTCTCCGTAATTTGTGATGGTCATCTTGACCATTCCTGTCACAGAACTGATGGGGAATTTTTTTCCCCAGTTAAATCAGACTCTGTGGTAAGAAGCTCATTTGTGCCAATTCTCCAAACAGAACAGTGAGGGGAAGAGCACAGAATTTACTCTCTGCACTTCATATCCCAGCTGGCTCCTTCCAATACTGAACACAATCCTTTAGAAACTGTACAACAGCTGAGATTCTTGGCATCATTATATAAAACACTTAATGGTGTTATGATTATAGGCATAAAGTTACTTCTTAAAGGAAAAAAAAAAAAAGACCAAAATGGAAGTTTTGGAAACAAAGAACATTCCTATTACTTGAGCACCCCAGAGGTAGAGATGATACTCAAAGTCTTTCTGATACCACTGGGCTAAAAAAGTGCAATATCCCAGTATTTGGACACTAGATGGCAATGTTAGATTTTATTTAGTCATGTGATTGCAGCAATGATCAAGTGGGATCTTCTAAGAGAGGAAAACCCTTTTTTGGGTTATAAAGGAAGAGAGGACTCTTTGATCTGGCTAGGAATTAAGATCTGAATCTTCATGAATAATGCATCTATAATCATGGAAAATCAGCAAAATACTTCTCCACGGGAAACAAAATATAGGTGATGTGGATGTGATCACTAAGTAGAAGAAAAAAAGGACACATTGTGGTAAGAGCACAGTGTGAAGTAAAACCACAAGACCTTATTATTGTCTCTTATGTGATACAGTTTCAGTGCTTCACATTAAGAAACAAAATAAATGTAAATTTAACAGTCTTTTACCAAATTCTTTCGTTCTCTCCATTCCAGGTACTGAGACATCTGAGGACAGCAAGTTTCCCACATACATCATGAATTTCAGCTTAAATTTCACTCCAGTCTGGAGCAGCCAGTTTTAGGAAGGAAAGAAATTTTTGCACCTAACACATACAACTGAAAAGAAGAAATGTTTTTAGGGCTATTCCTGGGAGAAATGATGTTAGAAGAGAGTTGAAGGAGAGATAATACCATTCTATAATATGCAGAAAGCATAGATTTTTACCAAAACTGTCTTTTTAAATCTATTTCACAGAGACTTTAGGCGTGAGCCTGTCTCCCTACACAACAGAAAATGTGTGAAGTAAAAGGTAATTTCTTTTATCTTGCCAGTTTAACAGCTGCAATAACTGTTTTCCCTTAGTCTTTCTTTCAAAAAAGAGCAAGAGTCAAGCAACAGTCCAGAGATCAGCTCCATTCCCTGGCTTTTTAATCTGCCCTTGCTGCAAAACACCCTTTTATTCAAACCTATTTCCTGCTGAATGTTCAAAATCTTCTTAAAATGTTGTATATATGTCTCTCTCCATTAGCAATCCTTACCTACAGTAAGGAAAAGGGAAGTGAACAATATTTTATAAATCAAATCAGCTGATCTGACTGTGTTGCCTCCCAGTCAAACACTCCTTACCCTGAGCTGCTCAGGGAATGTTAAACTTGCAACCCTTCCCGTTCCCTTCGGGAAATACGCCCCAGTCTCGTGGGCAAACGGGTTTCAGAAATGCTGCCAGTCATTCAGTACTTGCTTTTTCTTGTCAGCATATCTGGGGAGAATCCCACTATCTAAAGAACCCAAACCCAACCCAAGAGCCCTTTCCCTTCAGCTGCAGATCGTCCTTTTCTTCACAGGCTTTGAGAAAACCACGTGTCACGAGAGATCTACTGTACCAACAAACTCAGTCTTGTGACTAAGGGACATCAATGATTATCTGAATGATTCTGACAGAGATCATTTTCTCAGAGAAAAAGAAGCTCAAGGTTAAATAATTTCAGGAAGAGGACAGAAGCACTGATTTCAATTTTACAACAAACTTCCCTGTTTTCTTTCCTTGTGGTTTGCTGCTCTCTAACCCAAGAATAGCAATCCAATCTGTCTGGTGGGATGTTATGCTGCTGCCTTTTGAAAGCCATGGGTACAAAACTGCTTGGATGTTAATCTAATTATGTGGTGGGAACACCTTAGGCAGTGTGGTTGAGAAGAGGCAAACACAGCAGGAGCTGCAATACAATTGCACCTCTGAAACAAACCACAGATGTTTTCTACATGTCTCAGCCAAATGAATCTGTCATCTCTCCTTCCAACATCTCTGTGATGGTTCAGATTTTGACTAATTTCCTTAACTACAGCTATAAAGGAAACACAACAGGAAGAGAGGGAAACAGGAAAGACAGGTTCAATTTTATTATAAGATTGTATTTGAGATTCAGAAAATGGCAGATGAACACTTTGCATTCAGAGCAACTTGGCCTTGGAAATGCAAATAAGTCACAAAATTTGTAGACTACAATAGGCCCTCTGTACTGGTTTAAAGGAGATAAATAAAGCTGAGAAGTACATTTCTATTAGCAGTTATGAGGCATAACCCACATCTGATTATTGTTATTTATTCCTTGTGCAGCAGTGCCTTGAGGTCTCAGTAAATTCCAGACTCCTTAGTACAAAAGAAGAGATAATTCTTGTCTATGAGAGGCAAAGCAAGTGATGGAGGGAGGCAGAAGCAACACTTGTCTCATATGGAGTAGGGGAAAAGGGCACAAAAAGAGAGAACAAAAAATTTGAGGAGTTACTTTTAGCTGTTGCAAAAGAACCTCAGAATGAATCTTGGGACTTGATGCTGCTGGTTTTGGCTAAACAGAGCTCTAAGGGGGTGTGGAAGCTTTAGTTCTATCAGGGCAGCAAGCTCAAAGTCTTACTTTTGCATAAATACAATGATGTAGCTTTGTCAGAATGGTGAAGTATCACAGTGAAATGCATTAAAAACCCTACACCCTGCATGAAAGCTACTTTTCCCACATTTAAAGGTTGTGTACACGTCACAATACCTGAAACACGCATCTGAACAACATACAAGTTTTTCTAACGTGTTCCATAATTCCCTCACGAGTTACAATCATTTTCCCACCTTCAGGATTCCCTGGAACTAAAGTGAAAGCCAGGAAGTCTCAAAGCCTGAATTAGCTTAGATCATCTCCCTAAAATGAGGACTGCAGAGCACACCTGTGTGAGCTGAAGGCCTCCCCAAAATATTAATTTTTAGTTATTTGTGTAGTTTAAAAGAAAGGATGAAACGTTTTCCAGGTTTGAAATATACAGACACCACCAATTATTGGGGAGCCTACAAAGCCTCAAAGGAAGGATGTGAGTACAGCAGAGTTTTGGCTCTACGTTCCAGAGAGTGACAAATTGCGCACACAAGATCAATAGGAACAGAGAAAGGCAATACCCCAAATAACACCTGCTGTTCTTTTGGAGAGATCTCTCTGCTCTGGGCAGTCTGCCCAAGAAGCAGCAAAAGACTTTGTCCAAATATAGATTGCATTACAAAACAGCTCTATAGCCTTCCTGCTTAAAAGCCAGAGCTTGAGTTTTGCCTCCAAGGCTTCCTCTTGTCTCCTTTCAGTGCAGCTCAGGGAGACCACCACACACCACACACTGCTGGGTGCACATCAAAGGGTCTCTGGGCTTCATCTGTGGGAGTCAAGTCCCTCAGTTCCTGACACAATCATTCATCTGGGATTTTTCATTACATGACATACCAAAAAAGTCCAAGGTAAGCTTCTCTCCAAAGCTGACCATACTGATTTAAAAAGCAGTTCAGTGGAAAAAAGCCCAAGTAACAGACCAAGGACCAAATATCTAAGTTGTCCTTTCAGTTCAAAGTCAAGGCATAAATCTTGGGGTATTTTTTTTGGCATTATTGAGGTTTTATTTATTTCTTTTTAGTGAAGGAAAGATCTTAAAAACAAACAACACTGAAACCTCCACATAAACCAAACAACAAATTCTGATATCCCACTGCTTAAGGCTACATCCCTCCCATGACATATGCTTCCCTAGAAGATCTAGTACTTAGAATACAAGTATAGTTCCAGTGCTCATGTAGCTTTCAGAATTTAGGAATGTAAATGAGGCCATGTTTGTTCATAGGGAGTTATGTACCCTTTATTGGATCAACTGATGGAGCCAGGGAAAAAACTAGGTGAGATTTCAGGCACCGAAGTGAAATCCCTCAGCAGAATTAGTCAAGAATGCAATGTGATCATTCTGGCGGTCCAAATCATATAACATATTTATTAGCTTCTATTTCTCTTTTCATATGCATTCTTGTTTTTACTATTTTATTACTCAGAGGATTAAATCTGGATGCTTGAATACTCTCATATCTTAGTTCTACTTGACAGATTAAAATAAGTTTCTAGGAGACTTTAATAACGAGAAGTCAAAAAAGTAAGAAGGAAAAAATCCTGTGCAGATGACTTGAGTCACAGGGCACAGGCACTTGGACCATGATTGCACAGACCTTGGAGAGGGCTCTGGAGGCTCCTCCTGCTCTGCAGTGCATCCAAAAACTAACACCTGAAGTATATGCATTCAGGGCATCTGGTAGGTCAGAATTCCTAAAGGGCATTTAAGTACCAGAGCAGTTTGATGAGGCCCTTTCGTTCAAGGTCTCAGCATTTGACAGACTCCTGTGAGAAAAACTCAAGTGGTTTTTTCTCTTGATTACTGCGAGAGTTCAGTGAGAGGCACTCTCTTCATGGCACGGGAGCTGAGGAGATACTGAAAAGCCAAGTGTGCAGGAACTTTCTGGGGAGGTAACAGCCTTTACTTGTGCTGCTTTGTGAGATCTGTTGCTCTGCAGATCTGGATCTGCAACTGCCTCTCGTTACAGTGTGTATTTTGCTGTCCTGGCTGTGCTGTGGACACCAGGCACAATGTCCTGCTTTGTTCAGTTGGATCTCCCACCCAGCTCAAGCACGAGCTCTGCAGGCACTGGGACTTCAGAGTAAGGTATTTCTCTATAAACTGAAAAGTTAAATTGCACCAATATTCAGAATTTAAGATATCAGTGCCTTACCACAGCAAATGCTCCCTGAACACCCTGCGCACAGACAGAGTAAATTTCCAAAAAGCTCTGAACCACCACAAAAGTCACACAGCTAAAAACAGCTTGTGAAGAAACGGTGTGTTAAACACTAATTATTGAAAACATTAGCTGGTGTGCTCCAAGCAAGAGCATTCAAAACATTCCATTAAAGGAAAAACTAAATTCCAAGAAGGTAGAAAACAAACGAGACGTTTGGTAAATCTTCTGGCTACTAAATTAGAACTGGCTTTCCCAAGGGCACCCCATGCATTCCTAACGACAGAAGTTTTGATGACAAATACTTGAAAATGCGGTGTCAAGTGGCGGCAGGGGAGATACCAGAGCTCAGGCTGAGCTGAGCTCTGTTCAGCACAGAGCCCAAGGAGGGACAGAGAGCAAAGTCACCTTTTCTCTGAGTGACCTCTGCTCTCTTTGCAGGGCGGCATGGCCAAGTCATACAGCAGCCTTTAAAACAAGCCACACCAACCCAAACCAAGCAACCAAAACCCAACCCCCCAAAACCCACTGCAGTGAGTTTCTGAACCTTGCTCTACAGTTGCTGTGGGGTCGCTTTAAATGGCCCAGTGCAGGGGCTCTGGTCTGCAATAGATGGGGCAGGGACAATGCACAGCTCAGAACTGTGTGTTTGTCTTTGCGTTTGGAGATAAAAGTTATTAATACATTAAATATCAATTGATTATCCAAACCATTTATTCAGGATTAGGGAACATTAAAAATGTACCTCATGCGTAACCTCTAATCAGCCACAAATTCAAACTTAATAAACTGGGATTTAATTGTATCTTGTTAAATTTAGCAGTCATCTTAATCATAATTAAAAGCATTTCCAAGATGCAATTTAAATCATTACCAAAACCTCTTGCCAGTCCATTTCCAAACCAAAAATAAAATGATCTGGAGTTGCTATTGATTTTTTGCCTCCTCCAAGCTGACTACAATAATTTATACACAACCCTGCATTGTGCCCCAGTAACCATGATTAACCCACATCAGCCAGAGCCAGAAAAGCTGTCCAAGGTGACAGCCAAGACAATAAAATACAACACTGCCAACAGCTATAAAAGGCTTTGCCTCACTGCACTGATTTCTCTGGAGCCTCACCTGGGCAGCAGCATGCAGTGCTGCAGCTCTGGGCAGGACTGCTCTGGACACGACTGTACAATGCTCCTGGGGGGTTGTAAAAATGAAATACTGCAGAGTGAGGCGTGCAACTCACAGCCAGCTGGAAGGAAGGGGACAAGGACCTTGGATTTGCAGATTCTTTCAGGTCAGCAACACAAGGTTGCAAGGTTCTGTCACACTCAGGCAGCAGGATGCTCATATTTGCCCTGCTCTCATCAGAGGAGAGGAGGAAGAGCTTGTCAGAGGAGGGGCACTGCCCCCACTCCTGGGGGGCTGCTGTTGTCCCTGAGAAGGATCTGAACGCTGCTGATGCAGGTAAATCCTGGGGCTGAGGAGGGAGCTGGGAAATGCTGGCACAGCCCACGGAGGGAGTCCACCCGCCCCAGAGTGGCACTGCATTCTGTAACAGCCCAGACTGGTGTCTCCTGCACATCCAGCAGTGCTGGTACTAATGGGGTGTACAGGTAATGCACCTTCACACTTCCCTGGACACATGGGACAGCTGGCTGGGCACCTTGGGAACACATTTACATTATATCCGTTGACAGCAGAAGTGGGAGAGAGTGCATTAGGGTAAAAAAAGGGAAAAAGGGGACTCTCACCACCAATAGCACAACATCTGCTTTCCCCAGAGTACCAAGGATGTGTATCAGCACAACACCAGAAAGCACAAACATAATATTAACTTTGCTGAAAAATACATGGACCTGGGGAAAAAAAAAAAAAAATAAAATTGCATTTTTCTTTTACTTTGGTTCTGTTGGTCCAAAAGTTCCCTTTTTTTTCCCTATAGATGGATAAATGGATTATGAGACAGTTTCTACCACAGAATTGGCCCAATTTGTGTTACTGTTTTGAAAACTCGGTGGTTAGAATTGACTCACAAATCAATCCTCTAATACTTTGAAATAGTGTTCAAAAAAGGACTGGGAATAATCTTCTCTGGGCCAAGTAATTAGGTATATAAATATGGCAAAAATTTGGTGCTGCTTAAGTGAATCAATTAATTCCATGTGAAATGACAGATGTAAAGACATGCTTTCTGTTTCCTCTTTGCATCTTTCTACTCAGGCTGTAGAAGCTCCAGCCTTTGAGCTTTATTCTCTTACAGTTTAAATGAATTTTTTTTCTGTTTTGAGCACTTTTCCTGTTTGCTATATTGTGGTGTACATCTGTCTGTATTAAAGCTCATTTAATACACCAGGGCTCATACTTCAGTCTGCAATCCTTTCAAGTCTCCTTTATTGTTTGTTCCACAGCCTCTGCTGCTCCAAATTTAGTTTAATAAGCAACTAACTAGTTCAGTCTCCCCATCAGTCATGTATATACATTCGACACCGTCTGTGCTCAAGGACTACCCCTTTGGGAGCCCTGCTTAATACTTCTCTCCAATTTAGAAGAGCTTTTCTGACAAGCAATTGCTTGTTGCCATTTTTTTTTAGCTGTCTTTATCCTCTGTATCCACTCTCCTGTCCTCCCTTGGCTGGCTGCAGCTTTCAGTTTAAGCAGAAGTCTGTGAGGCAGAACTTTTGCAAAGACTTTTGTCCAAATTCATAAATTAAGCTGCATACAGCACACTGTGGAGGCAATTGCCATGGCTCCAAAAGAAGCAGCAAGAAAACCTGGCAGAGCAGGGGCCACTCTGTTCCTGCAGCATTGCTTCTGTGGTCCCTCTGGCTACTTCCTCCAAGGTTAAGGGAAAACATGGATGTTTCATCCTCTACTTCTTTCTAACATGTTCAGAGAGATTCTGCTCTGAGTGTCATCAAATTACCTACTGAGGAACTCCACAGATTTCAGAGATTTAGTGTATCCCCCACCTTCCCTCTTGCATGGATGTCAAAATTCAACATCTGCTGTTGTAGTCTAGCATTGAGCACAGCACCAAACTAAGATGCCTCCTAAGTGGATCAGGGAGCAAGACTTTTCTTTAAAAAACCCACAAACCACCCAACCAAACAAAAGAGGCACTCTCAGATTAATGTAAGGCCTCTGCGTGGAACAAGGGCATGACACGCTTAGATTTGTTGTGCAGAGAGGAGTTCAAGTCGAGAATTTTGCCCTAGGGGACAGCCACTACCCTCCATCTGTGCCTCCCGCTTCCAGCAGCAGCACTGTAACAGGCAGCAGTCAGAGTTTAGGCAGCCTGCATCCAGCCAAGCTTCATGACTGTTTCAAGTCTCTGGAAGGACTCTCCTATGATTTGTAACCAGAACATCTGCCATCTCTCGTTCAGCTGTACATCCTTCCCGTGGGCTCAGAGAGCATCCCGGTTCTCTGCCAACGCTGAGCCTAAGTGCACATGTAAAGATGCTGAAAATTGCTCCCCAAACTACCAAACACTTAACTGCCTTCTCTCTCTGGGCATCTTAATGGCATTACAGGAAACTAACCACAGATTTGCTGCTGTTTTGCATGGAAGTCAATGGACATGGAACAATCCAACACAGCCACTTGTGCAAGTGTTTCCAACACTGTTTCCCTGCACTGGGAGGCATTTGAGCTCCTTCTCCTTATGTGAAACCCTTGGAGTAGCCTTGGAAAACAACATAAATACAGCTGAGAGAGTGAAATGGCAGAAGGAAAGAAGAGAAACGAAGCTGATCTGCAAGTATAAGACCAATCCCTCCTTGGCTCTCATTTTGGACTCTGGGATGCAGTCACGGTCATGTTGCCTTAGGGTGAAGAAAAATGGAAACTGGATACAAGGAGAATATATGAGGCAATATAATCTGACCAAAGAAAACCTTTGAGTAAGGAAAAGAATCTGACCAAGGGCAACTAAAACCAGGCACAGACCTTCCAAGTTAAGGTGCCCTTAATTTAAATGTTGCATAAAACTTTTTTTTTCTTCCAGGAAATTTGAATGCTGAATACCCTCAAATCCAAGGAATTAATGCCCTTCACTTTGCATTCAGCAGCTGACAGGAGAGAAAATACAAATCAGTAAGAGGTCTCTGTGCCATTAACAGGTTTGTTGCAACTTTTATATTAAACCAAGAAGTGAGTTAAATCAGGAGTGCCACTGGAAAGCACATCTTAGCCTCTATAATGGACAGAGGGGGAATAAGGCTGATAAAATGAGAGACAGAACCTCACTGGAAAAGGTGGAGGAGGTCCTCTATCTGCATTCTCATGCCACCTCCATCAGGATAAATAAGTGCCTTTGCCGAAGATGAAGGAACAATGTGCAGATGTCCACCCCGTGGCTGAGGTGAAGGATGTCCAGCCCGGGGTACAACATTCCCTTTGTTATAATAGAGTTAAAAATAAAAATGGAAACTACACCTTCTGTTGCAGTAAAACCAACCAGTGACTATGCATCAGTGTGGTAAGCAAGAACAGGGGGAGGGTGGGCTGTCAAGCAGCCACTGCCCTTTCCAGGAGGACTGACCAAAGTGAAGGGTTCCATCCATGCCAGGAGCTCCTGCTGGGGGTTATCAGCTGAATAGGAAGTGCTGGCTTTCCAGCTATGCAAAGCCATTTAGAGACATCTCTGCCAAAAGAAAATGTCAAACTTTTCTGAAGCCTTTCAGAGTCCCTGTTCCAAATTCTCTGAGGAAGTTTCAGTGTAAGGTTCATTTTACAACTTCCTATACAGCCCTTAATTCCAGTTTTTACTTTACCCTTCCTGTACTTCAGTAACCCATGAGCATACAGATCATTACCAAAATTACCAAAAATCCTGCTTAAAGGCCCGGTCTAATAGAAAATCCCTACTGTGTAATGTATCATAAAGCAGATCATTTTTGCAAAGAAATCAGAGTAGAAATAGGTAGTTGTTAACTTTATTATAGAAATAGAGGGAGGAATTTGCCTGAATCCCACAATTTTTGGAGTACTGACAGAAATCAAACCTACTTTGTTATAGACTGTTCTCCTGTGCACTCCTTCACAAAGCCAGTTCTTGCTAGATCCACCATATTCTTTCATGCATCTCCAACAGAAAATGAGCTCGTTTACTTTTTCCATATGCTACAAGATATGGAGCCTGCAGAATTTTTCATCTAAAATCCCCAAAGAAATACAAAATGTAAGGCCTTCATCAAGCTGGTAATTTGAGGGGAAAGGAGGCTTTCTACTCTGGTTTAATGGCTACAAGAAATCAGATATGAAGTGGAGTATACCAATAACTGCAATTTCAGTTTTCTGAAAAGCTGTATTTTGAATGGAAAGAATATATATTTACTTTCCTAATGTGATGCTATGAACAGATCATGTTTATATTAGTCCCAGTAATTAACTTCATTCTATAGCTAGTGGAACTACTAAGATTTAGTAAAGAATCCACCATCTTAATCCATAAATTTAATCTCTCTTTATGGAAAACAACCATTACATAACAAGAGATCCTTTTCACAGCTCTGTGGAGTACAAGCCTGTCCCCTCTGCACCCCCTTTCTCTCTCAGCTGTACATATACCCCTTACAGAGTTATATCTATTTATTCCCTAGAACTGCAGTCATGTTTGATTGACTTTGTCACCGTGCTCAGTTATTACATGACATTTGCTTGGTAGCAGAAGACAAAACACTTTCTCCATGCTGTAAGGTAAGGTACAAACAATTCAAGAAGAAAGCAAAATGTAACCCAGACCTGGTCTGCTGAATTTATTTATATCAGACATAAGAAACCACTGTCACAAAAAATCTGGCGACACATAATTCAATAGCAACAGCAGAGCCTTAAACTTGAAGGATAGGCCTAAAATACAGATTAATTTACCTCTGATCAAAGCATAATGACACGAAGCAGCACCAAGGCATTCATCATTTTCCGGTCTCTACTGACCTTTTTAACTCATTACAACGATGGCTGCAAATGTTAGGAGAGCACCTGTGCCATCACCAAAACCAGACACAGCAGGACAAGGTGCAAGGCAGCACTGCTCTGGGAAGCTCAGGGGTAGGGATCAGCCCACCCAAACTTCACCCCTTGCTGGGGAAACCTGCACAGAATACGGTGGATTATGTGTGAAGCTTTCTCCACTCTGTGCACATAAGTGAGTTTGGAGCTTTTATACTCTGAGTCTGTTGTGTTTCATACCCAATTTTATAAACAAACTAAGCCCCACAGGTAAACATGGAGTGCTTGCAAAACTCACTCTGCAGTGCATGCAATACTTGTCTAGAAAGAACGAATAGCAACTGATTGAGTAAGAAGACAGGATCTAAGGAGCTGGGCTGCATTTACCTGTTTGACAGTCAGAAATCCCTAAGAGAAACTGCTAATCATGTGTAGGTGTGCCATGTGTGCCATGCCAGACTGCTGTCTGTCTAAAGTACAGAGAAACCCATATTCCTGGGAAAATGGAACAGAGACAGAAAATACTCCAGAAAAGCCCTTAATTTTAAATAACTGTTTTAGATGTAGAGGAATATGTAAAGCAGAGAAACACTCATGAAGGCACTGCTAATGAGCAGTTCCACCTGAGGAGAGTAGCAGCCACTGGAACACATGGCACCCAGTGCTCTGGACATGATAAGGCTGCAGTAAACAACAGCTGATGAAATCCCCAGTTGTGACCATCCAGCCCTGGAATGAATCAGTCGCATCTTTAACCCCAGAAGAGACATTAGGGGAAGGTGAACATGTATTAAAATAGGAGATATCTGTATTTCCTCCAGCTCTGGCAGGTAGCAATCACCAGCCCAATCATTGCTACTGAACTGAGAGGCATCTGGGAGAAGGGGAAGCTTGGAGGTAAGCAGGGAGAGCTCTGTACAAATGAACAGTATGTTTGCATCTTGCTTGTCACCAGCAATGGGCACAGGGCTGCCAGATGCCAGCAATAACACACAGATGCTAAAAGTGAAAACTTGTCTCCATTTACTCCCTAGATGATCTGAAGAAATCAGTTGTATTTAGGAAACACAGTGACAAACATTCCCTTTTCTACCAGGCTCCAAAGGATTTAGGACAGTAGATGACAGGATCTCTTCTAACATATAGTGTCAAACAAATCAATATAAACAAAGAAAGGACTAGAGCTGCACAGCAGACAGCCAAGCTCCTAAGACACAAACATCATGTCACTGGGATATGATACACTAATAATGGGAAATCTGTATTGCCCTTGCAGAAAGCAGTTTGTTTAACACAGCTGTTGCTCCAGACATGGACTTTGGCTGCCTTTTGCAACACCACTGGGCCACATGTGAGAATCTATCACACTTCAAACCATGATGCCCTTTGTGCTGGGAAAGCTCTAGCTCTCCAGTGAAAACATTTCCCTTTGTATCTCACTCATCAGTTGTGGAAAAAGCATCCTCTCCTACAGGAAAGTGATTTAAGAATTGCAGTTGTTATATTGCAGGAAAACATTATCAAGGTTCCTATTTTCACTGCTCTATTATTTCTATTTTCACTCTACTTTACAGTTTGCCCCTTGCTTCTACTTTCCTGTTTTCTTCAGATTGCATCCTAAATATCAGCTGCCAGCACTCCAACCTACTTATAGCCCATCTGGTGGGAAGTAATTGCTACAGATTCTCAACTTATCCTCCAATCCAACACATACCAGTACTTTATTTAATTTTTTTTTTCACCTAGAAATTACCACAGAATAAAAATCCTTACAACTATCCTCTGTTGCTTAACTAAATAGTTGTGGACCTGCTCCCAAGCCAAACTGGCTGAGTTGTGGTGGAATTTTAGCAAACCCTCTGGAACCTTGAAAATCAGATGTTTATCTTTCTTCAGATGAGAAGCAGGGACAGAACAGTGAGGTTTTAAGGTGTTATCAGTGACTGTAGAAAAACGCTGCAGTTCTTGGGTGTGTAGGCCGGTTGATCACAGACCTGGGAGCCTCGTTGCCCCAAGGTTAAGCCAGTCTGAGGAGGAACTACAATCAAACCATTAGTTCCCTGTGTCCTAACCCTGGAAGGGGCAAATCTATCTCTTCAGATACTCAAATTCAGGAATGGTATCTCAGAAGTCATCCTTTGCTCCAAGTGGAGTTTCACGTCTCATCACCAGGGAAAACCCCAAGGATGTCTTTCTAGAGAGAAGTCTGAGCAATCCCCAGAACATGCCGGGGTTGCTCAGTGTGTCCCTTGGAGTGGAACATGCACACCTCACCCCAAATGATACAAAATCAGGGAAAATCTCACAATACCCTGATTTGGAAGAGGCCCACAAGGATCACTGAGTCCAGTTCCTGGCCCTGCACAGCACAGCCCCAAAACCCCACCATGTGCCCGAGAGCATTGTCCAAGGGCTTCTTGAGCTCTGGCAGAAAAAACAAAAGACTTAGTAGCCAAATTTTGATGAGGCAACAAATAGCAACAGAAGAAGAAATATTTACAAATTAGAATAAAAGTAGAATTCAAATTAGTTCATGTATGTCAAAAGGAAAAAAGGGCTGTCAGTCGAAATGAGATGAAACACTCAGGTGATGTATTATGGGTAATTATAACGTTCTGAAAAGAAAACAAAATATATGATTTGCCTGATTAGTAGCTCAATATAACAGTTCATTTGTTAATAAACTAGAATCATCTGTGAATCATGGTTGCATAATTTCATGACTTGAACACATAGGAGGGTTAGACACCGCTACATGACAAGCCTCTCATCTGCAGAAAACTTCAACTTTTGTAACTCAAAATGGTTAATATTTATCATTTCAATGGGCAATCTCCACCTTAGGGTTATAATGATGAGCCAAACAACAGCTTTAAATACATCCAAGTATATAATGTGAGGAAATAATGTATAAATAAGAGTCCACAAGAATTAGGACTTTTTAATGGCCTTGACCCCACATACTCTCCCAGTGGGATGCCTTTACAAGAGACGTGATACAATTCATTTGCTGCCATACAGACACCACTCTAAACTTGATTTACTGTCTGCAGTGGAAGGGTTAATATAACAGCAGTGTGCCAACTGTCTACTACAGCATGTCTGAAAGGAAGGAAACACCAGAACTGCTCTCCCACGGTGTGCTCACCTCCTACCTGGGGACTCAAAATGAACCTTCAACAGAATATGTCAAAATATCATCATTCCTGTCAAACACTGTTGAGAAAAGCAGAAACTTCAGTCACATTGTACAAACCCTAATTTACCTTGTTTTATTAAAATGCACAAAGCTGGGCTAAGAATATATTTAAGAACATAGAAATTGCTCTTCTCCCAAGTGGCTTGTGCATATTTTATCTTTGAGAACTCACAGATTTGTCCACCTCCCTTACACAGGTCCCAGGCCTTTAATCCAAAGCTAAACCACAGCTAATATTTTTGTGTCTGAAGCTGAGAAGATGAAAACCATTTTTTAGCTGTTATTGTTGCAGTTTGCTGTCAGCTGTACATATTAAGAGTTAGGGATCAGCTGGGAATCCAGAAAGGAGATTCCTCTAAGATAATAAAACCAGCTAACAATTAAATACAGAGTAAATAGATATGACAGTATTGACTTGAGCCTGCAGACAGGCTGAAACAACAGCCCCAAGAAAAATGGAACTTTTCATTACATCTATGATTCTGAAAAACCTTGAACTAAGTTTAACTTTTTCACTGTTATTTAAACTGAGGGGAGGCAAATTATAAAGTCACAGGAACTGGAACAGCTTATGAGTCGTACATGGATGGAAACCTTCAGGTTGGTATTGTAACATGTACAAATCACTGCCACAAAAACACGGGCAGTGTGCAGAGTTCTGGAGTCAGCTGGCTCTGGGCAGGTGCTCTGCAAGCCCTGTTGATCTTGACACATTACAAAGCAGGAGCTAAACCAGCATGGGACGAGACATCCCCTGGGAAGAAGGGCTGAAAGTCCTATTTTGCTCACAGAGATTTAAAAGTGCTGAGTAGCCATGTTTCCAGTCTGATATAGGTGGAAAAACAAATCAAGTTTTTGGTTAACAAACCCATTTTTCCCTCTGATTTCTTTAGGATTATTATAATCCAGTTTGTTTCGTGATAGGGAAGTCAAGTCAGTAGCTGTGTCTCAAGGACACTTGAATGTAAAAATAAAGGCTTTTCAAACTGATTTTTATGTGCATATTGGCTATTACTCCATGACCAAGGTCTATAAATCTCTACCCTGAAAGAATAATAGCTCTCATCGATTGTAGTTTGATCATGCAAGATAAAGCAAGTGGCAATAATAAATCACCTTTATGGATTATTGTGTACATCAAGTGAATGGGATTAAATGCATGTTTCACCTGTTTGCTGATGACTCTGATTTGTATGTAAGTAAGGATGTTTCTGTGGATAATCTGATAATGAACTATCACACAGAAATGGAAGAAACATTTTAAGTCATTTTAAACCATCAGTCTTCCATCTCAAGAGCAACTACTAGGAAATACTGGTACATAAATCATCTTATGACTGGTCCTAAAACCAGAGTTTTACATTAGCTTAATTAAAAGGCTGCATGAAAACACCCCTGGATTTCAGTAACTGGAAGCAGACATACCAGACAGATTACCTGTGCCTACCTTAATTGTGCATACAACAGCTGCTCTGGGATCCTCTTAGGAATTAAACTCTGAAATTACACTAATTTTGCAATTTACCGAGATTATCTGAGTCACCCAGGAGATTTCTCTGACCTGCTGTGAAGAACAGCTCCTCACCATGTTCAGCTGGTTTGAACATTAGGCCAAGATATTCGGGATTTTTTCCCCCCAAACACAATCCCTTTGGCCCTTTTCATTCTGTGAATACGAGATTGTGCAAACCCCAGAAATGGAAGAGATGCACAAATTCCCCCTAACTCTAAGCTCTATTCCTGTTACTCCTGGAGCCACAGGATGAACTTCATTTCAAGAACATTCAAAGGTGATTTGCTGAAATTCTGAATTTTGGTGAAATGTAACAGTGCTTAAGACAGCAGTGCTAAACCTGCCTTGGAAGAAATGCAGTGTCACCCACCCCAGCCTTCCCAAAGCCACCTCCCATCTGACACTTATGTGTTAGAACTCACTTTTCTCCATTTTTCCTTCCCCCCTTCCTGCTCTTTCCTCTTTTGTTCATCTACTTAATTGAGAAAGATATATGGGGGTTTCCTTAACCTGTGCATTTATGTGAGCAAACAAAACTTGACTCTTTAGTTCTCATAACAAACCCCAGAATCGGACTCAGGGAAAAAAAAAAGAAAACAAAATAAGACTAAGGCCTTAATTATGGGCTCTCTAAAAGTGCTGTTGTGGTTAAATGACTATGTTTGTTTTAAACTTAATCACTAGTGGTCAAAGGAACTTGCAGCACTTCGCTATTAGTTTTTAGAATATTTATTGTGTCACAGAAATGCTTCTGCATTTTACCACCAGAACCAGATGCACAACCCAGAGCAGCAGCTGGATGGCTGAATTCACTCTTCAGCCACACACCATTTACTGCTGAACTGCAATTCACATTTCATGTTCTGGGGGAACAGAATCCTGTCTCAAGGAGAGCTGGCTGCGCGCTGCAATTATCCCATGGCAGGGGTTGTATTTCTGCTCCAGTACAGGCTCCGGGAAACAATGTCCTTATTATGGCCACTCATGTCTGCACAGAGCACTAAAGTCATCCTCTGCCTGGCAGGCTTGACACAGGCAACAGAGCACCCGTGGGAAGGGCATTCTGCAAGCTAGGGAAGGAGAACATTTGCCATCCCCCCCTCACCTGACAAACACTGGGTTCTGTGGCTGAAGGGCAGACAAAGCATGTATGGACAGTCACCCAGAAAATCAGGCAAGCTGTAAGGTCAGTCGTGTCACTTCTTGGTTTTAATCAGGACTCTCAGACCCTCCAGAATATTGCTCAGGTCAGAATGTGACTTTGTCAAGACATTGAAAATGTAAGCTTAAAAACCAAAACACCATCAGCAAACCCGTATTTTCAAAGGTTAGTAAGAACAGCACATTCAATAACTTTTAACCAGTGAATACCAATTTCCTCTCTAGACAGCAATTACTTGAAACTCCCCATCTCCTGAATCGTTAAAACAAGTGTCGTAGGGCATTGGCAAAAGTCACTCGATGGTCATAGGAAAGAGCTTGCAATCCTGGAATAGCAATTAATTCAAATCAATACAGAAATTATAAGGAAAGATTAGAGATTCCTGAAATGTGTCCAGTAAGAACTAGTTTGTGTTTTTAGCAAAATGAATCCCCATGAACGATCAGTAAGGCTTCAAACTGATGTTCTCCAACTTTTTAAAACTCAGTGTTAATAGACTGCCAATCCTCAGAAAGAAATGGTTTCCTATAGTTCGTAGTAAACCTCTGCAAGACTTGGAAACACAGCTCTGAGGCCGGGACAAAGAAAGGAAAACCTGGCCCAGCTACACAAATGGACAAGATTAGATTATTTAAGAGGTAGGAGCTGCTCTTTTTCCTAAAATACTCAACAGGAAGACTGTGCTGCAATATTAAAACCTGACAGCAGAATCAGCCAGGGTATGTTGGAAGGCAGACATTTGTTCTCAGAGTGATGCTGAAGGGCTGGTGCCCTATCAGCACTGACATGGGCAGACTCATGGGCACAGGCACCATCTCCTTGCCCAGGCACTGCAAGTTTTGGTTACAGCTCCTCATCTGGGCACACACTGAGCCACTGCTTGCTCCCTCAGACAGGAACTGCACACTGTAAAATGCGATGCAAGGATTCAAAGCAATTTTCCCTCTGGATGTCTCCCAACAAATTCTCATTATGTATCAAGGCTGACAGGCAAAGCTTTGCAACATTCGAGGTAATTATCTGAACTTTCCCCTCAACAAATCAAATAAATAACAACTCCCTGCTCATGTTGCAGTCCTCCTCTCCCGTTTATTTTCTCTTCATTTGACAACAGAGAACGGCCTGATGCTTTTCTTTTTTTCCTCTCTGTGAAACAGGGTGATAAAAAATGGAAAATGCACATGCACACCAGCAGATGACAGCCTGCCATGGCTGTAAATTATTCCAGGAAATAGCTGTTCTTACAGGCCTCCTGAAACCATTTGACATATTGTTGGTATTTTGAAAACCAGCGAGCCACCATTGTGAGCAATGAGAATAAAGCATTTCCCTATAATCCTTTTTACAGGGGATGACATTACTGAATAGATTTCTTGCCTCTCCACCCATCACATTTGCCTAAAGCATCACCAGAGTGAATTAACAAACATCATACCATTATCTCTGGTGTGATAAAAGGTCACTGCTGAAAGCATCCTCTGCCAGCCTGCAGCCTTCTGGGAGGAGAATAAAAATCCTGAGGAAGAGGTGTCTCTTTCCATTTCTAGAGGTGTGAACAACCCCAAAAGGTCTGCTTGAGGAAAATAAGGACCCCTGGAATTTCTAAGCTGAAGACTCCTGGCAGTCCCCCACCCCCTGCACATATAACAGGAACGGGACATTCAAAAGAAATGAGTTCCTACATCAGCAGTCCGCAATGTCAAGAGGAAGGACAGTGTGTTCAGGCTCTCCAAATGACTCTTGAGAAGCCATTTGCTTCAAACAACTACATTTGTGCAAACACTGACATTAAGATGTGCTGGCCAACTCTTTTCTATTGTCATGAGTTCACTGAGAGAACCCAGGAAAGGCACCTGCAGGAAAAGAGTTCTTCCCCCTTCCCAGCACAGGAACCAGAGTCAGACAGCAGGAGGCTGGCACAGCTGGGATTACTAAAGGCAAAAATATTACAAGGGTTGCAGGAGAAGGGAAGAGTTTGAGCCACACAGACTGTAAAGGGTTGGAGGGGGAGAAAAGGAGGTCTGAGGAATGTAGAACAGTGAAACTTTAAACATCCTCCTCCCCTGACAAAGTTTTCTGGGACATGGAAATAAATCATCCAGTTCTACCAGGCTAACAATGCCCACCACAGCTGCATAAAAACATTGGACCAGAGAATAGCAAGATGTTTTACTTTCCTTTTTAAACCTATTTCTTATTAATGACCTCTTCAAAGGACTTCAACTTCTGTTCTCACTCTTGAATCTGTCATTAAACTTGGCAGGCTGGTTTCAGGCACTGTAATCATGAGAGCTGGACTACCTTTAAAAGGGGGCAGACACTCAGTCCATTAAGCCTGGAGCTACATTTGCTTCACAGCCAACAACTGGGGAAATTAATAACCCCTCACTAGCACATTTGCTAGAAATGAGTGAAAAGTTGCACATATTCTTTGGTGTTAGTAACTCAGGGATGGGGATGGGAGATGAGAATGTCAGCATAGCATTTGTGCAAATTACTAAATACACAATGTACAAAGTGTTGTTAATGATCCTAACACTTAATGAGTACTGAGCAATATGGTATTAAAAGCATACTGTAGTTTTGTTTCTATATTTAACTGGTAATATAAATGACACTAAAAGTCCATTTTCAGCTTTCTGCAAGGCCTGTATGTCTGAAGTACTACAGCATCCCCAGCACTGTGCAGAGAAAGGTGCCCAAGAGTACAATTTTCATTATTATTTTCTTTATCTAATACTTTCAGCTTTCTAGCAGTACAATATCTGCAGACTGCTTTGCTAACAACTTTCCATATCTGCTGAGATGCATTGTCCCTTGCACTGGGAAGTCTGGGACACCTGGCAACGTGCTGTGATAACGTGGCCTCAGCAAAGATCATAGACCATTCGAGCCCACAAACTGCAGACTCCAGAGCCCATTTGTGACCCTCTTCACCAGTGGGAACTCATTCCAGGCTCAAGGTATGAGGCACTTGTGTCCAAACAGTCTATTTGTGGGAAAGCTGCCTCTGTCTACAGCCTTTCAGATTAAAGAGCCTCTAAAAAAATAAAAATAGAAAGCTGCAAAAAACAAGAACAGCCTTGATTTCACATACAACTCATGAGTCATGCAGGAAGACACCCAGGACATTAGTCACTGTCTGCTTTCTCACTGTACACCCTGTCATCAAATTTATCAATAGTTCTTTGGTAGCATCAGCTTCAGTATTTCACAGATTCACACAGAACAAAAACCTGCACAACAGACAACATTAAAAAATCAAATCAACCAGATCTGTTAAAAAACAGCTTTAGAAAAGATCCGAGGGCTGCAAAAAAAGTATAAAATATGAGGCAGAGATACAAAACTAAACAAAACCACTATCAGCACTGCTTAAAAAATTAAGGCCAAATATTTTGACACTGACTAAAAATATTTTGCTGTTGTTACATTGCTCTTGTTGTGTCGGGTGATATCTCAGGAGATTACTTGAACATGGCAGAGGTCACAGGAGAACTGGAAGTGAGTAGATGGAAAGAGAAGATATGTGAGACATCTGAACAGGAAAAGCCAGAAATGCTCTTGCACTTCATGCAAAACTGAAATCTTAAGGAATGATTCCAGTGCAAGTTTTGAAAAGTTTGAGGGGATTTAAGGAATTTTGGTGCTATTTACCTGTCCAAGGCACTCTCAAATTTAATTAGGAAGGTTTGCTAGCAGCTGTCCTTTTGGATTTCTACCTCAGCTGAACTGGAACCATGTAGACTTGTGAAGGAGCAAAAAGCACCAGCAGACAGCTTGACTGAGGTCGAGGCATCACCTGTGTCACTGCAGCAGAAGCCCTGCACTGAAATAAGGCTGAGAAGCCAGAGCAGATGTGATGTACCATCCTAAGTATGCCAGGAACAGTGGTTAATTAGAAGATAAGGAGAATGTATTAGTACAGTAAAAATAATGAGCTCATAAAATTGAGTACATTTGACAAAAAAAGAATATTGGGGAGAATACCAAAGGTTACAGAAGGGGCAACTGCAATTTCCAGTCTTAATCCAGTCTTAAATATTTATATTTAAAATTTTAAAAGCACTTCTGAAGTTCCCTTAGTTAAAATTAAAAACAAAAGGCTTCCAACAAGTTCAAGCTGTTTTGTTATTCCTGACATGTGCACTTTGTTTCTTTCTGTTCATAC
The DNA here is from genome assembly GCA_036023395.1 of Myiotriccus ornatus. Taxonomy (NCBI): domain Eukaryota; kingdom Metazoa; phylum Chordata; class Aves; order Passeriformes; family Tyrannidae; genus Myiotriccus; species Myiotriccus ornatus. Next base: position 6,741,476 of record JAYRBT010000028.1, on the reverse strand, counting down.
TTGGCTACCAGTGAATCCATAACCCTGCCTGCCCCTGTTCAAAATAAAAACTCTTCATCTGAAAACAGACATTCTCTTGAGTTACCTTCCCACCTTCCCAAAGATCCTTGCTTTGGTGTTTTCTACCTGCACAGGTGCTTTATAAAGACGTGCAGGTCACTTATGGCTGGGATTTCTGTTGGTGCTACTTAAGACATTCCTCTGCTGTTCTGCCACCTGATAAAACACGGGACCATCAGTTTATCAGTGGCCATTGCCATATAATCAAGGCAAACGCAGTAACTCAACCAAGTGTTGTATTCTCAATAGCTTTTAAATGAGGTTTTATGGCTGCAAAGCCGGGGAACCTTAGGGCAATTTTCTGCATGTCCCCGGGCACCGACCAACCCCCGTGGCACCAAGAACTAAAGAAAAAAGCACTATGGGGTTTAAGTAACTCCTGATTTTCTTCTCTACAGATCACTTATCTCTGGCACCATTTTTTTCTCCACTCCCCTTCTCTGGAATCTCTAAATCAGGAGCAGAGAAGGTCCAGGCTCCCGCCCTCTTGGTCACCATTCCAGGACTAAAGAGAATACAGAGAAAACACTCACTTGGATTTCATAAGAGATTTGCTCCATCTAACAAGACTCAGTTCAGCAGTGGAAACCAAAGTGAGGACACAAGAAATACCATTTGGTTCAGTGCTTTTGCTGCTCTTCACCCTTGTCTACCCAGGCACATTTGTCCAGACACTGGGCACAAGTTGCATTTTTTTCAGTAAAAGCATGAAGCAGCTCATGATCATACAAAGTTAATATACCCCATCTAAAATTCAGTAAGTGTGTAAACAAGGGGTGGAATTATTGATTGTGTTCACAAAGTTACACAGACTGATAGAACTTTTAAAGTGCAGGGTTTGACTCCTGTTACTGTAGGTTGCTGCTCAGCATCAGGATCCACAAAGTCAAGGACATAGTGAAGAGTCCAGGAAGTTAGCAACTACCAATTAACTAATCAACATTGCTAATTATCATAAATAGTCATTCCTCTTCTATTCCTAAGATGGTAGAAGAAGAGTTGGAACTAATAACACTGAAAATTAAATATTTATAAGTTGCTAACTTTAAAGCATTTTTCTTTTTACTCTTCAGTTGAAAGTGCTGACAATTCCATAATCTTTTGCAAAAAGTTTCAGCATATTCTTCAAGATAAAGATTCATATGAAGGCAGAAACTTCTGTCTTTAGTGCAGGGCACTAATTAGCTGTGTGCCTACTACATCACAGAAAAAGAAAAAGGCTGCTAACATTTTCAGAAACCTAAGAATTTCTGCTCATGTTTTCAATGCCCACCTTTGCACCTGTATTTTGGGAGGGAGCAGGAGTCATCTGAAAATCACCTACGTGATAACTTTTGTTGACACAAGTAGTCATTTGTGATCATGCATTGTCATACTGGGCTGTCAACTCCACTCCGAGTCAGCAAGACACAAGATTAATGTCTTCCAGGGAGGTGCAAGGTTTAGACAGAGAGAATTCATCCACAAAAAAATAAACTAAGAAATCCATATTTACTTAGAAAGGAAGGCAGAGCTGGGCCATCTCAGCACAGGATTGTGAAAGAAGCTTAAAGTGTGTCCAAACCCCTTGGAATGCCAATGAGATTTGGGAAGTTCTATCCCTTTTGCATCCGTGGAAATTCACAATTTATAAAACATTGGCTACAAGTCAAAATGATTGTGGTGAATTACATGTCTTTTGCTTTGATCTTTTGGGTCAATCCAAGCCCCAAAGTGAAGCCAAATCTGTGTCCTGGGAACCTGCAACAAGGAAAAACAGAGGACGTTTTCTAAATCCCCATAAAGAGATTAGTAAAGCCCCATGTACTTGGCTGCAATCAGAGGGAGGAAATGCAAAGCCACGATATGAATTACACAGACCAATGGCTTTGGTGAGAAAAACAGAAAAATAACCTCTGGATGTTTCCTGGGAAGGTGTTGTAACTAGTAGCTGCTGAATTAAGCGGTTGAAATTACATGGAAAGCAGAAACTACTAAGCAAAACCTCAGCACATACCAAAAGAGCTTCCTGCAGACTTGGTCATGCCTGTGTTCTTCAGCTACACGATCTTTGTGCACAACAACGTGAACCTCACCAGTTTGCTGCCAGGAAAAGAGCAGTGTCTGTTCAGCACCCTCGGTATGTGGGAGCAGCTGTCAGCACAGCCCTGGCTGCACAGCTCAGCAGTGAACACTCACAACAGGACTGCAGTGCAAGTTTCCTCAAAATGCAGGATTCAGCTCGGGCTGGATGAACTCCCTGCAAGATTCACTTGCAGAGCAAACAAATAGCCCAAGTAAGAAAGGCTGTGAGCAGCTCATGCAGGTGAGCACAGCCCCAGCACTCACAGGCACTCACTGCACCTGCAGCCACCGTTCACCGAGGCACGTTCCCACTCTGCAAGCACACTGAAATTCCACTGAGTCAGCCAGGAATCAAACACCCAGCTCGACTGAAGCTGTCTCATTTCACGGGCAGCACCTACCTTTCCAAGAGTATAAACAGAAGATTAATGAAGCTGAGGGTCAGGGTGAAGCAAGGCCCTGACCCAACAGACTGACTGTGCTTTTTGGCTCAGGTCATTAGGCAGGGCAGGGGGCATCCTGTGAGGAGCATTAGAAAATGTGAACATTTCAGGAGTTCTTTGAGGTTACTGAACTTAATGCATTGGCTCCATCCCCAGCTCTGGGAAACCTTTAAATGGAAAGTTCACGAAGCAGTGCAAAAATGAGTGAACACTGCAGTTCCTCTGGAACAGTTCATACTCTGAAATTACATAAGTGATCTGAATTGAGTGAGAACTACAACCCTTGGGAGCAATTTCCAGCAGTGCTAATGAGAGCACACTGAGTTCTTTATGTCCAGAAACTGTCACTGTTTGCAGTAGTATTTGGAGCACATCTTGATGCTGACTCACAGATGTCAAGCATATTATATCACCTTTCAGTGGTTCTGTTTAGTCAGCTAGAAAGTTCAGCATCTGGTTCCCATTTGGGAGTTTATTTATATAGAACACCTACTTACATTCTACACACACACAGATTAACTGTAAAGACACAAAGGACTGATGACTAAAGGCAGCATTAATGTGGCTACATTCAGCTATCTATCCAGAGGACCAAGGGATAAAAAAAGGTACAGCCAGGTTGAGAGGATTACTCAAGTGTTTTAAGTTATGATTTTGGGAGCCAGAATATTAAAGTTGTTAAATTATTCAGGACAGTCAGCCTATAGATCTATCACTTCCTCCTTAATTCAGCTGGAAGTTTTTAAGATTGCCTTCCCAGTTTGCTGAACAGTTGTAATGGATGAGTGGTTGAAATACTCTGTTATCAGCACACTTGAAAAGGGGCAGTGAGTGAACAGACAGGGAAGGCAAAGTGTGCTGTTATTTCTGATTCCCAAGGATCAGAGATTTTAAAAAAGCCCTTTGTTAAAAGACAATGCCAATACTGTTCAGGCACAAACCCCAGTGGGTAGGAAACACTGTTTTCTGTTTCTCATCACTGTGTTCTGAAAAGTACAAACCAGGCCCTGGTCTATCAATACATTCCTTGATCTAACAGGCTGCACAAACCAGACTGTACCATGATATACCTTCACCAATAAAGAGTAGAATGCTACGAATTACCCTTTGGTATCCTTCATTTTCCTCTCTGAGAATTTGTATTTCATATTTGATTCTGACAGGGACTGTTGGACTTGCAGGCTGGTGTTTGTGCCACAGGAAAGTTTGGGGTGCCCTCCTTCAGTTCTTGTTGCAAGAGCCTCGGGTCGTGCCCTCTCCTGCTGGCGCTGTTTCCAGCGGGATGCTGCACATCCCAGCTCCCGGGCCAGCCTGCATTCCCCGCTCCCTCCCGTCACAGCGGAGCTCCAGACAGTGGGGCTGTTTCACTTGGCATGGCTGGGACTGGAATCTGCGGGCTCAGCCGCACCTTGGAACAGTCCTAAAGGCTTCTTGCTGCTCCTCCCCCCTCTCCCCGCAGCTCTTGTGTGATGGATATTGCAGACATTTGCCACCAGAGGGAGATGACAAAATTCCACAAATGAAAAAAGACAGGAATTGACCGAGACAGCTCAACCCTTTTTTTTCCTCCCCCCTGGCTGGCTGGAAACCAACTACATTACACAGTCCAAACTCAGCTCAATGTGCATGCCATAGCTGACGAGCATTTAAACTGATTATTTTTTCCTTCAGTAGAGCAAGAAGAAAAAGGAAAAAAGGATTTTACTATTACAGAGCTTTTTAACCATTAGCATTGAATCTTTGCCCCTTTTGTAAAAGCCAATTTTTGATTAATTGACGTTCTCAGAGGCTGATTTACTTCATCTATAGAAACGTATAAAAAATGGGATTCTTATTTAAACATGTTCAAGACCTGTTAGTTAAGCCAGAAATGCCTAGAGGAAGTGGAATTTATTGGAGTCCTTTTCCCTTTTCGAAAGGCACAGTGACCAGAAGCACTGGCAGTGCCTGGGACTCAGCCCCAGATTCAGAAAGCTCTGAGAGATCAGGACACCCTGAAGAGAGAAGACCCCACCTTGAACTGCTGAGTCAGAGCCAGAGGTACAGTCTCCAGAGCCAAAGTGCTTTGGAATACTCCAGGGTGCACACAAATGAAAAGCTGATCTTCTCTGAAATGAGAAGTTTCTTTCAGCCTGGCTTGAACAATCAGAGGGGCCATATGTATTTTGGAGCTTTAAAAAAATAGAGCTTTTGATGGCAAAAAGCAGCTGCCAATTTCTTCATGGAAGAGAACTCCCAACAAAGTTCAGAGCAGCTTTTTGGACAATTGCAAATATTCATACAATTGGTTCACCTTTAACACAAGCCACACACACAACTCTCCCAAGACTTCTGCCATTTGTGCCTGTACAATGATGGATCTATTCTGCATACGAGTTATAATTATCTTTCTGGAAAAGTTACTATCTTTTTATAAGCAGGGCCAGTTTTTAACAGAATCACCCTTTCAATTAGAACAATTAGCTCCACTAAACCTTTTTTTCTTTTAAGTCTAATCAAGTAACAAGTCAAAGAACACAATGTGGTGGATTCCTGAGCAATAACAGCAATAAAAATAGAGAACAATGAAATGGATAGTTCACACCCCATGAAACAACATAACAACCAAGTCTGTTAATGAAAGCATTTTTCTCTAGCATTTATCCCTTTCACTTCTGAATTATTTCTTTTCCTTCTAGAGACAGCTCTAGACACACCTCTCCACTTACATTATTAACCAAAATTGCTCTGCCACCAGACAGTTTTCCCCAGAGCACTGAGTTAAGAACACTGCTCTGTGCTGTCAGAAAGGCTGGCTTGGAGTCTCCACTGTCACCCAGGCTCTTTCCTGTCTGGATCCTTGATCTTATCTTCTATTCTCTTGGAAAGGCTCCTCTGCACTGTGAGGAACCCATCCCATTATGAGCTGGGGTTTGCCTTTCAGACGGGCACCAGACTGTGCAGCTGCCAGAAAGGAGCATCACTGATGATCGGGGCGTTCAGATGTGCACTAACACACACACACTTCATGCCACACTTGGCTGGTTAGTCTGAGTTCTAGAAATATTTGGGAAAGACAGAGGGGGGAAAAAATTCCAATTCTTTTCTTTTAGCAAAACACAGAGTGGTTATTACAAGAGAGCTTAGCATATCCCTGAATGTTTTTACACTGAAACAAAGGGAATTTGATTTCACTGAAGGCAACATTTAACCTACCACTGGCAGTTTTATTTTCCTCCCTAGAACCACATAGTTGTTTCAGTGGAGGAAAACGAATGAGAATTCATGGAAAAAAATAAATTCAACCAACTCCACTGCCACTGTAGGCCTTGCTCAGCAGAGAAGCATGTTCAGAACTCCTGGGAGCTGAGGGGAGGGCAGGGCTCTGGGTCCCTGGAGGCTCAGCCCTGCCCCAGGCAGCAGCACCTCTGCCCCCATTGCCCTCCTGCCCAGCACAGGCCACGGAGCAGCTTCTCCTGCTGCTCCAGCACTGCCTTTCTAACTAAGTGCTGCTCACCAGCAGAAGGTTCCCAACAACACCTCTTTATGCACAGACACGACCATTAACACTCTGCTTGCTGGCCAGTGGAGCGTTAATCGTGGCTTCGTGAATGCATTTTGTTCCTGTATAAAATCATGGAAACTGGAATAAAAGATGGAACATGATTAAACTTTTAAACAAATCCATGGTGGTTCACTTCAAGGGAAGTCTGAATTCTCTTAATGACTTGCAACTCCATGCTGTGGATAGCGAATAAACTATAATTTTGTGAATAACTATATAGTAACTGAGAAGAAAAAAGTTGTCTCTTTATCTCTGTAAAAAAACAGTGATAGATTTAATCTACCTTTTGATTAAGTCTGACCTTGAAGGCTGCCTTCTTAGTAACACTGCAAGTAATTTTTGAATAAACTGAGACTGCAATTAAAAACAATAGAACAAAGTATTGTGGTTTTCATTATAGAACATTTACTCAAATAATTAAAATATTTGTTAAAAAAAATTAACTACATTTTGGCTATGTGTTATACCAACTAATTAGTCATCACATCACATTCACTTAATTACCAATTGTTCATTTTCAACAGTTAAGTTTGAATTAATTATCAGAATCCTCATTAAACTGTCTGCCAAATCAAACATCCCATTAAAAATTACAGAGAGGAGGAATGAGGCTCTCACTGGGTCCTCATGGACATTCCCTAGGCAGAGCTGTCCCTTTGCAGGACATGGAGCCAGAAGCTCCATGATATAAAATATATAATTTTATAGTTTCAAATAACTCTAGATTTTCTATTGCATTTGTAAACCTCCTACACCTTAAGCTGAAGCAGTTTGTCTGTCCCTGAAAACCAGGATTTTGAGGTCTGTGAAGCAAGATGATGATATTTAAACAGAAGATTTTAAAACAAGTGCAAGACGGTCACAGGTGATCAAGTAAAAAGTTATTTATACATTTATTGTTATAAAGTTATCAGCATATGGAAGGATTGCAGCTACTAGAGGTAGCTTGGGTATTTTCTGAATTTTAAAACCTCTGAGAAATTTTCAGATAGAAACAGGTAGCGAGGTAAAATCAGCTGTGATGAATTTCTAAGTGCAGCACAAATACTGCTAACAACTACTAACTATTAACTCAAAACTACAGATGGCATATTAGGTTATAGATCTAATTTAAATGATCATTTTCTATTTCAGACAACACTTTTCAGTTTAACTCAAAATCTACTCTGATCACCCAGCAGAAATAACCGAAACCATTTCAATTGAGCCTAGGTGTGTTTCCATTTTTATTTCTAAATTTCTCAATATTTTCGGCCCCACTTCAGGAGGATGAAAATATTTCCCCTGGTGGCCCCAGCCCAGGTTATGAGCTCTGCCCCAAACAGCCGGGCTGTGTCTGCTCCCCGCCCAGCACCCAGCCAGGAGAGAGCAAACCAGCAGCACACAACACTCCGGGAGGGGCAAACAACCACACCTGCCCCCGTCCTCCAAACACCCCCAGCTTCCCTTGGCAGCACTTCTCAAATTCAACATCTGCACCTCCAAGCAGCAGGACCACAAGAAACCTCCACTAATCATCACTGGTGTGGGGAAAGAGGAGCTGTGAGCAGAGGTTCGTTTGGATATCCTCAGCACACAAACCTGAACAAACCAGTTTTATGAATTACTAGGTTTACTTAGGAATTATGAATCTTTAAATTGCCTGTTTATATACACGAAGTATAACCCCCCAAAGCATAACCAAAGCGAACTTAAAAAATGTTAAACGTAATCACCTGCTCTGTACCTTGCCCAAACCTTCAAGAGATATCCATTCTCGGTTCTAGTTGAAAGTTGGCAGATTTTTAAATTAAAAATCCACTATCAGTGGCTGATTAAAAATAACGCAGGAAGCAATTTAAGACAAACTACTGAACTACAGGCTCTAAAAAGAAAATGGAAATCAAGGGCCAAGTTATTAAAAAGTTAATCCCATCTCAGAAGTCTAAACTCATGTAGCTTACAGCTTCATATCTCACATATGCATAAAGAATAACAATATTCTTGCAATAAAACCTGTTTTGGTATCAACTCAGAGAACTTCAAGCACAGTCTCCAAATTCAGCTCAGTGCAGAATCTGAGAAGTGTGGTCTATAAATCATCAGGCTTCCCTGGCACCACCACATACAAGAAAATAGACCATATTTATGGATCATTCAGGGCTCCAGATCAGACCCAACCTGGGGCACTGCTGTAAATACCACAGTCATGGAATTCAGTGTGGTAACAAGCTGCACTGGAGATCTACAGAACTACCAGGGATCTGTCGGAATAAAACTCACCCTCAAAAGCAACAGCCCCGTCACAGGGGAAAGAAAGTAGAAATGGAAGCCGAGGATCTGACCTTTCAGACCAGTGCTTTATTGAGGAGACCTTACTTGGGATCCACTTTAGACTGAATCCAGCTATCAGTGTAATTTGTAAGCTTAAAAACTCTGAAAATATTCCATCAAGTTATCCTAGCTAAAGCTCAGCTCGGAATCTTCCTGCAATTTGGAAAGTCTCTAAAGGGACATTATAGCTTCCTCCTTAATTTTTCTTTTTCATTTTAATGAGCTTTGATATGCACCAAAGCAAGCATATGGTTTTGTTATAACAGCAACTGTGAGAACTACAAAAGCAGCCTTTTGCCAATAAACCAATTTAAATCATTGCATAAATAAAGGCTAATGGTTGGGTTTCATTTAACTTTGCACTTCTGTTGAAATTCCTCCTTCAAGGAGGCGATTTACATCAATTCACACTGATGGCTGAGGAGAATCCATCATCCCTCTAACAGACTTGCCAATGCTGTCAGAGTAAAACATCATCTTTTCATTCTGCAAACACACCAGAGCACAAAGAGTAACTTGGCCTGAAAAACAATTCTCCAAGACATTCTGCAAATGTCTGGTTTGACAAAACATAATTGGTGCCCGAAGGAGCAGAGGGCAGATGAATTTCCATCCAATATTTTTAAAACAGCAGTTGAAGGAAGTAGAGTGCTACTTCACATTTGCTTTTATAAAAAAAAAACAAACAAAAAAAACCCCAGAAAACACCGAACACCCAAAAGAAAAAAACAAAAACAAACAAACTGCAAAAGAACCCCTAAAATAAAACATAAAACCCAACTCCAAAACAAAAGTGGGTTTCACAAACCAATCAAAATAAAATTAAGTTTCCCCCTGACTTCTGGGTTTGCTTTTGTTACTGTTTTTCCCCTCTGTGTAATTGGTGGCAGCAAACATAGCTCTCATCTTTCTAAAGGCATTTCCACTCAGCTATCTCTGTTCCACCAAAAACCCTGCATTAATGTAGATCAATCAAAGAATCATATTGTGCTACAATCTGGACAGAAAGCAGCTTCCAGCATTCAGACAGAATTTCTTTGTCCTGTGCTGGGAGTGTCTTTGTACAAAGAGCTCATATAGACCTTATAAAATTCTTCTGACATTCTCTGCAATGTTAACAAAAGCTGTATTCATTTTAGAGGAAGCTGAAGAGAGAACAAATGACTGGTTCAAGTAAAGCACAGTTTTGGCAAGAGTCCAGCAGCCCAGGTTCTTGTCTCCTCTTACAGTTGTGACCCTTTTGGAGACTTGTCAAATGCAAGAAAAATCTTCATGACTCTGAAAACACGGACTTCATCAGAGACTGAGTGAAGAAGAGTGTGGGAGGGAATCAGAGCTGGGGACATCCTGAAAGTCAGCAAGAATAGGTGAGAGACAAGAGTCCTGGTGGCCTAAATGTGTGGAATCATTTGAGGATGTATGAGTGTGCATCCTGTGCACATGGTGCTGCAGCAGTGCAGGATGAGGAGCGGCATTTGGAAAGCAATAGCCGTGGTGTATGTGTGGGGGATTCTGCAGCAGGGCAGATCTGCCCTGAAAGACAACACTGGTCAGTGGAAGTGAGGTTTGAGACACCTGGGTTCTGACTTTCTGGCTTTCAGCAACAAGATGTACTTCTAAGCATGACATCATTTGGAAGGATGTCTCTCAAAGGAGCACAACTCACTATTTTTGCCTTTTCTTTCCTGCACCAGCTCAATTACACAGGAATGAACGTGCTAGCCTGGGAGTTTGAAGGGGTGAACCAGAAATTTTAAATCCACTCATTACCAAAAGAAAACATCCTTTCCAAAAGTACTTTGAAAGTTTAAATGCTTTGAAAGCATGACTCAAAAATTAACTCCCAGAAATTGGAATTCACAACGCCTAGCTGAAATTGGTATGTCAATGTTCTCAGATCACTAATCACCAGTTGTTAACAAGGGCAAAGAAGAAATCTAATTTTTGCTTTTAGATCCACACATTTACTGGTTAAGCTCTGAGATCTACAGAAGTTCTATTGCGAGGGAAAGTTCAGAAAATCATTAGGATACATCTGTCTTCCAACACTTCTCAGTTACTTGTTTTCCTGTTTTCATAACTGCCTGAAGTCAAGCAAATAACACCTCACGGATTTCAGAGATAAACAGGCGTCGGTGGTTCCATTCAGGTTGGACACAAGACCACTGGTGCACACGTTCCTTTTGTCTGTCCTGCGGATCGGGGCACTGGGAGGGGCAGAGTCAAAGCCGTGGTGCTGCCCCATCCCGGCGGGCTCCTGAGGAGCTCTGCCTGTCACTGCTCAGTCCCTGCACTGCCCTTCAGGTGCTCTGCTGCACCCACCGTGAGCACCCACAGACAGAGCCCTGTTCAGCTGGGCCTTCGTCTGGAACGGGAACAGATCGCACCTCTCAGAACCCGGAGCTGCTGACAGCAAAGCCTTCCCAGCCAGGGACGTGACTGTTCAGTAACAACATATGGACACAGCTGGAGGCACCAAAGGAACTCAGAAGGAGAAACCATCCATCCCTGAAACAACGCTTCAGGTAAACACTAAATCTACCCTAATGAAATACAGAAAGAAACTCTCTATATTTAAATAACACGTAAGTTCTTTCATCTTAATGAGACTTAAGTCTCATTAAGTGTCATGTAGATTAAAACCAGTGACTATCAATCAATTTATCAATTGGAGAATAAGAGGATGAGAAAAGGGGCTGATCTGAAAGTGTCATTTAAAACTCAACCTCCCTTTTTAGGGCAGATAGTGAAGATAAAATGCTGTTCTCTAGAATTCACCTTAAGGTAGAATTATTTTGTCCAAATAAATCCCAAGGGTTCATTTCACAGGAAGTGCACCAGAACTGAATGTACCTACTGGGTCCAGTGAAGTAAATGGGAGTATTTCAACCTGACTGAAGCAGGTATTAGAGAAAACTGCCCCTGTTTAAATAAAGAGTAGAGAACTTCATCCCCATATCAACTACCTGGAGATAAGTTATTCTTATAACAGGTATTTTGGTGGTGGTTTGATTTCCTTTGCTTCTTCACTTTTTTCCCCTGAAAGTCTTCCAAAAAATCAATTACAGCCAAGTATAAGAGCACAAAACTCCCATGTGAAACACGCCTGGAGAAGTTTATTCCCCTAAAACTGCTAGGATATATTCTGTTACTTTTCATACAGCCTCAAGTCACACATCATTCCAGTGAGCCTTTAGGGAATCCCCTGGTTTTAAGGGATTTAGCAGGACGTTATGTAGTTTAGAGGCCCAACCTACAACATTTTATAGAGAATTGTATTCCTACCACAGTTTTATCCAAAGAGCCTAAGAAACATGGTAATGTATTATTCTCCAAAAATTGACAGGAATTGAGAGCAATTTCTATGAAGCTGAACAGAATACTCAGTGGAGAGTTTATGCAAATGGCAGAGAATAGACAAAGTCTGACGATGCCAAACAGTAGAAAATAAACCCCTCACACCTTCTGAGCAAGTCTGAATGAGCAGAACACTTTCACACCAGGCTGGGGCTTTGCATCATGTGGTCATACCAGTTTTGATTCGGGGTAGAAGGTCCCCTAATCACGTTTTTTGCCATCTAACTACAGTCATGTTTTGCTTTCCTGTCCTGCAAATTTCTTTATGTGTTTTTTCTTAAATGAGTTTTAATCACCTGATTTTCCTATTCACTGAAAACGTCTATCATATCTTGTTTTCCTGGCCTTAGCCAGGAAGACTGCAACAGGATAATAATTTCTGGATAATCCTTTCTCTTTCCTCATGAGCAGCATACAGACAGGGAAACTGAAACTTGCACCAAATAGTTTTAGTTATCCACTCATTTCAGGAAATTCTCATTCAGAAATCTTGTCCTTTTTTTCGCTGCTCACCTACATACACTATAATTTAAAGTTCTGAAAATCTAGCTCTAAATACCCTGGAATCAGTTTTCAGGAGGAGTGGAATTCCTGGTGAAATGCTGATTAATTGGTACTTTCTTACTTAGTGCACCCCTTCATTGCTCTGTAAACATCAAGGTCTCAGGGCTTTTCTTTTTTAAGTTCTAAAGTGGCATTTCTCAACTGCAGTTCTTGTGAAATACATGTTACACCAAAAGCTTCTTTGAATACAGCCAGTTATTTCTGTGAATGTGCAATACACTCTTCATGGACATTTGCTTATTCAGCTGAATATTAACAACTAATGAGTATTTCTTAGATCAGTTCTGAAGAAGAAAGTTTACCTAGGAAAACTACAGCAGTGTTATTCTCTTTTCAGCATTAAACAGGGACTGGAAAACCCCACAGTATCCTAAATGTTAGGTTATGGCACTTAAAGCTAAAACACATGAGCCTCTGTTATTCTTCCCTCTTCTCATGTTGCTTCTCAGTCCTACGGCTTTGTGCATAAACTTATGTTTTTGTCAGAAAAGCAACCTCTTGCTGCAACAGGGAAACAAAAAACCAGCTCTGGTTTCATCTGTTACTCTCAGCCCAATACCTTTGCCCCAGCAAATTCCTATTAATATTTTTTACTATGTCTCTAACATAATACTGGAAAAAATCATTAATGTGGGCTGTTGTGTGAGACCATCTGTGACACATGAATGAAGAAAACACTTTCAGAAGAGGCTAAGTTATGTTTTGTTTGCCTTTAGTGAATTTGAATGTATTGAAAAGCTGCCTAGTTCCTACAGCCTGTGGTAAGAACCAAGGTGAAACGTGGTCAGTGGAAATCACTACCACAGCAAATTATTTTTGTTATCAGCATCGGTTCAGGGCATTTAGAACTGCTCAGAGGCCTGGGAGCCCATCTATAGGGAGTGATTTCTTAACCAGTCTGGGAGTTACAACTTCTATATCTGCTATTTGAAAATTAAGCTTCTAATCTACAAATAGTAAGGAAACCATCTCTGCCTCTTACCTGGTAAGATTTTCATCTTAAAGAGTTGAAATGCTAAAGGCAAGTGAGGGTGTCAGGGGTAACCAGCAGAACTGGAATCTTCATTCCTCAGCCTTAAGCTGATTTTAAGGTAGGGATTTTTACTTCTAAATCCATTTATTCAGTTTCAATTGGATTCAAAAGGGCAGAGTTAATACAGGTAAGCTGAAAGCTGAATGTGTCCTGAAACCCATACGAATGTTCTCCGGTGAAAAAACTGGGATTTATTGAACAACACCCCACTAAAAATAATAATGAAAAAGAGAGAGCCAGAGCAAACCAAAATAAAGTACTTCCCATCTAATACTTACTTTATGGAGAAATCTGCAGAAGGCTTTTCCAAAATCAGTTCTAAGTGTTAATCAGCTAGACCTTATTTAATGGCAAGATGTGCAAAGACACCTTGGAGATAACCCCAAGCACAGCAGAAATGAGTGCTCAGACAGAGGACACGTTGCTGCCATGAAGAGGTAGAAATCCTCTACATTTTCCTAAAGTACTTAGGGAACCATCCTGCCACAACTTTCAGAGATTTCAAGCTCTGGGGGCTCGAACAGGGCTACAGTGACCACAGAACAGGCTCTGGTTTGAGAGGTGGAGAACTTCTCCTTCCAGGCGCCTCAGCTTTCTCTCCATGAAATGCAAGGCTTGTTCATCACCTTCCTGGGGAACTCAGAGCATAATGCACTTCAAGTTGGTCAGTCTTTATGCCCTAAAGGGGCAAAGGGGGATTTCCATCATTTTCAGGGTTGCCCAACATCAAGAAGCTTGTGAGGATATTTTTATATTATTTCACTTTTTTAAACAGTAGAATTGTTCCGGATTGATTGAGACTGGGAACTGACTGAGCACAGGGGTCTATGAATTAAATAATAATACTAATAAAAAAGAACTTGCTGCTTTATCTACAAACAACTGCAGGTTTCAGACACCATTAAAAAGATTGACAATATCAACTTATTGAGGTACCTCATTTGGGCTTTGAAATAATGACTTTTTATTTTATGCCACCAGTCCAAACACTTACATGTCTGGGGAGGAAGTGTTAGTCACATTTTAATTTTAAAAACCCCAAACAATATATAAGCCACTGCAGCTTATTTTAAACTTTGACATTAAAGAACTTCGTGAACCAAGTCAAATCTTCATGTTCTGAGGTGATAAATCGCATGGGTGAGGGATGCCATCACTTACTTTGACCTGTACAAATCTTCTATTTTAAGTAATATGTAATATTTACTTACAAAAAATAACAAAAGCATCATTTCCCTTTTCTAAGCAAATCTGTTTATACTAGTTCCACAAAACTTTACTGTTAATAACAAGATGGAATATCTGTCCCTATAGAAAGAGACATCCTGCTGTGACACACTATCTTGTTTGCCTTTCATCACTGAGAATATTAATGCAGTTCCTGCTGGGATAAAGATTTACAGTTTCTTAGATTTTGGAAACAGTTAATTAAGCAGCTGCACTAACTGAGTCTCAGTAAAAGGAAGCCCGGAACATTTTGCAAAATGCAAAATAAAGCTTCACATTCAACTCTCTGGATCCAACTGGAGGAAACAGAGCACCCACAAAAGAAAAGAAGCCCTTTTTTAGACACAGAATAATCCACGTATTCCACAGGGTCCCATCCCCTGGCACTTTCACAGTTAAATCCTGGGACAGAGAGAAGACTGGGACAGAAGTCATATCTTACCTCCTTGGAGCATTCACTTGGGAAGAAAAGATCCTGTTTGAAGGGTAGACCACAAGTAACAAGGGCAGGCAAACTGGGTTCAGAATCACAACTTATTCCTGCCTTACTGACTCCATCAGAACGTGGAATGAAAGCGGGACTGGAGAGGGCTTTGTTCAGAGGTAAGAGATCAGTTTTTCCCGAGAGGCTCAGAAGTAACACCTGGGCTAAAGAGGAAGCTCAGGATACTTTGCAAAAGTCTCCCCTGTTTATAAAGTGTTGTGTCCTGTCTCAGAGGGAAGGAAGGAGGAGTTGAGAAGTTTGATACCTTTAACTTCTTTCATCCCTACTGGCTACCAAGTAGAGACGCTTCAGAGCTGCTAAAGGGACTCAAGTCCTTATTTGTGACCGTAAGCAAATCAGCTCCTGGAATTCCCCATTCCCTTGCAGCCAAGCTCAGATGACTCTTTCCTGTTTCTTCTCCCTGGGTTCTTGGCCCAGAGTAGTGAGATGAAAAGGGAGGTGATAAACTGAGTGGCTGCTTAAAGTCCCACCAGAAGGGCTGGCTGTGCTGTCCCAGGGAGGGGACAGTTAACGTGTGGGCTTCAGCAGGAATGTTGTACTAAGAAGGGTTTCATTTCTTCTCTTTTTTTTATTAAATTACACTGGAGTTTTCAGTGCAAAGATGGTGGGTGGAAGCAAATCCCTTGGGGACTGTTGGTCTCCTCACGTGACCTTGTTAATGTCTGCTCAGAGCCTTAAGGAATTTAACTGTTAACAACAGGAGCCAGTTAATGCTGTAATAACCAAACAAGCTTCTGCTCTCAAACTAGAGAGACCTATCTTAAAAACATTGTATTTAAAAGCAACAGACATTTTATGGTGTGATAAGCTGAACAAAAGCATTTCCCTCACATTTTTTTTCCTAAATAAGAATTGTAGAATATCCTGAAGGGCCCCACAAGTGTCATGGATTCCAACTCCTGACCCTGCACAAGACAGCCCCAAGAATACCACCATGTGCCTGAGAGCATTGTCCAAACACTTTTTGAAGAAGGCAGAGTTAGTCTGGGAAAAAAAAAAGAAAAAAAGGGAAGACTCTACCCCATCCTTCCAAATTATCCTGGAGACATTGTATTCTATTATTAGCTTGCTTGAGGGAAAGGAAGAAGAAAGAGAGGGCTCTGAAGATGGGGAAGTCTGGAACACGTAGGACGAATGGCAGATTTTTAAAACCTGACAGCCTATCCTAAAGCTCCTGTCATATAAATATCTCCACACTAGAGGGTTTCTATAAAAACTCCCAAGTTTTTACCATTTTAAGCTGGTGGGCTGTAAAGTCATCCTTACTGTAGGCTATCCAGTTTGATTTTCAACAGCCAGAGAAAATGATTTGCCTTTACTGATCCAAGTAGAATTCTGAGCTGGGTGCCCAGCAGAGACCGAGCCCTGGGCTCCTTTACTGATCCAAGCAGAATTCTGAGCTGGGTGCCCAGCAGAGACCGAGCCCTGTGCTCCTTTACTGATCCAAGCAGAATTCTGAGCTGGGTGCCCAGCAGAGACCGAGCCCTGGGCTCCTTTACTGATCCAAGTAGAATTCTGAGCTGGGTGCCCAGCAGAGACCGAGCCCTGGGCTCCTTTACTGATCCAAGCAGAATTCTGAGCTGGGTGCCCAGCAGAGACCGAGCCCTGTGCTCCCGTGGCTCTGAGGGAGCTCGGAGGAGCCTGCTGGGAGATTGTGATGGGAACAGGGTTGTCTGCCTCGATTACTCAGTGCAGGTAATCAGATGTGCACGTTGAACACCGGCTGTTGGGCCTGTGTACAAGAAGGAAAGTCCTTTGCAGCAGAGACAGAATATTGCACAGTCTCAGCTTCTGTAAAAAGCCATTTGCTGACTATACCTTCAAAGCAGAGCGTGGTTGTCACCCACTGGTCTGGAATAGCCCAGCAGTTTGAGGATCCATGGAACACCAGCACAGGACTGGAGAGCAGAACCTTCTACCTGCAAGTTTTTTGGGAGTATTTTCACACTACCATGGCAAACAGACTTTTTTCATATAGATAAATAAGTTAATATATAAATTAAACAAATAGATAAATTAAATAGAAGAAATATTCAGAATTATACAAGAGCCACAGCTGTTTGTGTTTGCATCAGGATGGCTGATTTTAATAGGCATTAACTTTTCTAGAAATGCAGAGACATGGCCAAACCTGCAGCACAAATATGTGATTACATTTCTACTGCGTTTCCTTTGTTCTGCCAGAATCAGGCTGCTGAACCGTTTAACAAAGCTAGGAAAATAAGGATGAATAATTACCGAGGCTCTTTATCTGGAGAAAATGCTATATGATACCTTTTTGAAAGCTTGGCATTTGAGAAAGATTTCAAGATAATTACTCAGAACTGTTGTCATTTACTGCATCCCCAATGAATACATTTATTTTACTCGCTCAAGGAGCATTCAAGAAACAAATCCCCACAAACTGTCCATAGCACGAGAAGCAGAGAACAGCATTTCCAGGATTTATTTCCTACAGTGTCAAAAAAATGACAGTTCCTTGCTGCTCCTTACCAGCTTCTGCTTTACAACTTCAGAGTTATCTACAAACAGTAATTGATAAAGTTTCACAGCAACTCTGCTGAGAAAGGAAACTGCCTGTTCCTCATACAGGAAATACAGTGACATTTGCCCCAAAGTTCAGCTACAAACACACAGTTTTTACAGGCAAAGTTGTTAAAATACAACTGAAAGCCCAAATATGCTATGACAGAAGGAAATTTTATGGTTAAAAATTTCACTAGGATATAATGAATAATTAGAAAAAAAAACCAGAAAAGCAAGCTTTAGTTGGGTTTTTGTTTGGATATGGGTTTTTTCTCCTTTTTACATTCTATTCTTCCTTGCGCATAATTAGAAGGTATCTCATCTTTAAATGTTCCTTAATGAAGGTACCTGAAGCTGAGCAGAGACAGAAAATTTGAAGACCATCCCTTCTTCTAGCCCCTCCAAGATATACTTTGCAAATCTGTTGTGCAAATATTAACCTATTAAACTGCAGCTCCACCCCAGCTCCCTGGTGGGATACCCAGTGAACTCATTATCAGTCTAATGGAAGATAATGTTGGAAAATGGTGCAGCAGGGAGAGCTGAAAACAACACAGGTATGGTAAAGCCTCACACTATGTGCAGAACAACAAACTCTATGGTGTAAATCTAGAGGGAGAGAAGGTTTTACTATGGCTCTTATTCAAGTCAGGAATCTCCCAGAATGAATCACTTCATAAATAAATTTGTTTGAGTAATACTCGGTTTGCGTGTTCCCCTCTGATCTGTGTGTTTATGTGATCAGCCCTGAGTAAGAAGTAAGATAGAAAGGGAAACTTTCTGTCTCAGCTATGGCCAGTTACCCACAGACAGCAGAAGTGTTGGACACTACACTACAGCAGGACTTCAGCACGTGCCCAGGTGCTTGGCTAGAATAGGGGCTGAGTCCAAATCCTCATTTACCCTCTGGTCTGAAAGTCTTCACGACTTCAGAGCATTCACTCTCCATTCTGGCACTATTAAAGGTTGAGTATCTGATGCTAACTTTAGTCCAACCTCTGGCTTTGGTGGGCTTTTGTAGAATCAAGTCAGAACACTGCTGCTATTCCAGGGTAGAACTCAGTTGTTTTACAGAGAGGAAACCACTGAATGCAGTGGTTAGTCACTCTGCTTAGTCAGTGGTAAATCTGTTTAACAGAAGTTAAATTGAATCAGTCACACAAACCAGGAAGTTTTCTTAGGATCCAGAGAACAAAAATGGGCACCACTCCAGTTCCAATGCAAGTGGCAGAGAAAGGTGTGAGAGGTGAGAGGTCCTAACCCAACAGTGGCAAACATCCCCCCTCATAGCAGCCCTCTCAAAGCAGCTGCTCTCAATAGCATGGACAGTGCTGGGTGGAAGGGGATGTTTTAGGAGCAAAAGGACAAAGGAAGACTTGCTACAACATCTGATTTCTGACACAGGGAGAGAATATTTTCTTCTTGTCTCTCTCTCAATACTTGATTTCTTTCTCTTTACAGAGCAGGGAAGAGTATCCTGTCAATTCTAAAGTTTTAACCAATGTGACTGAAACTAAAGTTGTGGTGATGCTTCTTAAATTAAGGCATTTCTCACAAGGGCTTTGAGATGCAGGAGAAAAATAATAAGGTAGAGGGATTTAATTTTATGCAAGATCTTCATTGAATTGCAGAGGTATACAATCTGGTTTAAATCAGTGGAGGAGAGGAGCCTGAGCAAGCAGCCAGGCTCTGCTCTCACATGCTAATGAATACCCCACAGAGCAACCCAAGCACCAAGAGAAGGCTAGAAAATTATATTGCTTTTATTCTTTCGAAACATTCCATGACACAGTGTAATGCAATAGCCTCTCAGCAGAGCAGCCAATGCTTTGGGAGGCACAGCAGTTGTATCACAACATCTTCCCAAGTACTTACATAAGTAAGAACCACAAGACTGGTTCTGTAAAGCCTTTAAGGGCTCTGTTTCCTTCTGAGATATTGGCTCTGGCAGAAGGGACAGCAAAAGAGCATCACAGTTCATGTACTGGGCACTTTTCCCCTGTACTAGAACTAAACATTGGCAAGATACTAGGAAAGAACACCTTCAAGAGATGGAAGCAAACTAGGTACAGTGGGGAAAAAAAAAGTCTTACAAGATTTCCTACCTTTCTAAGTTTTCACGACTATGACCATTACAACAAGAAAATAAGATCCAATCCACTTCTACATAGTTAATTTTTATTTTTACAGGATTCTGCAACACTTCCATTAACTCTGTTGGTTATATCAGGGTTTTTTTCAAAGGCTATGTGAACAGCAGGTATTAATAATAACTATTGGAGAAGTGCTATTTTTAAGGTCTCATATCTGTGATCACTGAAGTGAACTCTGATGTATAATGTTGGTGCTGGGTCAGAAAAAGACTTTTGTGCCAATTAATCCACTGGCATTGTCATGAAGTGTAAATAGCTTTTTCAAACTCCTCTGTGTCTCAGTTTGTCAAATGGGCACAGTCACAGGTCAGTGGTGGGCTTGGTACCCCAGAACTGCTCAGTGTGAATCGCACCCTTTTCCACTTCTGCATGGCCTGTGAGGGAAGTCTCAGCTTGCACTGGAAATTCCAGAGCAGTGCCACTCTGCACTCCTGCAAGGAGTGACAAATAACATCTGCAGGGGGAATGGCATGAAAATGAGCCCAACAGAATGTAATTACAGCCTTGGAACCTGGCCAAGGCCTTCTAGTGAGGAACAGGACCAGGAGAAAAATCTTGTAGTAAAATCTGAAGTAACACCTGGAGTGCTCTTTGCTGGGCAGATGCAATATCAAACATGCAGCAGCAGCCAGAAACTTCACAAGGCTGGGATTCCACCAGGTGGAGGACACTCAGAGGATCTGCCTGAAGGAGGTGGCAAAGCACCTCCAGCCCTTCCTCGAGCATGAAGGGGAAGAAAAACTGCTTCTGGCCAAGATTATTAAAACTCACTGGCATGTGGCTGGTGACCTCTGCTCCAGGAGTGGTAGCAAAAGCAGGTGGTAAAAATTGTCATCAAGTGTATAATAACTTGAGTAAGTTTTTCTTGATCTGTTAGATTTCATTACACTTTCCAGAAGAGATGAAATAACCACTGAAATTGGTTCTGGATTTATTCACTATGATTAAATGAAATATTTAGTTTCTTAAGCTGTAGATTATGTCTGCAGAATCAAAAACTAAGAACCACATGAGATGCCCTGAAAACTAAACACATCACAGGAGGACCTGTGCTCTAACATAAAACCCCCACGTGCTGCGTAAGTTGGAGCTGGGCTTGGTGGCGTAACAATCTCCGTGTTCAAATTAATTAGAATTTGGTTTAGAATCAGCCTATTATCTCTCCTTTTCCCATTCCCCTTTCACGAGGAAACAAACCCAAGACACTGCTGTTCTGGGGAAGTGAAGAGGCTGGAAGGATGGTGGGTGAGTAAAGGCATGACACTGAAGGGTGGGGTCTGCTCTCCACCCCTGGTTCAGGTGCTCTCGGGTTTTAGGGCAGCTCTAAGATGCAGAATGGCACCTGCTGAATTCTCCAGGGTGGCCCTTTCCCCTGCCTGAAGCTGCTTTCTGTACAAGGAAGATAACAAGGCTTGTTTGCTGGAGACAGCAAAAGATAAAAATAACTGGTAAGTTATTTTCAGTCAGTAACTGATGTGTACAAAATGTTACGTTCTCTTTAGATAACTGTTGTATGAATACAGAAAGTGAAGGTGGAAAACTGAAAATCTATGCTTGGGTTTGGATTTCCTAAGAGACAACAACATGAAGCTCCTAAATGTAATTGGATTTTGCCTTCTGAACCTTTTACCTTTAGGCCTTCTGAAAAAAACTAAACAAAAAAAAAAAACTCAATGAAAAATATGGTAAGACCAAAGAGCTTAAATGTTTATAACACTAACCTAGAAGAGTCCATCATGATTCATTATTAGGGCTAAGGAAATGCTCACTCTGTGACAGGGTATGGAGCATCCTCTTGTTGGAGCACTGGTTGAATCTCAGTTGGTTTAATGACAAAGGTAACATGGCTGGTGGCAGCTTGGAGATCCCAAGTTATGTGCAATATTTTTGGGGGACAGATATGGCTGTAAGCCTGTAGGGTGGGTCGCAAAGACTGACTGTGATGTCTTTGACAGAGTGCTGGACAGCTCTGCAATACTACAGGAAAGTGGAAGGGGAAGAAGAAAGGGCACAGGCTACTAGAAAAGAGAAATAAAACTGCTGACCCAGGAATTTCAGTAAGAGTCACAATTATCAGTTCTAAAATAATCTCTGTTCAAGTAATTTCTGTCACATTTTGTGGCTTGAGAGATCCTGTGTTATATAATAGACTCACACTCCAGGTGTGTCTATGTTATACAAGTTTATTGCTTATTGCTTGCCTTCTGTTTTCCCTCATCCAGATTTCCAATCATCCAGCTCCCCTAAATTAGAACAGCGACTTTATAATTCTCTAATCTGTAGGCAAGCCAACATCAGGACATGCAAGCAGATAAGGATCACGATCTGCTGGTTCTCGGAATAGCAAAGAAAATGCAGTAAAGCTTTGAAGGGGCTTTGAACATCAGAAAAATCTTTGGCAATGCCTGAAGTCCACAGTATTTCTGAGTTATGTGAACCTAAAGCAGAAGAGGAGACTGCACTGACGAACTGAAGGATTAAAACTACCCTCAGAGATCAGAGCTGCTCAGAGGTTGCAGGCAGCATGAAACATCCCACAGAAAGGTATGTGGGGAACAGGAGCATGTTTCTGTTTACAGTCAGCAGGACAAGTAGAGCATCCTTGTGCCACCCTGATGAGACACCCCAAAGGAATACCCAACACATTTCCCCCAGAGGCAAGGGAAGGGCACTGATAATCCAGTAAACTGGCTTTAAATCCTTGTAGTCCATATGTCTGCTATTGCCTGGTCATACATGATGTCCTTGCTGCTACAGTCAGTGGAACCCTTCACACTCCTGACCCAGGGCCGGGAGGTGCAGCCAGGTTCCCTGTGCAGATGGACTGGAGCAGGCAAGGGTGCCACGAGGGCCAGCAAAGCAGACAGGCTCCCCAAACAGGGAAGCAAAGCTGCATGCCAGCTTCCTAATTGTGGAGCTGCTGTCTGCTGGGAAGCCAGCTGCCTTCCCAGCCTCCCAGATGGAAATGAGAATGGAAAAGACAGTAGACAATGAAGGGTACATGAAAATCAAATTAAGTAAACACTATTTGCACTACAATTGTGATCTGTTCTGCCTGGCCTTCTTTTACAGAAAGCACTTCAGGGATTTCCTTTTTCTGCATGTGGTAAAAAAGTTGGGTATAGAAGAAGATGATAAAGCAAAAAGCACATTAGAGCAGCTGTTTTCAGTCTCCAAGTATGCAAGGACATATAGCAGCTACGAGTGAAAAGTTCAGGGCTTCCTTTGTGATTATTGCAGTTTGGACTTCCACGGGAATCTCATCTAAATCCCTCCAGTCTGCAGGCTGAACTAACTGCTTGTATTTCCTTCCCCTTCTGTTCCCACGCAGCCAGTACTGCCAAGCCTTCCTCCTCGCCCTAATCAATGAGAACACGAGATAACAGCTCATGGAGCCCCAGAACAGGGGAGGTAGTTTCTGACTCAGCACTCAGATGATGCCTGAGATAAGATGCACACTCACCTGCCCCAGCCTCCCTGCACAGAGCACCAGCAGAGCACTGCGGGCAGAGCTCCAGCTGGCTCACTGGGGTCAACACTGTCATATTTATTTCAATATTTATCCCTAATTACATAATAATCCATTTTCAACAGTGTCAGCTGAATGTAAAATTAACACTTGTGCCCCTGGTCTAGTACATGGCTATGACCATTAAACCACATCTGAAAGTATCTGCAGAAATTTCGTGGGGTCATTGCTGAATTACAACTCACTGCAGCTCCAGTAGTGGAAAAGTCCATTCAAGTCATCAGACAATCCTGCCACTGCTCTGGATTTGACCTCTGTCATCAGAGAGTTCAGAAAACATACTTTCACTATGTGAAATCAGTGCCTAGGTATGATCAGAGCCAGTTCAGGTGATACCACACAGTAATTTTAGATTCACATTAAAAGAAATACACATTTTATTGCACAGAACAGAGGGGAGCACAGATGTGATCTAAACAAATCAGAACGTGAACAACTAGAAGTGATGGAGATTTCTCAACTCCTTCTTGAACTACAAATATTTTGCAGAGGTGCAAAATTATTTTTTAGGTCCTACAGATATTTTGCTCCACAAGAAACAGTCCCACCAGGTTTTACTGCCCATAGAAGTATCTGACTGTATATTTCCACATATATGTATAAAAAGTATAATGGTAAATAAATATAGCCATATATAAACAAATATAGCCATATATAAATAAATATAACCGAATATTTCTATAGTCATATTTCATATATATCCATATGAAATAGTCAACTCATTTCAGGTAGAACAGTAATCAGGTAATGTGTATTTTACAGAAACAAACTTTAAACCCTTTACCATTAATGCAGCAATTTAAGTAACTCAGTGCTCAGGATTAGAACAGAACAGTGTATTTTCCAGAGTTTCTAAGCCTACAAAGTGCAATGTACAAATCACAAACTAATGGATTTAAGATCAGATTCAGAGAAAAATATTTTGAAAGTTTCTATGGTATAATGGAAAAAAAAATGTAGTAAACCTAAAAAGACCACTAAATTACTAAAGCACCATTTGTCCAGCTTTATCCAGCACTGAACTCCTTAGCCAGCATATGGCAGAGAGAGGCTAGTGAGATCCTGGGGTTTTCTCCAATATCTCTTTTAAAATAACAAAAGGATGTTGATAAATACAGTGTGCTACAGCTCTATATTCCTAATGCCTCCTCAGGAGGTATTTTCATAAAATTCTAGTTAGACAGTAATTGCCTTCCAAACAAAGGCCAGTTAAAGATAATTAAGTCCTTCAGAGCTCTGTCCATGGATTTCCCTCCTGTCAGGAGCTCAGCCTCTCAGTACTATTTGTCTTTATTGTAACAGTAGATGTGGCTTTTAAATTTTCTAGTGATGCAAAAAATTAACTGCCAGCCCAGGACAACTGAATGAACTTTGCAGAATCATCCATTAAATTTTCTGGAGTGATTTCTTCATATACATGGCAGCAGGAATAAGCCCAGGTTCCCTGAATTCTGCCATAGCTAAATCAAAACAGTTGCCTTACTACCTTTCTGTTGCTGACATCTGGGTCCTTTCCATAGGGATTTCTGTCAGTGAAATGAGCTCTGACCCAGGTTCACCACTGATGGGAACTAATCTGAACGTGCTCCACGGTTGGTGTGAATGAGTGGAGCCCAGCTGACCTTGCTCTAATTTGATAGCTTCCACCACGGATTTGCATTTAGAAATTACTCATCAAGTCCAATTCCAAATACTTCCATATCCTCTCCAATCATGGGCACCATAAGGAGTGCACGTTCTTTGGCCTTTCAAATGTAATTATTAGTCTGAAAAATATTCAACTAAATTAATCTCTCCCTCTTACCATCTTTTCTATTTTCTAGGTCTGCATTACAATACTTTCCTCCCTACTTTGTGATCCAGAATTCACCTACTTTTGTTACTACAACTGAATTTAAATAGTTGATTTTAATATTTGATAAACTTACCATAAAAATAAAGCTATTTTTCCTTTTCATAGCATTGTATATACTCTAATACCTTAAAATCTCAGCATATAGTAATGACCTTATCCTTTACTCTCAAGCCTTACAAGTTTGTGCAGGTGACAGCCAAGCACACAAGCAAGGCAGTGTTTGATAGAGAACTTTCTAAACAAATACAAAATCTGCCCCAGTAGCAATAGACTAAACCAAAGGGATTAGCTATGTTTTTGAGAACGGCTGTTCAATGATAAAAGTTTTAACTGGCAGTCTTTGGGCTAAATTCATTGGTAGGATGACAGGTCTCTTCCAGGGCTATGGCTGGCATTGATGAGTAGATGCCAAGTCCAAGACCCCTGAGATTCATAGACCTTTAAATTCCTACAAATGGCTCGTGGAAGGTGTTTAGAACCATCAGTCTGTATTTCAAGAGTCACCCTCCTCACTCATCAACACACACACAGCTGGTGCTGTTCCTGGACCACGGCAGAGCCTCAAGTTCACTTTTCCTTTTGATTCCCTCTGTGGTTATTCAGAATTATTTGTCTTTCCTTTTAGCACTATGGGTGTTTCTTTATTTCTCCCCATCAAACTGGCATTGGTCAGGAAGTCATTTTTGGCACCTGACATGGACACAGCAGCCTCTCTTTCTGTTTTTATCCCATCCCTGACCTTAGAATGTCTCCTGTAGCTTCTCCACCTGACACTGCTGTAGCCATTTGCCAGATATCTCCAGGTATGACAGATGGCACAGGAGCTGTCTGTGGTTTTCAGTTCAGAGTCAATCTTTTCAACAGGTTATGACACTTTATGCCACTGTCTTTCTTTATGCTTTTTCTGCCTTTTCTTTATTATTTAAAAGCCAAATGTCACCCTCTGCTTTCCAGTGAGTGTGGGCAGGTGGAACAAGGAAGATATTTGGAGTGGGGTAGGTTAGTTGTGGGGTGTGGGTAGATGCAGGTCATATTACTAATGATGGGGAAGATCTATTTCTTTAAACATCTTTATAAAAGTATCATTTAAAGCGTCTGTTCATCATAATTTCTGGTCTTAAAAGCCTCTGTCATTTCAGAGCATGTGAGAGAGGGGGAAAGGCAGAAATCCAAGTTCTGTTTAGCGTCTCTATTGCTTTTTAATGATCTGTTCAGTGTGTGAAATGATCATTTAATATCCACTGTCATGGTTTCTCGGAGTCCCACGCGATCCTGTTGTCACTGGTGCTTTTCACAGCTCTTGGCTACCCAGCACTGCAAGGCATCAACAAGCTTTTGCTCCTGTCTGGGCTGGCAGGATAATGGTCATATCCATCACAACAAGAACTCAGTGACAATTCACTGAGCTCATCCTGAGCATCCTCAGTCAGTTCATTACTTGCAAGCCCATAAAGCCTGCTGTCCCTGTGCTCAGTGTGAATCTGTCCCACCCCACCTCCTCTCAAACCATTGCCTCCTGTACTTGGAACACCAAACTCAGTTACATCAGTGCCTGGGAAAAGCCACTGCCTCTCATTTGGGCCTTTTTTACAACCTTCTGTCTATTTTAAAGTCCATTATTAGTTGTAATGTCTGCTAAATTCTATTTTCTTTCTTATTGTGGAATTCAGAAGATAATGATTTCCACTTAATTTTTCTGCCACAATTTATACCAATTCCTTAGTACCCACTTCTCTTTCACTTGTTCCCCAAGATACCATTAAAATGGTTATTTTCTTCTCTCTTCATATTTTTATTTTATATCTTCATCAAATGCATCTATCCCTGCTTTCACAGGTCTCTCCTCATTAACATCTAATTCACAGGTATTTAATTTGGGTAGAAATATCTTGCATGTAGTTCTCACATTAACCTATATCTAAGTTTATTTGAAATCAGAATCAATGCATATGCCCTATTCTTCTGTTTTTACTTCTCACTGGATGACAAGTACCCTGGAAAGCTATGAATTGTTTATTTTCTTTCGAGGAATTCCTAATGTTTACTTAGATGTCTATAAATAGGTTTCTAAATTCTGGCAAAATAAAAAGCAACTGATCCAACCCCATAGTTTATCTCACAATTTATATCCTCTAAAAAACTACAAAGCTACCATTAGAAGTACTGGCAAAACAAACAGATATTCTGCAGAAATGAACTACAAAATGAAGTATATAAATGAATAACAGCTCATTTTAGTACATTCAGAACACATGGTAAGTGCACATAGGCATCCGTTTGAAGCTTAGATGCCCTGTATTGATAATCTGAAAATTTTGGTGTTCAAACATTTCCTGAGCTTTCCTCAGGGTGCACTGTTTGTGTGGCTGCCAGGAGACAGTTCCCAGATCGACAGGATCACAAACTGACAGAAACATGCCTTGTTCTGCTGCTTCTTCCACTTAACTTTTTCTTTCCAAACAAGTTTTTCATATTTAGAGTTGAGAGAGAAGGAGAAGAGATACCATGTGGAGACACTCCAAGTGAAATACATTTGTGACTTCTTGTTTACACTGGGCATGAGAGACCTGCCCAGGGGATGGGAACCTGCCTGGGGCATGGGGAACCTGCCCGGAGCATCGTGAGAACCGAACCGGGGCACGGGAACCCGCCCGGGCCATCGGGGGAACCCGCCCGGGCCATCGGGGGAACCCGCCCGGGCCATCGGGGGAACCCGCC
>JAYRBT010000028.1:6663172-6713485 GCA_036023395.1 Myiotriccus ornatus | reverse complement strand
GGCCGCGGGGAACCCGCCCGGGCCATCGGGGGAACCCGCCCGGGCCATCGGGGGAACCCGCCCGGGCCGCGGGGAACCCGCCCGGGCCATCGGGGACCCAGCTCCCGAAGGCAGAGCTCCCCTGAGCTCCCAGGCAGACCGTGCCTCCCCGGCTCACGAGACAAAAGCCTGTCTAAGTGGGGGAACTTCCTTCTCTTCTCTTCCCTTGCAAGAAGCAAAGCCTGGCAGACTCTGAAAGTGTGAGTTTGGCCCAAGCTAAACGCAAAGCTGCATAAAAGAAAAAAGTCAAAGCTCAAACCTACTGTTGTCTCTATTAAGAGGAAGCAATAAAATCCAACACTCCTTCCTCCTCTGAGCACTTGGCTAAATTTATCCAGCAATTATTTGCAGAAATCCTTCCCAATCATTCTGTCTCCTTCCCTCTCACTACGGCAGAGGAGTTGGGAGAAGAGTGACCTTGTGGCAGAGGACAGCACTGTGAGAACACAATTAGGTGACAACTGGGCACGGAGCCATCCATTCTTTAGCTGGAATATTTTGCCTTTCAAGATCTGGGATTAAAAAGTGTGAGTAGGGATAAGGGAGAAGGTTTAAAGGGAACCTCTGGGAAGAGATAGAGAATGGTGCAGGGAAAGCAGCAAGGTAAGCAATATAGAGATTTCCAGGATCTTTTGTGTGTCCTGAATGGGAAGCTTATCAAAAGGAGCATAAAGCTGTTCTGACAAGATAACACAGTCAGTGGTAGCAGGAAAAAAATTAATCTGTTAACGGATCCTTACAAAGGCTTTTTTTTTTTCCTCTTTACATAAGTGCACTTGGGCATTCCTAAAGTGACACATGGCACACCCCCGATGATCTGCTGGAAGTTTAAATGCTTGGACTCTGAGCCAATGGAAAGTGCTCAAGGAGGAGTTGGTTCTGAAGAGCATAAACTTTTCCAGTAGCAGGATGCTGAGGGGCAATTCACCGTCAGAGGTATCAACAGTCCTCAGGGAACTGTAAGGAATATTTTAACTCCCGTCATTATTTGCTTTCTGTGAGTGCCGCTGGGGTTTTTAGGGTTTTTTGACTTCTGTTTGTGTCTGGGAAACACCAAAAGCAATTCATGTGCTCCATCCGCTCAGGGTAAATAGCGATTAACATCTTTACTCCCTTGAAATAAGACTTTTTTTGAAACCTGCGTTGGCTTATTGTCATCTTTGTTTTTTAGCAGCATCTTTTGCCTCATATAATGGCACTTCAACATCTTTTCCTAGTGCTGGATGCAGGACAAGGGGGTCTTATTTGCACAGGCTTTAGAACCCTAGTGAGGATAGAAAAGATTAATTTCTTCTGTTTTAAATGTAGTTTTAGTCCACACCTATCTCTGCAGGTCTACAGGGCCATAAATATTCATCCTGCTCTAAAGTAATTACAGAGTCACCAGGGACTCTTGTGGAATTTCTCAAGGGAGTTGAAAAAAAATTAAAAAAAATTCAGTGTACACACCTTGGAATTCTGAAGCAAGGAGATAGGTTATCTGAAGTGAAAGAGTATGTTCTATTTTACTGAACTCTGCCACACAGAAGCCCGACAAGACCCATCCCATTCAAGAGCAGCCTTTGGCAATTGCTGTGTAAGGAACTCGGATACCTCCTGCTTTGTCTGTTTGCAAATGAGTCAATCACAGGAGAACTGCCCACATCTACTCCTAACCTACTGAAAAAAGCAAAACAAAACAAGTAAATTTAAACCACACAGGAAAAGCTAAAGTGGGGCTTTATTTTCAAGCTCAGAAATTCCCATTTTGCTCTGCTGGGAAGAGAAAGAAAAAGTCTTGGTAGAGCCAGTTGTATTTCAGGGAGAGACAAATTTAGAGATTTTTTTCCTATGGAGTAAGCAAACAGTGAATGACCTTAAAAGCCTGATGACATTTTCTCTTGGACTATGAGCTCAGAGTCCTTTAACAGTTCCATCTGTGCCACTGGGAACTGTAAACCATGTACTGCATGTGTCGAACTTCTAACTCCCTAATATTTCACCTTTTCCCCCTCAGATATTGTACAGAAATATAATCTCTACCAGGATTTGGAGTGAATTATGCAGACACTTCTCCCTAGACCACTGTTTCAATTATCTATACACAAACATCCCACTCTTGGCTTTTCTTGATTCAAACAAGAGAGTCGGATACACACTTGTTATTTAAGACTTGGGTGCTTCCCTTGCTGCTAGTGAGGGTTTGTTTATTTGAAGCCTTGAAGCTATTCTGGTGAGCTCCCCTCACACTGAGAGAAAAACATCTCCATCCATTACTATCTCTTCAAACCTCCTAAGGAGATAATTAGGCATTGCAACTGATTGCAATTTATTAAATCAGACAGTCTGCTACACTTTTTTTTGTTTTGGGTTTTGAACTATAACTTTACAGCTGGAGAAAATTATGTGGAAATCAGCCAGATTCCTTAAGTGCAGTTCACTCTCAATCATTCCAGTTTTTACCCATTATGTCTTGTCTAAGATTTTAAATGGATCGTGGCAAAGTGTTCAGTTCCCATGCAATGGCACACAAGAAGAGAGTGTTTTATCCATACCCAACCACTGTTTTCTGTTTCCTATAACCTCCACTGCCCATCTGTATTGTTTGTGACTGATAAAAAAGTTCTGCTATTTCAATATTCATGTCATAGCCTTATTTCAGTTACCTTACAGAAGTCTGAGCATAACGCTCCAGCTGCTGCCCAGATAAATATTTTTGTGGAATTAAGCACCATCCAGCCATACACAACTTCCTAAGGGAAATGCATATTTGGAAACCAACATGAAAACATGCTCTAATTTAATTTTGCTCTATTGTGTATGGGAGCACTGCTGAGGGTTTCCATGACATGTTTAAGGATACCAGGGGGACACTGACATAACATCTGCAATATTCCCAACAAAACTAAAGTGAAATGGTGACTCTGATCTCTCAGACCAGAAACACCAATTGAAAGGTCTGAGCTCTTAAAAGCTTCATTCATTAGTGCCACAGTTGGTACTGCAGCCAGGCCATTCTGCAATGGGTACAGAGCTGCTACAATAAAAGCAGGAGAAACATCTCCCAAAGTTAAGTGCTAGTCATTTACTGGAAACACAACACGAGCTGATTTTTAAGAAGCATTTCAAAGCCAGTGATTTCCCCACTTGCAAGAGTGGTCCCTTAAAGACCAGTGAAATAGTACCTAGCACACGGCTTCTCAGCTTGGAAGGGGGCTCTCTGTACATCAGAATATCTCTTCTGGAAATTTGCAAGGATTGGGTATGGTTGAGCAGAGCAGGGAAATGAATGGAAAGCCCCCGGAGCTCCCTTTGACCACAGGACTTTAAACTGGTGCTTCACTAGCCCATTATTTCACCAAACATTGTTTGCTTTCGGCAAGAACCTTTACAACCCTTCTGAAAGCACTACCACGTGCTCGGTACTATTTCACTGGTCTTTGCCTTTCCTAAGTGCATATTTACATGCCCCTTGGATCACTATTTCACACTGCTCTCTTACATTATACACTTACATTTTCCTTCCCTTGTAGATACATCGCAAAGAGCCACCAGTGCAAACAGAGTAATGAAGCAAAGTATGACAGGGCCGGGGTATGTTGGTAAGAATTGCCACTCAGTGCTGGAGATCTCCCTCTGGAGCCTCTACAGAACCACAACCACCTGCTGGCTGGTAAAAAACCTAGTGCCTGGAGGGGGGCAGGAAAGGACCACTATCTCCAAGTACAGAAATCCTTGCAAAGAAAGCATTTTAGCACCTTAGAATATAATCAGCAGCTAGGCATTTGAGCTAAAGTTGGGGAATAATCAACATCCTTATGAGAATTGATCATCTTCTCTTAATCACAGTGTGCAGCAGCTGACTGGCAAATAGATGTTATTGCTTTTTCTGCCAGAGAGACCTTTGAGCAGTTTGATTTCTGTAGAGCCCGTCAGTCTAAAGAGAGACACACATTTGTCACAAAGCCCAGATACAGAAGAGAAGCCACTGAGGTGTAGGTTACAACACTCTTGCAATGGTCACTTAATTTTATATTGCTCTGTCTATTCCATGGGATTGCTGAAATACTGATCTCAGCTTGTGTATGAAAAAAGTTTAAGTGAAGGTTTATTTCTCATCTAACTGGAATAAAAAGTCGATCTCACCTCCTTGTGTGTCTACTTGGAACAAATAACACTGATCCTGCTGAATAATACCAACTTGTGGCAGATGCCTTTGATGCTGCATACATCTGTGCCACTCAGAAACCTTTGTTAGGAGAGTGAGTTATGTTATTATTATTATTCTCTATTAACATGAAATTACTCATCAGCATTAATCATGTGAAAATCTTTGCACTTGACTCCCTTCAGAGCTACAAGATCAAATACCCTTTCACTGCATCTCAGCTGGAATTCACAAGTATCTATTCAAGAACAAGGAAAAGCACTATAGATAACTGTATGACTTGTGAACATAAACCTTTTGGTTTTGCAGTGTTGGGTTATCTGAAATGAGTTGCTTCAGTGTGGATAAACACAGATTTACAGCTCAGGCAGTTTAATGATTGATTTTTCCCCCCCCAGGGCATTGGTATTTCAGTCCCCACTCTGTAAGTAGCCCTTAATCCAACCATCACAATCTGTGGCTGTTCCTACAGCTGAGGTGTGCAGACAATCGGACACCTGCACTAAACCCCAAGATCCACTTGGGTTTGTTGATCACAAGACACACTCCCTATCACCTCTCCACACTTTTCAGTCTGTCCAAATCCCTCAGAACCACTAGTGAGTGGATCAGCAGTAAGATCTCGACACACGTGCCTTTCTAGCCCCAGCTTCTGAACACATTTTGGAAATACAGCCGTTGCAGAGTTTACCTGTGCAAGTTTGGTGTCCCACATCACGTCTGGCTCTAAGAGGTTGTTCTAATGTGCAGATCAGACACGGGGGACTGAGCAACGTGCAGTCAGCTCAGTCATGCACAACTGAAGAGCAGCAGAGCCTAAAGAATGAGAACTTGTTTGCCACATCAGGACAGAAATCACTGAGTGCCACACCAAATGATGCAGATGGTGAGCCTATTAAAATTTATTGCTTGATATCCAGCCAATTTCTGCTACCCTGGGTGTAAATGACATGATAATCAAATGCTATAAACAAAATTAGAGTGCACTGTAGTACAGCATTATATACTAACATTTCAAAGCAGTTACCTTAAAATAACTGCTGCTTTATAATTTCAAAACTTAAAAAAAGTTACTTTTATGGGCATGAATTACCAAAAGCCTTAGCTAGACACCTTGAAAACAAAAACTCCACAAAAATTCAAAATGCAGGCGTCCCACAGCACAGATTATTTTTTATTAGCATGAAACCAGCAGCAGATTTATTTGCTTTGTTTGAAATTTAGACAATAAAAATTCAGACTTTCCCAGTCTAATGTGTTGTCAATGCATAACTGCCCTAGTTTGATTTGGCTCAAGACTTGCAAAAGCAATCAATCACTGTGACTCTCCAGCTGAATGCTCTGCTTACAGAGGGCTGAGCATATGTTATAAGGGATAAAATCATCACCAGTTTCCGCTTCCTCCCCACTCAAACACCCTTTTTGTGCACAGAATGAAGCTTCATCAAGTACCTGCTGACAAGGTTCCCCAGCTGGAATAAGTTACAGGTACCCACATTACCTGGAAGAACACAAGAAACACCCCCAGGATTTGGCATCAGTGATTTAGCTGAGTCCATACTCTGTTCCATGACAGCTATTTAAGATAATCAGCATCACTGAGCTTTACTAATTATGCACAGCAATTTGTATTCCAAATACAACCAGGATGCATTTCCCCTTTTTTATCCCTAACAAACATGGAGACTATAATGCATAATAGGGAGGATTAGGCATTCAGAAACTTACAGTCAAATCCTGTTTGCTTATCAAGGAAAAACAGTCCTGGAGAACTGGCTTGCATACCCTGAGTTTTGATTTTTTAAGCTGTCATTAAATATTTCAGGGAACTATCATGTGGTATTTTTAAACTGGTAACAAGACAAGGCATTTTTGACTTGTTTCTGTGTTCAGGGTACAGAGTATTTTGGCACTTCTTTAAATGAAAGGGTCTGCAACGCAGGACATTACTGCCTTGGCAGCACTCAGAGAGAGCTGGAGAGATGTCACCTCAGACAACATTCTCAGGTGGAACATATTATCTGAAACTCAGTTATTTTCAACTGAGAAATCTGGTTCTCAAGGGAAATTAAAGCAACCCCTTGCTTTCCTTCCAAGCCCATTGCTCCTACTCCAGTAATATTTACTTGCACTGTCTTCAGTCTCACTGGGTCACTGATGGGAATGTTCCTTCTGAATGAAAGGAATAAGGGTTGGTCTTGGAAGCAGTTTCAGGTCTCACCTAAAACCTGCAGAAGAGAAGGATCTGAGTTTCTAAGAAGACGGAAAGCGAGCAGAAACCCTTTGGCACCCAGAGCAATAGGAGTGTGGAATATGTGGTCACTCAGCTGGGATCCACTCACTAGAACACCAGAAAAACCCCACCCACACCTGCTCCAGATGATTATCACTTTGCACTATCAGGGTTTTGTTTGGAAAAAAAAACCACCACAAAACAAAACACCAAAAAAACCCCAAGGCCTCCATTTGCATCTCTGCTTTTGGATCCACTCTTCCAGATAACAGTTAGATCTGGTGACAATAATACACGACCAGAACTCCTCTTCAGGCAGGCTCAAAAAGAGGAAGTGCTGAAGTTCAGATGAAGACTTCCATTCTGCATTTCTTTATTAACCAACTAAAAGCTAATCATCAAGCTCTATGTTGTGGTGAGTGACACCAAACTAAGGATCTGCTGTAAGGCAGAATTAAAAGACAAAAATAGTATTTACTGGAGTATTGAAGGTCATGGGTTCCTCATAAAGGATTAGTGACTATGTGAAATTGGAAAAGAAATGGTATATTCTGAAGTTATTTTCATCCCATTAGCTAAAGTCAGAAAGAATAAAAGCAAATGTTGCTTCAAAGATGAGTTTAGAAATCTGATGTGCAAAGAATGGACACAACTGGCACTTCTCTCATCTTTCAGATTGAGTTCAGTCTTTTTCTTCAGAGGAACCCAAGTGCAAAGCTACTCTTGTTTTTTTGAGCCTGGTGTCCAAGGCCAGGACGCCTTGTTTTGACACAAGTGGTTAAATACAGTATTTCAGGACTTTTCTCTAATGCAACTGTGGTTTTTATTTCAGACAGGTGATCAACACTCAGAGCTTCCTACGATTATTCATGAGCAGAATATGCATCCTGCTAGTTCACTGTACTACAGCACTGCCCCCTCCCCTTTTCTCAAGATACCAACTGATACCAAACAATGGTGGGCTTGCAATATCAGTGACTGACCATTCATAGAGAGATGTGAACTCAGATTCCTCCCTGAGTCCTAGAAACTGTTGGTTTATTGCTTTTGGAGGTGACAATTTCAGGGGAGGTAGAATCATGCAGGTACAAATGATGAAAAGCAGGTAAAGCAAGAGTGGTAGAATTCATTTGATTCTACTGGAAAAATCATTCCATCTTCCTTGCAACAGAGCCTGCTGGAATGCACTTCATACAGATCTACTTGCAAAAACCTAGGGAAATAAGGGAATGCAAACTTTGCTTGTGACTGTAAACCCCATATGACACCAGAGGTGTTTTTGTTCTGCCCTCACTGATGGAGCTAAAAGTTTTTACTTCTCTTTCAAAAGGAAAAGCTTCTAAGAGCCAATGTTTCCTTAAAAAAACCCCAAGCAACCCCCATCAAAAAATCTCCAGGCAGTTCCATATTGCCTTGATATTTCCATCTAGAATGGAAGGTGTCTGGTTCTAGAAGACTTCAGAGATTCTCCCTTCCATCTCTAATTTTTGTTGGCTTATTGTGAATCTAATTGCTTTTTAAGACTTTGGATGAAAAATAAAACCTCAGTGTTTCAGCTAGGGATTAACTGCTGCTAATTAGAGCTGAATAATTATCTTGCCTGTTTTCTGCATGATATGTCTCTTACTGATACACTCCAACAAAAATCTGATGTTCTGCATGCAACATTACCTTTGTCAAGAGAGCTACAAAACTTCTGAGAATGATGATTAAACTAAAATACACCACAGGAATATCTTTACTTCAGTTAATATTTCCATGGAACAAGGCAATAGTTGAAAACAGGAGTGCAAAAGGAATTGTTTTGACTACTTACAGGGAATAGATACCAAAGGCTACTGAGTCTTGACATTGTTTGTTATTATAGGCCCTACTGAAACTGCCTGGAGGCACATCAGTTCTTGCCAACACCTGTTGGTCAGCAAGTTTTACTTGCAAAGTACCACAAGTCTTTTGCTAAAGAGAACATTCAAAGAAAGGCTTTTTTCGTTCCTGATGTTTCAAACCCAAATTGAATCAGCTTGTAAAAGTGTTTTGACTACCTACAAATTCCACATTTCAGTCACTCCGTTAATTCTTACACTTTTTGCAACTTTCAAACTGTTCTCTAAATAGTTTTGAACATACAGCCCTACAAACCCACTTTTATGATACATTAGTACCCAAAATACACCTGCATTAATTTCTTTACTGTGAACATAATAGTTAGGGCAGAGGCACAGCATCCCTTTGTCACATACAGGAAATGTGAACAGATTTGGACAGCCAGGCAGTGTAATTCTTTCACAGATTAAGGCTACAGAAGTATTTGAAGTTCTCTGGTTTAGGTGGTCTCCTGTAGTGATAATACTTGAAGTGAAGAATAATGGATTTTTCTGCTCATTGGATTAACTGGAGAGACAAAGTGAAAGAGTAAGAATGTGAATAACAAGATTACTGCCAGGTAGTTAAAAGCATAACTACACTATAAGCCAAAAAAGGAGGAGAAAAATTAGATTTGAACTCAGTTTAATACGACAGTTTTGAAACATTTTGGAAATTCTATTTGTGTTTAAAAATACCTATAATAAAGAAAAAACTATTAGCAGTCAGTTAAGTTATAAAAAACCTCATCTTTCAGCAGTAATTGAACTATAAGGTTTTTCAGTTTTCAAGTTGTGACAATGGGATACGTTTGCAAGATAAACTATGTCAGTACATGAAAGATAATAGTGGTTGGTTGGGATTCATAGCCTGCACTTTTGAGTTCGTCATGGGCACAGCAGACTGCACACAGAGCTGTAAAGCTGTTTCTAGATCTTAAATCAAGTCATCATATCCCTTCAGTCAAGGGGATAAGTGTTTATCACAGATAAAAGATGATCCAACTAATGGTCAGTGAGAACAGGCTTGTTTCTCACCTTCCAGAAACCAAGAGTCACTCAGCCAGGTGAGCTGAGGCAGCTCACTGCCAACAGTTCAGGATTCTTTCTTGAAATTCATCATTGCCCAAGAAAAACAAGCAGGGCTGGTTTGGAGTGGGGACTGGCACAACAAATGAAACAAGAAGCATCATTACGCACCGAATCCTTCTCACTTTCTCATCTCCCATATTCTACCAGACACATGCAAACACCGTCAGAGAACACCAAGAAACCCCCTCCCCTGCAGAGAACCCCGTTCTGTGCTCCCTCAGTGTGTCTGACCTGCAGCTGCTCTGCACCCAGAGGGTGCCACACTCAGTGTCTCTGGCTGGTCACGAGGGAGTGATGGTTTTGCTTCTGAGAACACCCCACCTCTAGGAAATGGCATCACAGATAAGATTCATGCACTCAGGTATTTTACAGTAAAGAAAGTAAAAACCTCAATTATCCCACAGCTTCTGAATGTCAGTCTACAAGACCTAGATCTCCTTTATGCTGTCTAGGAAAGAGTGAATGCCCAAAATAGCTGTAGTCCAAACAAAGCTGGTCAAAGGGGCTTCATCTGTCCTCACTAATGGAAGAGGATGTTTCTCAACCAAGCTATTGACTTACGAACTAACCTGACAGTGGTACCTCTGCTCCACACAGTAATAGATTAGACACTTGGACTGCAGGAACTCAACCAAGATGTGTGTAAGACAGAGGTTGTTAATAATAACTTTCAAGAGCAAAATTGGTTAAGACATACAAAACAAGAACACTTGTGTGAAAAAATTACCTTGCACAATGCATTTCCCAGGGTCAGGAGCACTCTCCTTTCACCATGAGGAGATTAATATTGCCTTTAACCCAACCGATTGTGTGCTGTTCTTCCCTGATAGCCTTGCCTGCTCATTAGCACACAATTGATTGTCTGTGCTGGCCTCTGTTACTCAATCACTTATCTCAGGAGAACAGGTAATCACTGTGTGGAAGGGCCCAGCACATTGAAACACTCCCGTGAGAGCACCGTGTCCTGCAGCAGCAACACTACAGTGTCTAAGGTTTGCCTGGATATGCCCCTTCCCCTGGGCAGGAAGAAAGGGATTTATCATTTGTAACTCTTTGTGTTTCCACGTATACTAACTGATAATAAAAACAAACAAATCACAGGATAAAGGAAACCTCCCTCACACCTAATAATGAATAATGAAGCCGGCTAACCCAAATGAGAAGACAGAAGTGAGAATTAAAAGTAAATCAAATGTAAAACTTTCATAAATTCAATTCAAATAGACTATTCCACGTCAAAAGATCTTTTCCCTCACTAATTCCCAAATTCTTTAAAGACTAAAAAGTGATGTCCTATGTTGTAGCAATTCTGTATCAATTTAGTCCATTTTGCTTTTCCCCATTCAAGAAGATATCAGATCACATAATCCCTAAGCATTAGTGGAATCTGTTTTAAACAATGTTACTAGATATTCTTTTTATCATGTTCCTATTACTGCAGTCCTCCTAAGATTTATAATATAAAAACATAATAATTAGGAAAAACTGTGTGCAATTCTCAGAGATTATGTCTGCTAAGATTTGTCCTTCCGTGATTATCCCTTAACACCTCAGTTAAGAGGAAGATGCTCACTCTTTCAGTACTGCCTTGGGATTTTCACTCTGCAGGGTTTGTTACCCCTGCCTAACTAAACAGCAGAGTTGAGTTTTTTTCTGGTACCTGAGCTGGTGAAAGAGGGGGCCAAGATTCTGAAGAGACAACTACCAGAACTTCAACCAAACACAGGCAGACAGAGAACCAACAGTTGGATCCTATTGTACCACGGCAGATTGTTATTAGGTTAAAGAAAATTAAAATCTAATGCTTTTTAATTTGGTTCATACATAATTTCTTTTATTCAGTAATATACCTCAACACAACTCCACTGATTTCAGAGAACTGGTGTCAGAGGTATCTTGAAATTATGGTGAGTCTTATCGGGTTATACCTTATAGCCTGGCAGAATAGTGTGGAGAAAACCCACTCTATCAATCACACAGTCCTTTGCTCTATAGGCAGGTTTAAATCAGACAGTCCTAACGATACCTTTCAGCATGCTATTTATGTTGAATATTTCACAGTTAGATCTCATAAATAATAGGCCAAACAACACATTTAGAGCTTTGTAAATTGTTTCTGTCACCCAGACTAATTTATTTGGACAGGAAAGCCCTTTCAGTGTTTCTCTTCAACAGGAAAGTTGCTAAAGCACATCACTGAAGCCCTTGGTGTAAAATGTGTGCCCTGACACCTGATTCTATCCCTGTACAGTTATCACTCAGCTCTGATATTCCTGCCATGGATCATTAGCCAGGTGCTAAGGAAACAAATGGCAGCATTTGCCACTTGACAGCTCGCACTGTTTTTATACAGGAGCATATTTTATCAACAAAGTACAAATAGTTCTACCTTCTTGATTCCCACTCTGCATGTTTACAACAATTCCATTAAGATGTTAAAATGAAAAGTTTTAGTAGAGAACAAATTACTTTCTTATCCACAATTGTCTCAGAGTTTAGAGTCCTAATGGCAGAATCTGCTGTATTGGCATTTTCCAAGTCTAATTTACTCCCCTTGAACCTCCTATTTTCCATTTCATCACACTGCTCTTCTGAAACCTCTGAGTTGGTGTTTTACAGTAAAGCCACAGTCTAAAGCAGGAGCCACTGCCAATCTTCAGTGGCTGTTTTACTTCAAAGCACTGCATGATAAACACAAGTCAACGCCATCTGAGCTGACTCAGTTTGCACCTGCAGTAAAGGAAAGGAGTAAAGCAGACTGGAGGATGGAGAAGAGGATTGGTTTTAGGATGGGCACACAGTGTGTGCAC
Source organism: Myiotriccus ornatus (assembly GCA_036023395.1). NCBI lineage: Eukaryota > Metazoa > Chordata > Aves > Passeriformes > Tyrannidae > Myiotriccus > Myiotriccus ornatus. Next base: position 6,701,302 of record JAYRBT010000028.1, on the reverse strand, counting down.
TCACAGCAGCTTTACATGGCTGCACTCTCCTTCCATATCCAGTCCATTGATCACTTGACTTTTCCGGCCTTGTGACAGTTTAGCAAGAGATTCTGTTGGGAAGAACTTTGTGGAACATACTTTAGGACTGGGTCAGCTGGATCTTCCATGTCCACTTCCTTACTAACACCCCACAGAATGTGAATAGGCTTTCTTTGAGTCATGACTTCACTTCTCAGGTTTTGCCAACTCTCTACTTCTTTTGTACTCATCTTCATGCCCATTAATTCTACCTATTGGCCAATATGGACACCAGACTGAATAAATTCTGGTTCTTAGACACCTTTAAAATCTCGCAGATTGTGTGATTGATTGTTAGTCATCTCTCACTTTTTCAGCAAGAAGTATCATGGGGCTCAATAGCTCAGCTCTCCCACTCTTAACCTCTTTTCTATTTAGGGATTAATGCCATTTGATCACCAGAATGTAGCCAGATGAATTTATATTTACATTGCAAGGAACATAATAGCCAGAAAAAAGTGAGACCTCAGTTTCACCTGAATCAATAGCAGATGATAAAGAGCATAAATAACAAGGCAATAAAGGAGTGATTCATCTCTGATACATTCTCTGTGTGTATTGATTGTGCAGCAATTCCTGAGGTGGAAATGCATTCAGACCATGAATTTACACCCACAGGTGAACTTGTATGAATCTGCCTAAGGACTCAGACTTCTTAATTTTTTTCCTGACATATAGATCATTCAATTAAAAAAAAAATCTGGTTTTATACCTTAGTATAGAGCTCTAATGAGGCCTCTAAAAGGAAATACATAAATAAGAGTCATTATGGAAAAACGTAAGTTAATCACCTTGAAAGGGAAATAATTTTCAGTGTTCATATTCAGTAAAAGCAGATATATTGCAAGATGAAAGTCTGCAAGTAATGGCAGACAGCAAATTTAGCATCTGTTTGCCATGTAATATGCCTCAAAACAAGCAAAAAGATTATTTCAAACTGCCTCACAAATCAAAGACCATTCTCTTAAATAACTGTAGAAGACATTTCAATTACTTTTGGCAGTGTACAATAAGAAACACATGGAAAAACTAGAGGGAGTTTGAAGGAAAGAGAAAATGAAGTAACCTGGAAAATAAAGAACAACTTTTTTTGAAAGGATTAAAGGAGGTTAAAAAATAAAAATAGAAAATCACCACAAGCTACTTGTTTGGGTAAGTGATGACTAAGAATGAATAATGTATCAGGCATAATATGTCTTTAGGCTATTAACTTCCAAGTGGGACTGGATTACTTAGTGTGGTGCCCAATGCAGAACCAGAAGCAGCAGCATTAGATGATGTCAAAGAAAAGGCAGGTTATTTATAGAGCAAAGCTCACTGGCAGGAAAATATGTTACATCCCAAGGGAAGCAAAAGGAACTAAATATCAAGAAATTGCAAGACTGTTCAACTCCAGTGCATCCAAACTCCCATTACATAAGAGACTGACCTGTGCATAAACACTTACTGAAATCAGACTAACTTTGGCTCAAGTCCAAAAAGCTCTCACAGAAAGGGATTTTATTCCCAATTGTTTTGCTTGTTAAGGTACTTGGAAAAAAGCACTCTCAGGATTGTGCCTCGACAGTAAGGAAGGTTTCCCCAGCACACACAGTCATTTATTGCTGGCCCTGGGATCATAAGTAACTAACCTTGTCTCCTGATGTCCCAGCTGGTCAGCAAAGGTGGGCTGACGTCCCTCTGCCCTATTGTAATGCCCATATGGAAGAGACACATTGTGCTCAGCACTGGCCCCTAAAGGGAGGCTTAGAATTCATATTTTTTTTGCTGTAGCAATTGTTCTGTCCATTATTTGAAAGAAGTGTTATATCTTTTTATCTGGTGAGAAAAATGACTGCCAGCTAACCATCAAATTAATTTAATTAGTAAGAAATTCACTTAAGAAAAGGAAGAAAAAGATATCAACCGAGTCTCAGAAAAATCATCCTACTGTCTTCAAGGCATATAAAACCACCTAAGAACACTATTTTTGAAATTGCATCAATATTGCAGATACTTGGGACTTCTTATGAGATACAGTTTAACTGGTTTTGAGGAGTCTCCATGGGGTAGATATTCACTCTCAGTGTATCTTGCCAATATTAACTGATTAATCTTTACCAATCAACCGAGGAAAAGGCAGATAATTTATTCACTGCAATGACTGGTTCTGGTTTCTTCCTTAAGTTTTTTCAGAGTTCCTCTGTAACCCAGGACAAGTCCATTGTCTTTGACTCCTCTTTCCAGAACTTGCTGTTCTCCACACCCAACAGGAGCCACTGAAAGTATTTAACTGCCAAACCTCAGCCCAGGTTTTGAATGACAATCTCATTACCAGATCTCTACAGACCAACTGATGAGTTCCTCTAACCTTCCCTGCACCTCAGTAACCTTCCTTTCCAGCAGACAATCATCCCATAAAACTTGCCATAAACGTGTCCTGGTTTGGGTTCACAGCTCTGGGTGCCCACAAGACTCAGCTTTGTTAGTAAATGCTTTTAAAAAAAGCCACCAGGGTGTGTATATATATATAAATAAATATAAATTCATTTTGAACAATACTATGATGAATAGAGGTTATAAAAGGTCTGGTGCAATAGAACAGAAACATACTGGTTGTCATGGTGAATAAAGTGCTATAGAATCAGCCAAACATGTTTCATTTTATTTCAACTGCTATTCAGATACCCATGATAGCATTTTCTTGTTTGCAAGAAAACCACCAATGGCCCACAAAAAATTGATTTCATTGGCATGAATACATATGATATAATGCAAATATCTTTTAACTTAAAGTAGAATATTTATGGTTTTAATACAAAAACAAACTCACACAGAAAACCAATTTTGATGTCTAATATGCAGCTTTCTTCTGGTTCACTGAAATAATGCAACCAAATATTTGGATTTATTTTTTGGTTTGTTTTTAAATACCCTGAGAAAATAAAACAGTCTAAAGGGACTACTATCTGCCTATGACTGTACTATAGCTCCAATTTTAAGCACATTTATAATATAAATTTTACTTTAAAAGTTTGCAAATAATAAGCAGTCTTTTAGCTAATAAGCTACAAGTGAGGAAAGAGTTACATTCTTTAAATATAAGACAACAACAGCATTTTTGGCCTTTAAGTACATACAGCCAAAAAAACCCCATCCAAAAACCTACAAACCAAACCAAGCCTGATTCCCACAGATCAAACATCCATTAAAGAAGATATTTATGCTCTGCATGTGTTACAAAATACCACATACATGTAAAAAATACGGAAAGCAGTACAAGTCGACACAGCTACTGCTGGTACAGATGTGGTGTTACTACATTTGTTGAGAACTTCTGAAAGGTAAGTTTCGGGCTCTGCAGTTTATGAACAACATAACTGAATTACAACCATAGTTCTATCATTTCATGACTCTTTTTCTGAACACAGTGAGCAAAATGCTCAGTTTGTTGTACATTTAAAATGCAGGTAAGAATTGCAAGTTTACAGGACTCAGGCACCCAGCACCATTCAACCTCCACCACTTACTTGCAGCTTGGGCCAAACTTTTTAGGTAACCTCTAAATTATTTTCCTATCCAAAAATAAAGAGATCCTCTAGATCTTTCTCCTAGAAAACAACCATTCCAACAACTTCAGCTCTGCGTTTACATCTGACACCAACCTACAACCTGGGATGATTAAGATGCTCTGAACTCTGCTTCTAAACAGAAACCAGGAAAGTAATTCTTAACAGCTCATACCAAAATTTCTCAGAAAGGTTTGTTTGAGTAGCCTTACCTCTCCAGCAGATGAAGTGTCCTTCAGGAAGGCAAATATTAGACTACACACAGCTCTCATTAAGCAATTCTTCCACTCTGTGATATTAATGTTTCTTGCAGTTCCTTACTAACATAGTGGGTTTTTTTAATACAAAGTCACCTTACTTTTTGGTTTCCTTCTCTGTTCCTCCTGAACACTCCAAACTCAGGGGAGATTTGTTGCCTTCTTTGCTTGCTTTTTAAGGAGCCCACCACCCTCCCACTTCTTACTCAGGTGGGACTAATGTTTCATTGGAGCCATCTGTCTGAATCCTCCCTTTCTGATTTCCTCTGTTACCATTCAGGTGTGTGAAACCCAGTGCAAACGACTTTCAAACTGGAACAGGCCCTGTTATTCCAATAGTAATTTTATTATTTTTTTTAATAAAATGAGTGACTCACAAGGTAGGGAAAAAAGAACGTTTTCTTCGTTTTCTGTATGAACCCAAAGATCAAGGAAAGACTTACATTTAAGTACTGTCCTTCTCAGGTGTTTTCTGTATCCTGCCCAACAACCTTCGTGAATGAAGCCTTTAGATATGACAATGAAAGGTTAAAGCCAAGTACATATTTCTTTCATCATAAATAAAGGTACCTGCTTTCACTTTATCATCAGAAACAGCCGGTCAATTGTGTATATGCTCAGTAAATATCAGGTTACAAAACTCCCTTGAACTGTGAATATTATTTGGCCCCAACCTTTTTAATCATCAAGAATATCAAAGAAAAGGAAGAGCCCAAAATAATTTCTACATACTTTTTGCCTAATCAAGCAATCAGAATTCATTTGGGGATTTGTTTATAAAGACTTGCATAGTCTGGCAAAACTCAAGCTAAGTGAAAAATTCAGTTCTTTACCCCCAAATAAGTAACGAAGAGCAGTGTACTCTTCACCTCTCCACTGCACTGTCCTCTGACCAGGCAGCTCTCTGTGTTCAACTCGAAGCAGCCCATCTTTTGGAAGTTCTGTGGCTCACACTCCCCAGAATGCTTGGCACGGAATGCTGGAAGTAAATTTTTCCCTAAAAGTGAACATGCTGTGGGGTAGAGTTTTAAAGCAGCTCCTACAAGCTGCCCAGCTGGGAGATGCTGGATCTCAATTAATGTTCCATGTTTGATATCTGTGTGGAAACTTATCTGGGATGCTGAGAAGCTCAAAACAAAATGCAGAGCTGTCTGGAAAATCTGGTCCAACTTTTTCTTTTTGAGGAACTTCCACTTCTTTTGTGCATTTTAAATAAAAGACACCAAATAACATTTTCAGCTTTTGCTTGTAGGAGAAAAATAGCAGTTCTTACAAGGATGAACTTTCCTGCAGAGAAAAACCCCCATGTTCACATGGTTATTAAGTTCTTTCTTAAGACAGATATTGATATTTTAGGTGTTGACAACAACCTCATAAGGTCCTGAGATATTTACTGTCCTCGGTAAATTACCCGAGACTGCAAGAAACTGCAGAGTACCTGAGACACTCTTGTCTCCACCCTTGATGACAAAACCAGAATTAAAGCACCAGAAGGCAGACCAGGCACTGGTTTGACATGCTCTAACCCATATCACATCAGTCACTGTGCCTGCAGAACAGCTTCCATCAAAACAGCTTCCTCCACACTGGATGCTTCCACTGGATCTCAGCTTCTCAGAGCCCTCATCTACCCCCCATTCCACACACCTCATAGATCTCCTGATTTCTGGCTCCCTCTTGACCTTTTTCTAAGCTTTATTCTTATTTAAGGATGAACTGTTAGTTAATTGTATTAATAATGGATTTACTAATGCATTGATATTTCATATCAGAAATTATGTATTTTTTTCTATTCTTCAGACACCATTTTTAAGCAATAATTTATAATAGAAGAACCAACAGAAACTAAGCATGAATTTTTCCAACATTAAGAATAATAACTTAATTAACTCAGCAGGGTTTAATGGTATGTTGAAGCTACAGATGAGTTAGTTCTTAAGTAATAATGTTATTAATAATAATTATGCCTATATTAAAATTATTTATTTTTATTATTAGCTTGACTTTCAGAGATATTGAGCAGCACAGCAGTTTAATACTGAAGCTGAAGTAATCAGAGAGTTCCAGATGAGACTGCTGAAGTCCCAAGCACAGCTGAGGAGCATCCTCTGCCAACCTCTGACAGGGTAATGGCTACGACACTGGGTAAGGTCCCAGGTGTTACTCAGGATCAGACACTGGTTGTCCAGGTTCATTTCAATAACCAGTCTCTGTAAAAGTCATCTGATTTTGACACTTCCTGTGGAAATATGACTTTTTAAATAGGAAGATTTTTAAAAAGAAATCAGCAGCCCATTCTACCTCTACACAGTTATTACTAAAAACTTCAATATTTCATTTAAACCCCTTATCCAGGGAAGGGAGAATCACAGATTTGAGGGAAATCATTGCAGCAGAAGTTGGCTCTTTGTAGGCATTAACATACTTAGAACAGAACCTGCAACACTACAAAAGCTTTGTATTGATTCAGAATAGCAATTAATATTCGATCTTTTCCTCTCAATATCTGACTCTTAAAGAACTCATGAAAAGTCAAGCACTAACTAATGTGAATGGGAGCCTCTCTGGATTTTTTCTGAGCTGTCCTCACGTGAGTTAGTTACTGGCAAAATCTACAGTGCCTGGCAGTCATATAACAAATTATCATGGGGAACCATGCAGAACATCCACCCAAAGTAACTGAGGACAGAGGTAGTGGCTGTAAATTCCATCTTTGGTGTTTCCTCTGTCTCAGTGGCTGGAAAAGGAAACCTGGAGAGAAGACCACTGAGGGAACTGTTCAACTCATTATTAATTATTCATGACCTTATTTCAAAGACATAATGGAATCTTAAATTAAGGACCTACTGGGAGAGATACAAATAAAAACATGCCACAAACTGCCTTCCATTCATCCACTCAGAATCAGGTCTATTTGCTTTTTTTGACAGATGGAAAATTTTAGTGTTGTTTGGACTCATGAAGCTGATTCAGCTCCAGTGAGGGAAACAGAATTTTGTTGCCCAGTCCCCAAACATGTTGTCTGTTATACAAGGCAGTTTTATTTAACTTAGAAAAAGCAGTTGGCAGGAATCAGATAACCAGATATTCTGTGGGGTTTGTCCCCCAATAAAATAAAAATAGGACAAATCCATTTTAATTTCAAATAATGAATATACCAATTTTTATCCAAAGCAACGCTGCAGGAAGGGGTTTTGGTATAAACTTACAAGGCTCCTTGCAGTCCTACATTTAGTGGTGTTTGCCCCACTGAAGCTCTGAATGCTTGTTTCCCAAACTAGTGTTGCATGTACCATTTGCAAATGCAGTACAACTTCATCAACGTCAGATTCAAAACCAGCCTCCAGAATAGATGTCATACTTTATATTCTAGTGTGCTTTAAATCTTTGTTTAAAGGCTTCTGTCTGTTCTTTTTATTTTGGAATTTAATTTAATCATGGAGGGTTAATTAGTCTTTAGATTTATAATTAGAGCAATGAGTCAGCTCTTCCCATCCTGTGGTATGGCCAGTTTTATACCAGAGTCTCAAAAGAAGAGAATGTAATTCGTAATTTTATGCAAATACTCCATCATCTTTAAATGAAATGGAGATGAAAATCTTTCCAAGCCTTGTCTGTGTAGGATTCCTGTGCCAAAGATTTCAATAGAAACACTAGAAAGAATACAAAGGAGGAGGAAGATCTTATATATGGGAAACTCTCTACGTTAGTGAGGACTTCATTCCTGAAGAGATGGGGAGGCTGCAACTGCTGTGCACTGTTTTTAGGCAGACCTCAAGTGTTTCACAAAAACACAATAAATTCATCAGCTTTTAACAGAGGATTATGGTAGAGCTTTCCTTCAACTTAAATATTTGTATGCAACTGATAACTGTTTCAATAAGCTTATTTTGCAGGATGTCTTTTTGTAATATAAGTAGGAAGGAAACTTTGGAATTGAAATCCAATATCCAACCAGATCTTGACATGTATCTGTTAAATCTAAAAGGGCAAAATCTTCAGTTACACTTCTATTTACTGTGGTCTGGTTTACTTCAGGTCACATTAAGAGGGAAATAAGAAATCCTCTGCTTCTTAAACTTGAAAAGAATGAGGCCCTGAAGCAAAGAATTTGCCAAAAAGTAGAAGCTGTCTGATAACAAGTAACTGCCAGATGGCTTTTAGACATCAAGTAACATTTCTTTAGATAACTCCATAAGAAATGTCAAAAAATCGTTAAAAGAAAGTTTTCAAAACAGAAGTACACTGATAAAAATTTTTCTGAGCCTACTTGAGTAAATGTAGCTGAGAGGAAAGGCATTATGGCCTTAGAGTACAAGAAGTACCTGTTTATGTGTCTGCTTTCATGCATGATGTTGAAAGAAAGGAGTGACTATCTCCACACGCTGAACAAGCACAGGTATCTCTTTCAGAAGTGTTACTACAGATGGAGTAAAAGTGGATGCAGGATCTCATGAGCCTGAAAGTAATCCCCCCTAGAGCTATTTCTATTGCTGCCCAGAACAATCAAGTCTCTCTTGCTCTCTCCTCGCTGCTGGTGTCCTGGGGTCTCTGCCGTGGGGATTGCGTGGTGTGGGGAGGGTGGGGGCACCTTCCCTTCCAGGTAATCCTGGAGCCGCCTCGCTATCCAGCTCCAGTGTTCACAGACACGGAGCTGCAGCACACCTGAGAACCCAGAGGAAGCTCTGGACACTCAGAACCGAAATTACCCAGTCTGGCCACCCAGCTCACCTTAGCTGTGGTAACACCAACTATCTCAGCCTCTAATGTCAGCAATAAAGTGGGATGCAGAAACTGGGAAAAGAAAACTCTGGGTTCCTAAGAAGCAATATATAAAAGCAGTGGCACAGAGAGAGAGAGAAGGGGAAAACACAGACCTGTGGATGAACTCCTGACTCTGGAGTAACTACAAAACTACCTGGATTTTAGACCAAGAGTGTAGACAGTATTCCTACATGTCCTAACTCTGAACCTGGCAAGTGTTAAAGAATGTGAATATTGGCTAATGAGTATAAATGATATTAGGAGTCCAAAGGAAAAGTTCCTCATCCTGCCACAATATAGTTCATGCTTCCAATCTGGTTTTCTTGCACATAAACCTAAGACTGCCCCAGTAATTTCCATGCTAGCTGGATTTCACCCCACACCTACTGGAGAAAAAGAGTGTGCAATTGTGTGGCACTGTGGCTGCCTTACCTCAGCCTGGATAGCAGCACTTGAAAAGCAGGCTGCAGGAGGATGGGCTGTGTCTCTGTCTGCTGCAGACACAGGCAGCAAACATCACTCACAGCAGCCTTGCAGGCTCAGCCTTGTGGGAATGGCTGCTGGGAACAAGGCAAATCTCTGGGATATCAATCAATCTGGACTATTCTTTTTATTTCCCTTTCATTCAATCTAATTTATTCCAATCTCATACTCTGCAGACTTATGTGACCGGAATCACATATTGGATTCTTTTATAACTTAAAAAGTATTACATTTACTTTTGGAATCGTTTAGAAATTTCCACATAAAGATTTTTCATGTAAGTTCCAGTCCAATGAAGCTGGCTTTTCTTAGGTTTCTAGAATATTTCAAGATGAGATTTGGAACACAGCTGGACTTCTGGGGCCTGAATCTGACCCAACACAGTCCCACTGACCTTAGCTGATTTCATTGAACTACTCTAGGATTGCTTATACTTGTCACACACTGTAATTATCAGCTGATATTTCTCATATACTACTCTATATCTAGCAAGAAATCAAATTTTTTCTTTCAGCCCTCTTGTGCATTTCAAACAGTGTTCTCATGGAAATACAGTGGTCAGTTTTAGAGGCTCTGGCAATAGCATTTCTACAACATCATTTCAGGTTTTTTATCCATGTCATTAACCTTTATGCAGTCTTCAGGCTTTTCTTCTTCATGGACTGTTCAAAATTCAGCAGTTGTCATCTGTCTCCAGCCTCCTAATAGCTGCATTTTCCCCAAATGCTCCTCACTTACTTTAGCACTCTCTTACTGGCATTTTCTGTCCTTCTGTCTCTGAAACTCTATTTGCTCTCCTTTGGAACACTTTCTCCATCAGATATCAAAACTGTCAGTGTCTTCTTTGCTTAATCCCTAAGTACTTTAAAACCACGTCTCAAGGCTCTTGTCCCCTGACCAAATAACGCTCCTGATTTTCTCTCAGCTCCTCTGAAACTCAGTCGAGTGGCAGCTCCAGCTTGTCGACAGTTTGCTCGTGCTGTCACCACTATGTGACTGCAGCAGAGAGTTCACTTCTCTCTTTCCAACAGGAGAACTTGAGACAAGGGGATCCAGCTGTAAGTTTGACGGGATCTGGTTGATCCAGTCCACTGTGCCAGGCCCAGCTGCTTTGGATGATGTGCTGCCCACCCTGCCCAGAGCTCTCAGTTTGCAAAGCCTTGGCTGTGGCCATTCATATCCCGTGTCATTCCTGTGGCCCAGCAAAAGAGAATTATTTTTGTATTCTTTTATATGGTTCAGTTGGCTAAAATTTTGAGGGTTCCACATTGTAGCCTGTAAAGGTATTTGTTTAGGGTGGCTCTTTGGGGCAGGGGAACTCCAGGCAGTGGGAGCCCAAGTGCCACGAGCAGCGTGTTCAGCATTGCTGGGACAACCCTGGAGCATTGTGGGCAACTGTGTTCTGACCCCACCGACAGTACCCTGAAATCTAAAGGAAATCTTGCTTATTATTCATGAAGTGCTGCCATTTGTGTAGACATGCATGGGTAGAAACTGGTTGCAAGAATAAAATGCCTCTATCTCTAGTCTAATGCAGTGCAATTCCTTTTCTAAGTAAGGATAATATTTGATGCAATTCAAGGAGCCAAACTGATATTTCATGGTTTTGACTCTGTCAAGACCACTGTTTTAAAATAGGAGTTCTTTTTATGTCTCTTTCAATTTTCAATTAATCCCTTACCAAATCAGCCACATAGTCCAACTGAGGGTATTGTCAGAGTTTTAAAAGCATTGTCTTTGTGTATTTGATATTTACAGGAGCAACTTGCTGCTCATACACAATGTAAAAGCCCAGTCTGTTATTATGTGAGAATACTCAGTACTCCAGTAGGAATTAGACATATAATTCCAGAGACTCTTCAGCACATCATTAAATTTAAACCATTAAAATGGCCCGCCTTCGCGAACGAAGAGCCGGGGAAGGTCTTTACACCTTCCACCTAAAAAATTTAAACCATTATCTTACTTAGAAAAACTCAGCCAAGTCCAAGTGACAGCTTGATGCTGAAAAATGACCACTTCGAGGAAATGCTTAAATTATCTCCTATTGAAAGCACATCTCCCCTTCAGAAGGCAGATAATAGCAGGTCATCACAGTGTGTTTTAATCTGCATATAAGGTGGAATGAAATATCTTTGCAAAGATGGCCATTGCTATTATTACTTAGTGACATTTGCTCCCACGGTTTTTGAAATCTAAATTACTGATATTAATTGATAGTAAGGTGATTTAAACATTAGATATAATTTGAATTTTCACAGTACAAAAGCATTGTTTAAAGTTTTTAATAAATGGCTTGTTATAAGCCATAAATACTCTACAGCAAGCAATGAGCCTTTATTAACTTCAAATCTTTTCAGATTAATATCGCTCCTATTTATTGCACAACACTAATAGACAATAAATCCTCCCAGTGGAAACACTTTTATTTGCAGATTAATAGCCTACCTCATAAGTCATATAAACAACCCTTTTATTACAGTTTAACCTCTAGCATTCATTGGATTTGACATATGAATAAGTTTTAAGTAGTTGTTATAATTCTGTTGTTTGTTCATAGTTTTCAAAATGATAGATAATAATTTCCTAACTAATTCAAATGGACAAACCCCTCATGCACATCAACAGATACTCGTGAATACCCAGTAAAATGCATCCTAAATATAGCTCAACAGTAGAAACAGTCCAGAAACCAGAAAATCTCTAAGAGGGTGAATATTCTAATGTGCCGTGCTTTTAGTCACATTAGCCACCCAGACTGTGACTAAGACAAATCTGCCCTGTGCCTCTCTAAGAATTGACAAATGGAGCAGGCCTTTTCTAATCAATTTATGGGACTGCCAACATCAATAGAGCTCCTGCTTTCATCTCTGGGTAAACAAGAGCTAAACTTGTCCACTTTTTTTCTGAATTGCTGTAAAAACAACTTAAGCAACAGCATTGATATGAGCCCTGATCTTCAGAAATGGCTGTGGTCAAAAATCACAGGAGTCAAATCCACTGGGCATCCTTGGCCTGCTACAGCCTTAACACAGACCTTTGAAGCTGTGCCTTGATATCAGACTTGGGGTCTTTGTTTTTCCTGACTACAGAATGTCCTGATACAGAGAACTCTCTCCATCCTCCATCCCTGCAGATTCCACAGACATGAGCAGAGATTCAGGTCTTCACTCACAAGAACAGCACACTGAGGTTCTTGTTGACTCCTTTCAGCTACCAAAATGAAGTCTCAAAGCTTCAGCTTAGAGATTTTGGAGTTTGATGACCTCAGCCTCCAGTCCAGTGCAGTAATAACTCTCTAAACTAACAGGACAGGGTGTTCTGGCCACAGCTGTAACTTTTCAGTGACCCAACACAACAAAATGTGCATTCACTTCCAGCATCACCTGTTATTCTTCCCACTAGAAGAGAGCAGCTGTTTTTTACTCTGTACAGTCATGGACAGAATTAGTTCAGAATCTACAAATGGTTAACATGTGGTTGTACAACCAAACATTGCCTTTTGCACTGCAAAGGATGTTCAATGGCTTCATAATGATGCCAACTCTTTTTAATTGGTGTAAAGGCCATGAACCTCTTCCTTCACAGCTAAATTGATTGAGTACATATTCTGTAACTGCTATATTGAGTTTGATCTTCTCTAATTTTATTCTCTTTCTTCCACTAAGACAAGCATTTGCAACACCTTTAGTTTAATTTGGAGAAAAATCATAGTCTCTCCTTCACCTTAAACTTTCCTATGTTCTTAGGTAATAATGCCATTTTCAAAATATGAGTTTATATTGTAAGAAAAAAGAAAGAATTTAAAGCAAAAGACAGCAGCCTTACATTTCAGAAGGCACAGTTCTCCTGGAGCACAGGGCCTGTTCCTTTCTATAACCTACAAGGGAAGTTCCTTTCCCCATATTCACGTCAAGGCTTTCTCCACCTCTCTATTTAGCAGCAGGGATCAGGAAAGATAGATGGATGTTTGATCAAAATCTTAATTAGAACACAAAGCCAAACTGATTTGCAGTTCTCATCTTCTCTGCACTTCCTTCTTTGCAAATGATAATTGCTGAAGTGGCATTTCATAAGAGGATCCTGCCTGTGACATTCAGACATAGTGGCATTTGAAAGAGGACTGAAGATACACAAAGGCAACACACAGAATTTCCCTGCAACAGCACAATCTGCTCATTTTAATATTTACCCTTCAGTAGAAACAGTGGAATAAAAATAACCCTAATGTGAGGGGAAAAAATTGTTTATGAAAATCTGATTGTCTCCTCTCGACCTCTCCCTTCCTGCCAAGCACTCAGTATATCCCAACAATCCTATTAATCATGGGGTTTTTAATTCTGGGTGCCACACTACAGAGCTGCTGTGACAGAAGAGGGAGGATACAATGGGACACACAACAGGCCACAGCATTTTCCAGCAGCCCAAAGGTTGTGCCATTATGCCCCATGTTTGGAAAAAGGTGACTAGACAAGCCCATCAGGAATGTGGTGAGTGGGGAGCCAGCAGCACAGATGCTTGAACCCAAGACCCTGTACTTTCTAGAGCTCCTTATGATCTTATTTTCCAACCAATGCACATAGAGTATGATGAATTAATGCTTCAGTATCCTTGACTTTCATTTTAAAATACTGCAGAAAGTGTACACTCCAGTAAGCGTAGCTCCATAAAACAGCTCCTCACTAAGCTTAGAAAGGTAAAAACCAACAAACAAAAAAGCAGTTTTACTTAACACATCTATCCCCACTTGAGTTCAGAAATAAAGAAAAACAGACAGCAGTCCATTTGCATTTGTGCTTTACCCTCATTTTCTGAAACAGTAAGTGAATTTAATCATATCTGACCATAACAAAATTAGACCATTTGAGGCCGTGGGATTCAAAAAAACCAAAGCATCAAAAAAGCCTTCACACTGCATCATACAAAGATCTGCAGTAGCTTTTAAATTCTGCTCAAGTACACCATTCTCAGCAAGGCTAGGTTTCAGATTCTTGTCATTTTAAAAAGGAATAAAGTATATTCTTAGTCCCCACTATGAATCATCAGATTGCATTTAAAAAAAAAAAAAAGAGAGAGAGGGGGAAAAAAGGCAAAAGAGATAAAAGCACAGAGAGAAAGGGGGGCATGAGGACAGGGAGAGGTTGCCTGAAACATCCAAAAGAATCTTTGATCTTTATTGTCAATTGATCCCGTGATTTTTGAACTGCGTACGAACATTAAAGTATCTTCTTTATTCACTTCAATGTGCTTGGATCAGACCCTTAAAGCCTTGTCAGGGAATTAATGCTTTACAGCCAGCAAAACTTTTGAGCAATATTACTATTCTGACTATTGTTCCTCTTTCTCGGCTGAAACAAAAGCAGATCCCTGTCTATATTGTTAAATCTTATAAATACAAACAGAAAGATATATATTTATGGTAGGGCTTTCTTTTTAAAGCAACCTTTGTTCTCAAGCCAAATTTCTGTGGATTGATACTCAGCACATTCTGCATAAAGTTAGATCCTCCCACAATGAAAAGGTTCCAGGCAGGCAACACTGACTGCCTGTCATTTTTAGCATCTTGCTTCTCAATGCTGGAAAGTGTGCACACAGTCTGCTGGGTAACTTGTCTCTGAAAATTAGGCTAAATTTAGGCTGAAAAAATGTTTTTCTCTTTAACATGGAAATGATTAGGAAGAGGTACTTACAAATTGGAGAAACTGTTTTCTTCATTGTACATTACTAAAAGCAACTTAATTGTAAAGAAGTAAGAGGCTTAGCATAGGCTTTCAGTGAAAATTTAAATCTAAGCAGCTCATTTGAAACATTTACGCTTTATAATGACAAAATAAAATGGAAAGTGTACACTTCCAACTCCCCCCAGTTTCTCATATTTCTAACTGTTGCATGCTCAGCTAACTTTGTCACAGCTCTCTAGACAATACTGCAATCCTGTTCCTTGGCTCTTTTCTTCTGAATGATTAGAAGAATCAAATTTTAATACTTTTAAAAAATTAACACTTACTATGCCTTCATTCCCTGTGCCCCATTTCAGTAGCATTCTGTACATTACTGTACATTAATAGCAGGACATATTTCCTGGCTGCAGAGGTGGGATTCTGCATCAGTTCAGAGCTGAACACAACATCCATGAGGGCAAAAGGCAAAACATATGGAAAGAATTCTTGCAGAGTTCTGCAAACTTCTGCCAAAGCCTCAAAGATTTGATGAGCAGGAAGATTCTGTTTTGAACCGGGAGAGGATTGGAATATGGAAAATAATGAAATCTGAAGATGCAGGGAGAGAGTAGTGAGTGTTATAGATTTCTAAAAGCTAATTTTTTCATTCTTTTTAAAAATCTGCTGAAATATTAAAAATTTACTAAAACATCTGAAGAATGTAAGAAGTACATCCCAAATGACTATGGGAATACTGAAGCTGAGAATGATCCACAGACACATTCAGAGCTTCAGCCAAAGGGAAGAGGCAAATGAACACTGGGAGAGTTTAATGAAGAATGAAAATCACAGAGAAATTGGTTCAGGACAGAAAAATACTTCAACAGGCTTTGACAAAAATATTCATACATAAGTAGATATAGTCCTCTATTCTATTAGTCAAAAATACTCCTTTTTCTATTCTTTACCCGTATGCTCAGAGACATGAGGGCACACAGCTGGTGAATGGTGTCCTGCAGAGCGTACCTGAGATGGACAGGTGGACTATATCTGCTATTTCTGTAAACAAATCTAACACGGATTTAAGTGGATTTAAATCTAATATATGTTAATTAAAAAAAAAAGAGAAAGTAGAGCATATATATAAAAAGTAATATTATTAAAACTGTAACTGTAACTTTTTTTGGTGATTAATAATGGTGTGAAGAGTGATAGAACTGTAAGTTAATAATAGTGGCATGTTTATCAATGAATCCATTAATAAATAATTGGGTTATTAGTTTATTATTTATATTATATAAGTACTAATAATTACTAGATAGTAAACTTTAAAGTTTCTTCTATCAGTTATACCTCCACATTGATACAGGAAAGAGTCAGAACTGGAGGCAACACCTTTTTCAATTAATTACTCATATCAATATTGTGCATAGATAATGAAAATCAATGGAAGTGTCTCCATATAGAGCAGATTTGCAATATCCAAATTTTATGGAAGATGGCCCAATCTCAGTTCTGTGTTATCTGAATTTAGGAATATGTGAATAAATGATTGGAGCCATGTGTCACCAGCAAACATGGGAAATGATGCAACTGTATCTATCCCTCACTATGTCAGAATGTACCAAGATGTTCCATGGGGTCCAATGAAATATGAGTACAGAATCAAGAGTAACTTTTCAGCCAAGAAACAAATCAAATGAGCCCCTGCAAACCCAGGTCAGTTTTAGGTGATGCGTGGAAATACTGAAGTATGACACAACATCTCTTTATCCACCAAAATGGCCCAAGGAAGAGAAGTAACATTAAATGGGTTCCAGCATTCCCAGAACTTGGGGCTACAGCCTAAGTTTTCATCCAGGTGGGGTCTTGAACCTGTTTTTCAAGATGATAACAAAAAATTGGCCTGATTTTAAAAACATCAGCTCCAGCAGCTCTGGGGGACTGAAAAAACAACCCATTTCCACTGAGGAGACAAAATAGCAATGCATTTAAAGACTCCCAATCACTGGAATTGAAGGCATCTCCAGCTGCTCTGGACAATTTTAGCTCAATACTTGCCCAAATATATCAGGGTTATGCTTCTCTCCCTTCAAGGAGATAATGTTCTGTATTATTATGGCACTGGTGGCTGTTGTCTCTGCTGGCAGGAGAGCTGATAAAAGTGGCACTGCCCAGCCTGGGAGCTGCTGCAGGGAGAGTCTCCACATCTCGTGCTTTTGCCTCTTTTCTTGGGCCTGACCTGACGAAATCCTTCCACTGGGGTTCTATGTGTGTTTGAAGTGCTGGGTTTGACCTTGGCTTGGAAAAAATGTTGTAATTCCTCAGTCAGTCGTGTTTGTTCTCAGTCCTGGTTTCCAGAGCTCTCTGACGTAGCTGTGTAGGCACCTGCAGACACTGAGCTGTGTCCTGTGTGTACCACTGCCATACACAGCCCTCAGGGCTGTCAGAAAGAACTTTGGGGACTCCTGATTTCAGTGGCAATAACTCATGTTTCCCCTTCTGCTAGGACAGAATCAAACCAATTGACAGCTGTAGAATGATGCCTGAGACAGAGAATGTGGGCAAAGCGTTACATTTTTTCCTGGACCCAACATGTCCCTGTTGCAATTTACTGAATTTGACTTTACAGACATTGTAGGACTTGCAGTCATGAAGCAAATTTGTCAAAAGCTCCTTATTTTCTTAATAGCCTGAATAGCTGCACTTTACTGTTCTGAAGGAACAGCCTCATCAGGGAGGTGCAGGTGCCATGAAAAGATATCTGGTTATCCACTCTATCCTCCCTGGAGCTCCTCATCACCACACCTGAAGCAGTTCTGATACTTGATATTTGCCTCCATTACTTTAGCTATTTCAGAGCAATGCAGGCATATTATATGCCATTTTCAGCATAACTTAAGGCAAGCAGACATGCAGAGATACAGGATTCATAGGCACTGGAGGCAGTTTTCCATCATTTTGAGATTTTCTCCATTTAATTTTAAAAAAGAACAGATAAGAAGCATTATCAAAGCAGAAGGAAGCATGGGAATGAGTTTACACAAGTGTATTGTCTTAGTCCATAATTCCATATTGTCCTGGAAGACAAAATAAATATTAGGTTTATTAAATTTGCAGACTAGCAGAGATTGTGAGAGTTTAGGAAGATGTGCTCAGAACTCATACTGATCTTGACAAATGGGAGATTTGGTCTGGGAAAAAAAGATGCTATTCAAAAGAACAAGATAGGTTTGCTCTACCTAGGAAGACTTTTAAGGTACACTGAAGCCAGTGTGGACAACAATTCAGCAAAAGGTGTTCTAAGGACTATTATGGAGCCTTAGCTGAGCATGTCATGATAATGAGTAAAATCAGCCACTGTATTATGATATAGAAACTGTTCTGTGAGAGGCATGAAGTTGGTTTTCTGCTCTTGTACTGATACTGAAAACACCCCAGCTGATGCTTTAGACCTGATTTCAGGCACTAAGTGTCAGCTGGAATACCCAGAAGAGAACAGGCAGAATGACACAAGATCTAGAAACAGGTCCTAAATGAGCTAAATTTCTTGCAAAGGGACTTGAGCAGATACTGTAAGAGGCTTCACAAAAGAGTGCTGGGAAGGGCTGAGGAGCATCGCTTGTAGGTCTTGGTAAAACAAGAACAAGAAAGTATTGCAATAAATTCTGGGAAGACTCAGGTGAGACATTAGGAAAACCAGTTTCAGCAGGTAGGAAAATGTCCCTGTGGGAATGGCTGAACCTCCGTCTGTTCCTGTAGACTGGAAGGGCTTACACAGCACTGCTGGCAGTGCCCAAAGACAGGGAAACAGAGGAGACCAGGTGACCTTTTGGTGTTTGTCTTCTGGACAGAAACTGAGTTATGACTGAAGACACATGTGGGATTAAACCTTGTCCTTTTTAATCGTGGGGCTGGTGTGGAAGAAGGGAAGCAAACCCCTAAAGAATAATTAGTGCCTGAGCTCCTCTCCTGTACCAGCATGCACGGCGGGTACACACACCTGTAAACAGACACCATCCCTAGTCCTGGGAACCCATCTCAGCATGGAAAGTCTCAGGTGAAATACAGACATCAGGGTCACCCTTAACTTACTTGTTTCAACTTAAATTTCAGAAACCTGGCTCGAATGATTCATGGATGTCTTGTGATTCTGAATATTTTCATACCATTGCCATGGCAACCTGATGTGATAGAGGCAGGGCATATAAAAGTCAGAGATGTGATTAAAAAGATGTTGAGGCGGTTTGTAAGAGAAGTAAAAAAGGTGAAAAGACAATCTAAAATACATTAAATGCAAAATGTACACCTGCAGTGTCATATACATTTTGAAATGCAACAAACTGAGCCTGTGAAAGCACTTAGGACATATTCTTCTGCTACTGAGTACAGAGGTCGATTTTAATTCTCAGTATTAACACTGATGTCAGTCCAGTAATAACTGGCTGAAGTCAACAAAGAAAAGCATCTTTGAACAGCAGGATGGCTGCTGGGGTTTGATCACCTTTACCACAGAAGTCTTCACCCATCCTTTACCCTCTGAGTTATAACCATTATTCTTACTACTCAGCCCATCTTAGGATGTCTTGCTTGCTTTTAAAGATTAATATTTGATTTAACCTCTCAACTTCCTCAAGATGACTTTTTCTTTAAACTTCAGTATTTATAAAAAAATTGCTTTAGCTTTTTTTCTTCTTCTTCCCCTTTCTTTTGCATCATTACTCATTTTACAAGCAGATGCTGCAGTAAAACATGTGAGATTGAGCACACTTCAGAATATTAATGGTGGAACATTTCCTTTTAAGGTCTTAATCACTTTCACGTCTTCTGAGGCTCTGGCTGCTTCATTTTGGATTTGAGAACTGAATTCCAGTTAGCTACTTTGGGTAAGAGATACCAAAAGCACTACTGAGTTTCAATTTCTCTAATCCATCATTTTATTTTCACTTCTTTGAAATACAAAAAATAGGCACAGTTTATTTCCAAACATACCTTCTGAGCTTGGCCTGATAGACCAATTATTTCATAGCTACCGTGCCCTTCCTTTCTCACCCAATTCTGAAGTGGTTTTGTGTCTGGGTACTTCATTTCAGTTGTAAAACAACTTTTAGTTGGGTCACAAGGTGGAGCCAGTCCAGGCAGGGAGATAGGACCTTCCACTGCCTTAGACTTCACGTATCATTTGGCCTGTGAGAAGAGAGGTATTTAAAGAGGGCAAGGAAAAGAGGAGCAATGGCCTGGTTTGGACTCACAGACCCCCTTCAGTTCTGCATCTCATTCCTGGCAGAGGAATAGAAAGCTGGTCCTGCTTCTGCACTGTTGACACAGCAGGGGGGTAAAGCTGAGTTTCCCTTTCAATGCTCAGTCACTTGGAAATAAGTAGTGCAGTGCCAAAATGTACTGAAGTGGTGGGATTACACGATGCTGACAAGCCTCATATCTACCAGACACTTATCTTGGGGAGGATGGAATTCCCTCAGGAGATAACTTCCCCCTTGCCCCTTTTCCAGATGGCTCCATCCCCTCTCTGATCTGCCTTGGGGCTGCAATGAATTAAACACCAACATGTTATGCATGAATTTGCTCAAGAAATTCCTTATCTGTTCATCAGTGATGGTTAATTGACCAAGAAATTTCATCTCTATATCAAGAAAGCTCAAACTAAAAATATTTTTTCTGGAAAAGTTTTAAGTTATAAAATACTAATTCTAGGATGACTTTTTATTTTGACTTATAAGGTTAGTTCACTTTTGCTGTGAAACAATCCCAACTGCTTTAAAAATAAAATCTGAGTTTGCAAAAATTCTGCAATAATGTCACGGAAAGAACTCAGGCTGTACAGACTGTTTTCTAAGAGATGTTTTTGGTAACAATCTATTTTTAATGGGCACAATATTACCATATTATTACATAAACTGATGTGAATCTTTTGCCTTGGCAGAAGAAGGATATGATGAATCCCACTGAGCTTCCGGAAGCTTTCAGGATCACTCAGAGGGAGCAAGAAGCTCCTTGAAGATCTTCCTACAGCTCTTGTACTTTCGAGGGCATTATATTATTTAACAGTTTCCTTTACTGACTTCAGAGCAGAGACACATCCATACTACTGCATTTCCTGCTCCCACCTTTCCTGACACACAGGACAAAACCACACTCCTCCCAGCCTTCTGTGTCCCAAACCCACCTGATTAACTGGAATTCCCATTTTAGGAGCCCTTCAGGATTACTCCTGAAGGAATGGACAGGAATGCTCCACCTCTCCTACAGGAGCAAACAAATCCCCAGATGCCCACACAAATGTCTTCTGCAGCTAAGAAAAGCACCAACAAATCCAGAACACTTCCTACATAACATAGTCTTGGAATTATTACAAAGATTTCAATTCTGCCTTAATTTAGCAACAGTTTATCAAGTTATTAATTTTAAACTGAATTAAATCAGGGTCACTCAATCCAGAGTTATTTCCTAGGTTCAGCTCTCCTCAGTAAGTTATCTCCTGCCATCCAGGCTGCACAATTCTCCAGCCTGCTCTTGGTTCAGTGGTTAGTAACAAGTGTGTCACCTGTCAGAAATCCATGGGCCTACCCAAGGCTGGCAGCATCTTGTCTCCAAGCTACATGGAAGAAAATGAAGCTTTTCTTAGTGAAACAGCTGCCTGAGTGAAATGCTCATTAATATTCCTCATCACAAATCACACAAAGCAAAATGCACCTGCAGCACTTCTTTAATTCTTATTGATGCTCTGGCTCGTTTATAGTTAAAGAGATACAACACATTCTGATGTTGTGGTCTGGTGTGTACCCATTGTGACTCCTGAGTCATAAACTGGAGGCAAAATATTTGGCTATAATTAGGAATAGACTCTCACCAGAGCAAAACATGGAATCTCCCATTCACATCAATATCTTCTCACTCTCACAGGTCCTTTAACCTTATCACAAATTTGTGAGCACACATCAGGAAAATCATTGAGAAAACTATGTCTCTGAGCTAATTTCACTATATTTCAGACAGGAAATGAACACAATTACTCTCCTGGTGGATCAGACACATTTTTCCTATCACATTCAGAGAAAACATTCAAACAGGCTCACACACAGTAGCAAATTGTATTTGATTCCTCTGCACCAAAATGGTCTCCTGATACTTAGAAAGTCTTCCAAAGCTGTGGTAGCAATCAAGTGCCATCACTAACAGCCATCACAGCACTGCTGAGAACGGATACAGAATTGCACTGGAAACCCTGATGTTCCCTTAAAGAAACTTTTTAAGATAACACTTCTCCATGTGATTGAATTGCTAATGCAAGGCTTTCATATGATTAATTTAATGAATATTAAAATTGTGCTTTATTTTCATCTAGTTCTCATTACTTTCATAATGAGAATTTGCATGTATATGCATTTGTAAGATAATGTGCTCGGTATCATGACCTAGGAATGATAAAAAGGCAGAATGTGTATTCATATTGCACTTGCCCAGGATCAGGACAAATATGCTGGTCTGGATGTGTAAGCAGGTCCAACATGGAAGGAAGCAGCGAAAAACAAACCAAGAACTGATTGAGAAAAAATTAACCCGAGGAAATTTGCAAACACACCAGAATTGGTGAAAACGTCGAAAAAAAGACCTGCGGCTACAGGAACAGTTATCTGTTCATATGGCCAGGAGGAGAGTTGATTAAGACAGAAAACTATTTAGTATCTTATTATTTTGAATGAGATTTAAAGTTACTTATTAACCACCACTTCACTCCCTGCAAATCAATACAAACCAGCTTGTTGTGTAGCTTGTCGCCTCTGTCTTGTTTTGGAGTTAAGCTGCCTTTTTATACATATTGTTTTTATTGGATTGTCAGTATTATTCAGCTTTGCATACCTAAGCAGGTTCTTTTAAACCTATTTGCATTTAATTGTAAGAACACAAGTAAGTAAAGCTTAACTTTTTTCCTAATTAAACTCCAAACAACAAATCATCATTAGTACGACACCCTGCAGGGACAGAGATTAGAGATACATAGCTAACCCTGAAAATCTGTTTTTGTGCCTGCAATGCAATATTTACAAAACTATCAGAACAGTTTGTTTGTTAAAGAGGCTAGAATATGTTAACAAATTATGTAAGAGTAAATGCTTTATGCAGTTCCATGTTCTCTTCCCCAGGGAAAAAACTGCCTGTCAGGAAGCAGCAGAAACAACTCGCAGTTTCATTGCCAACATTCCTAATGAGAGCTGACCTTGAGCTCATCCTTCACTGACTCACGGATCAGCAGCACAGTCTGCTCCATGCTGGTGATCCTCCTTAGCCTGAACCATCCATCTCCAGTGTGCCCAGATCTGAGGTACATGTAGAACACACTTCTGCCAGCTCCAGGCACGTAGTCCTGTCTTGCTGATACACAAGTTTGGCCATCTGTGATTAGAAACAAATTCAGGGCAGGAACAAAAGGGTTTCAGATTTATTTTTACACTGTCTTTGCTTGGAACGGTTCAAAGGGATGTATTCTACTTTGAGTATCAGAGAAGATAAATGTGAACCATGGTCTGAGTGTTTCAGAGTGGCCAGTATAAAAGAACAATATTTCACGGCTCCTGCTGGTGAGGACACTGCTGGGCCGGGCCACAGCACCCGTGACTGCTTCACCAGACCTCATCTCCTCGGCCATGGGCCTGAGACTGCCCAGCGTGAGGTGCCCTGGTCCAGGATTAGTTTCTGGGAACTAAACTAAACTGAATACTAATGAACTGGCATAGCAGTATCACCAGTGTTCCCACCGAATAACCATGAGTCACACCCTAAGGATTTCTGAGTATTTATTAAAGACTACAGTTCCTTTGTTTGTAATTGTCTTTTAAACCCTGAGTCATAGAGCTATAGGTCACATTTTCAAAGGTTCATTAGCAACTATGATGTCTATGATCTTAATTATTTTTCATTTGTATTTATTTTTTTGAAAGCTGATATTTTTAAACAGCTAACAGTACCCATACTTGAGCTTTAAGGCAAAAAAGACATGCTATGAGTCATAACTCAGAATTCACGGAATCATAATCAATCACATTCACTTAAGTGAAGGACTTGGCCTGCAAATAAAATCTCTGCCTGCTTTTGTAAGAGAGAGGAAGGGCAAGGGAGAGAGACAGACAGATAGTCAGAGATAGACCCTGTCTTGAGCCCACTGCAGAAAGTCAGGGAGCTCAGAAATGATCTCAGGATTTCCCTGTGAATGTTACAGTTGTGAACTATCAGCTAATCGAGTCTGCTCCCCGAATTATTCTCAACATTGACTGGAGATTAACAATTCATGAAACAGCAATCTCTGCTGGTGACAATCACACATTAACTTGAAAGCAGACTTTTTCTTTCATTTTTCTGATACTCTAGAAATGCTTCTGAGTATTTAATTAAATGTTAATTAAAGAATACGAAGACTATGCCTGTCCCAGTGGATCAGCTTTTCCTTTGGGAGATCTTTTGCCATTATTGTCAAGAGTTAAGTTGATTCAGGTGAGCTATCAAGGTTTTCTCTTACTTTTTTTCCCCCTACTCCCACCTGCTGCATTCTAGAGCTGAGAAGTTTCACCTCGTTAGTGCTGCATTATTCAGTACTGGTAGCTGTAATCTTAGTTTTCACTATGACCTCCTTTGCTTTATTACTGCAGCTGACTCGGATAATTCATATTCTGTGTTTGCTGTTTCCTCCATTCTAATATTTTCTTTTCATTTTGCTGGCTTCAGCTCCTTTCCCAGCTGTCCACCTGCACAGTGACCTACAGGTAGCCCCACTGCAGTTCTGCTCCCCGTGTCTGATCTGCCTGAAGGCCTGTGAACAGCACCATTTGAGTTAAAAGTGCATTATCTTAAGTCATGCTGGGTTATCCAGAACAAAAAGAGTTTCTGTCTAGGGAGATCAGACATTAGGTGACACATTGTAGTGATCTAGTCAAGCCAGGAAGCCATTTATCATCTACCCATTCTGTGTAAAATTATGGCTCTGGTAGCCATGACTCTTTTTCAGGCCCTGTGACTGATGCCTTTATGTCAAATAAAACTTCTGAAGTCTTTGGCATTTGCCAATTTTTTTCCATGGAAAATTACAGAAATTATATTACAAAGATGGATGTATTAATAAGATATTCTTTTTATTTCACGCATTAACTAAACAAAAGCAATGATTAATTCATTTACAATCAATTAAGAAGGGTTTTTAAGATTTTTTAGATTAATTTGAAAAATAAGAGAAAGTTAAACATTTTTCTTAGCAAGGAGATTCCATGAAAATAATAAATTAACATACTGATATTATGGTTCACTGATGAAAGAACTACTGTAAACTTAATATGTGGCAGGAAAATTGTCACTGTACCTGGGTTTGCTCCTTAGTATAAAGGTGCTGTAGGTAGATCAGGTAGCTGAACGACCTGCTGCAGCCCTGACTGCTCTCCCACTGGGAGAAGAACCTGAATATCGCCTGGGATGATGCACAAACCTATTCAGTCAGTCTTGTTATTGCCAGGCTACTACTAATGCGCTGCTTTTTTGGGTCTGTTTGCTATGACTCTTACAAACATACGTCAGTGGTAAACTTCCCAAGTATGTAAAAGAATTATCATTCATCCAAAAGGCCATTACTGTCACTCTGTCATCAGCCCTTATGAATCTTATCCTCCAGATATCTCATCATCCAAGAATTGTTATTAAATTCCATTAATGGTTTTAATTTCTGCTGCACTCAAGCATTTGCAAAACTGAACTACTTACGTGCAAAGATGGGGTGACTTCGAGCCTGAGCTGTTTTCCTCAGCCCATGAAGGTATGATGAAAACCTGAAGGATGAGTGCATATATTTATAAAGTTTCCAAACAACACCACTCTTTAAAGTCTGAAAAACATACCAGAGGGCAAGATTATCAGAAATTCTTATAAGATTATTGGAAGCAATCTAGTAAATGCAAGTTCTCTGTCAATAGGCAACTTCTTCAAAACGAGTGTTTGATCACAACTAAAGAAAAGTCAGGAATATTGCACTTCTGACAGAAAAGCAAATGTTGTGGGATGTAGGAAAACCGAAGTAATCAATTCCCTGCATGTGGTGCTTGTAAGATCTCAGCTGCAGACTGTGTCTAACTTAAGCAATAGGTGGAATGACTGCAGAAAAATCCAAGGAACACAAGAGTAATAAACAACCTGCAAACATAAGATGTAAGTCTGGTTTGAAGGAACTGAATTTGTTTATCGTAGGGAGAAGAACTGCAGCATAAAACTTCAAGTACACAGCATGTGTACAGTGCCTGAAAAGAAGAAAATAAGCTGTTCTTCCTGTCAATATGGGATAAGATTAAAGAACCCAAAAGGCCTCTGGCTGGACAGGGAAGACAGCAGGGATTGCTAAGTACTGAAACAGATGCCCCACATAGGCTATGAAATCATCCCCCAAATAACCTGTTTGGGTTTTTAAAGGAGAACTCATGTACTAAAGGACAGCTCTTCTTCATACTAAGAAAAGCAAAGATAACAGTACAACTGACACTGGGGTAGAATGTTCTGACAGGAGAACACGATGCCAGGGTGTGTGTAGGTGTTGGGAAATATGGGACAGCAGGTTCACCAGGTTTCCACTGTGACTCCAGAGCTTTGTAGACTCCACCCAGTCGTTCTGAAAAGATCGTGTACATCTGGGACCAGAAACCAAAATAAAGTGATTTCATGTTGGTGTTTATTGTGAATGGATAAATATTTACAGAACAGTGGGGGGGCCCTGCAGTGACTGGTTTGCTGTGTCCTCCAAGCCCTCAGTTCCAGCCCATGCTCAGCTCAGTGCTGAGCCCTCCCAGCCAGCCAGAGGACAAGTCAAGCCTTTCAAGAAAACAGATTAAGAACATGATTTAGTAGGAACTGTTATTCCTGAAAAACAACCCAACTGTTTTCCAGCTCATCGATGATTCTTAGCAATAAACACCTTTTTGTGACATGTGGCATCCAGTGAGTTGGGCAAAGCCTTAATTGTGCAGTGGGATTTGTCACTCTTGATCTCCCCCCTGTACAGGTCAAGCTAGTAAAGAATACTCTGGCACTTTGCTTTGGGCTTCTTGTAAGCTATTATTACTTTGAACTGAGAAAGGAGACAACCACCTTTTTTCCTCTGTTATCTGGGTAAAATGAGCGCAGTAAGAGAAACAAAAATTAAGTTCACCTTAAAAAATGCTTTGGGGGAATGGAAACTTTGATTCGAGGTGACAGTTCTAATAATATTTTCCCGTTTTATTTGGAGTTTTCTTCAGGCTGTGGAAAAACAAATTAAAAAAGAAAATAAAATTATTTAGGTGGAGAAAAGATAGAGAAACTGTTAAAAAAGGGCACAAACCAGAGCTTGAAATCAAACAAAAATATGATATTAAGTACATTTTTGGTATATTTCAGTATATATAACATTAATTAAACCTAGTAAACTTTTCATGCAATAGGTTTTTAAGCAGTTACAAAGCAGGTTAAAGTTGTTAACTGCTTTTATAAGACCAGCATTTTCAGAGACAAGGATCAGAGCAGATTTTAAAGTTTCCCCTTATAGTACCAAATAACCCTTTTATTTCAATGATATATTATCCAATATTTATATAATGCACATCAGAAGAATAGAGGACTAAACATGTTCTGAAAACTGTGTTTCATCCTTCTCTAGGAATTTGTCATGATGAGAAGCAAACCCCAAATGTTACCTTTTGTGCACCAGATCAGACAGGGCCACTGCCCTTCCTTGGAAAGGAAAGCTGCTCTGGAGCCATCCGGTGCAAAGCACACCGACTGAGGTGTGGCTGAGGGAACAACTGGGGACAAAAGCACGTTTGTCTCGAGAGTCACTCTGCTTTGACACCTTCTGCAGTTCCGTGTGGATGCTGGCAGTAAGAATGACGGCTGGCGTATCTCTCAGTGTACAGATACATTTTCACAGGACCACACGATGTTTGCCATTTCACGTGTCCAGCAGAAGGAAGAAATAAGCCCTCAAGGAGCAGGAAATTCCAGGCTCCATTAGTCAAAGTGCTACCTTTTTAGCTTCTCTATGTTTATTACTTTCAAACCTGACTGAAATGATGTACACTCCGATCTCCAGTTTTTCTTATTTGGCCTTACGTGTCTTTCACTCAAGTGACTGACCCTAATTCCCTGCAGTCATGCTAATAATAAAAGTCTGTTAATATGATTTCCTCCATAGATCATTTAGTATTTATCAGACCTGGATAACATAAATGATTTATGTTGTGAAAGTGGAAGAAGAAGCCTACAGCTCTGTTCAGAACTGAAATTTTCAGACATCTTTAACAGTGCCTTATTATATCTTTATTATGCCAACTGATCCATTTTGACTCCAGATCATCTGATGGGAAATGAGGTTTTGGTGAAACTAGAGAGTAGGAATTCAATATTATGTTATAATATTGGCTGGTCATAAGGCACTTTCTTTATATAGGGTCTGATTTCATGATAGTAACTTGATTAATACATGAATGGGAAAAAAATGGGGTTCAGTAGGGTTGAAACAGCAGAAGTAAATCCTGCTTCCGTGGAATTTAATGAGGTCAGGATTTCATCTCTGTCCTTACATTTCCAAAATCAAACTCCTCAAAATATTTAAAATATTTAGTCCTGATGGAATGTTGGATCAGTTATAAAGACACAAAAGCCTCCTGAATACCTTGGAAAGATGCAGCTATGTTAAATTCAGGCTATGAATCCATTTTATAGGAAAGAAAACATTTACTGATAGGAAAGTTTTGTATTTAATATCCCTACTTAGATTTAACAACATATAGCAAGATAATAAAACTTAGGGAAGTAAAAGAGACAACAGTGGAGATAGTGTACAGAAGAGATACTTTAAATCTTGAACTGGGAGGATGAAAAAAACCCTCAAATGGACAATTTTATCAGATCCTAAGGAAGAATAGGAAGAACAGTTCTTGCTTATGAGCTACACTTCAAGTGTGATTTTCATTTCATATTAACCAGAAATGCATGTAGCACCACATGTTCTTATCTTTCTCTGAATGTTGGAAATATCTGAAAGATTTTCAAGCCACTAGGGAGGATGAAAAAGGTGATTAGCAATCTCACTTTTTGTTCAGTATCATGTTAGTATTTTCACTGGATGCAACAACAGACTCCTGCATAAGAGATCTAACTATCTTACAACTGCAGAAATATTCCCTTTACCCAAGTGGATCCTTTCTTTTGAGATGTTCACTGAGCCAGCCTGAGCTGCAGGTCATGGTTGGTGTTTGCTGGCAGTGAAGTTCCCTTTTCACTGTCACAGACACAGCTCTCCAAGCCTCTGTTCCAGCTCACCATGATTGTCTGCTTTTCAGAAACTACCCAGAGACAGTGGAAAGCACTATCAGGAAGCCAACAGAAACACCTTATAATGAACTTCTGCTTACACCTTGCTTTTTCTAACTTGTAAAATACCATAAGCACCAACAGTACAGTCTTCTCAATATTTGAGATCCATAAGTAATTAGGTTATAATACATGGCTTTGTGAGCAGTAGTAGATTTAGCCTCAGGTCCAAGTTATGTGCACATAAACTGGGAGGATAACAGTGGGAAAAAACCCCCAAACACAAGCCTTGGATGTATTTTCAGATGCCAGCACTTCAGCTTCTACTCAGTACCTGAGCTTCCAGGATCAAACCACACACAGGCACACCCTGGACTGAGGGAGAAGAAAACTCTTCAGAAACAAGTCAAGGGATTAAGTATTTCTTCCATGAATTTGGTCTGTTTTTGGGGAAGTCATATGGGGGTGTAATGTAGTCATCACTAACCCTGAGTAATCAAGGCACCACAACAGCAGGACCTGCATTCTGTCACTTCTGACTTGCCAGGACACCGTATTCTTTAATTTCAGTTTTCACTGGGGAGATCTGTGCTCACCTGGATTACCATTCAGTTGTACAGGTGTATGTCATCATTTATTATTTGGAAGGATACACCTTAAACAGAGATAATAATTTGTGTGCAGTCTCACAGTTCACTTTAATAATCTTTAGCTCTCACTATCTATTTTTCTGCATCCTGCATTGCCTCCTCTATACTGGAGTGCTTACAGCAGCACCTGTGGTTTTTAAAAGCCACACTATTGACAGGAAAACTGAAGGACTCTGGAAATGGGAAAAATTTACAATCTGTTGATTTTTGTGAAAGCCCACTGCAAGAATCAAAGATAATAAATTAAAGAATATATGGTGTTTACGGTGTATTTATGGTGCATACGGTGTATATGGTGCATTTATAACAAAATAGGAATTATAATTTAAGTACCTGGGAAGCCAGGAAAATCCAGATTTCTGTATCCATTAAAGTATCTATTAAACCATAGAAAAACATCAGTATTCCATGTGGGAAGTAAGGTTTTTATATGAATTTAAGTTTCACTGAGGTATTGTACCATAAGTACACTTAAGACTAATTTGATCAAATAAAAAGAATTTCCAAATACAGACAGAGAGTCTTTGATGATGAAGCTGAACTACATCTGTTTTTAACTTTCCCTACTTCAAAGTCACTCCTACAGAAGAAGCTTTGAGGAGATTTTCTCCCTGTGCTTTCTGGATTGGCTTTTCTGTGATTACAGACAAAATACTAATAGCCCACAGTGGAAATAAACCTCCCTATTAACCTCCTTCCAATTAGGGCCAGCAAGATCTCTTTTACGGTTTATTAAGAGGACCTAGTTGCTTTTTCAGTTTGCTTGGATAGCTGCTTTAAGGCCTTATCTTTTAACTGCTGAGACATGTCCAGGTTAGATCCTGTACCTGCAGCAGAGAGAGATCACAAACTCATGATTACTGACACCCTCAGCAAAGTCTGAGTCTGGTGACCTTCAAGTGTTTTGGAAAGCCCATCTGTTTGCACAGGCTTTTGCCTGCCAGGGGGCCTTCTTTGTCTAATTTCAGTGTTATCCCTTTTGTCTTAACTAAAGGAAAATTAACTAAAGTTAATTTAACTAAAGGAAATTCCATATGCAGGCATATAGTGCTGTTCAGTGGGTAACACTTTTCCTTGAGTCCTTGCCCCAAGAACCTCATGCAACATTGAATGTAGTGTGTGACTGTCTCTGGTGCTGACTGGAGACCCATGTAGCTAAAACTGTCTTCCTAAATGCAGGCCAAGGGAGAAATTTTGATAATTCCACCATCATTTCATTCTTTTAATAGCTTTACTATTGGCTGTCCCAATGCATTAATTTAGAATGAAGCTAAACTGAATTAGTCATATCTATAAAAGCTCTTCACGGTTGTACTTGTTATACTAAACTGAAGCATTTCCAGCTGGTATGGCAGCTTGGGAGGCTTTTCTGGTAGAAGTGTCATGTAATTTACCAATGGGTACAAAAAAAGAGTTACTTCCAACTTGTTTTACAGGTCTTACTACATCAGTGGTAAGTGCACTTGCTCGGGGAGGCTGGGAAAGGTGCTGCTAATCCAGTTCCCACAGAACACATGCTCAGCACCTTGCTGTACCCACTGGATGTGGCGAGTGGAACATTCCTCAAGCAGCCTGTCATGGAATGGGGTCCAGAAACTGCTCAGGCAAAGAAAATTCTGAATGTTGGAAAAATAAATGTGAGAATGACGCTAAACAGAATGAGTGTTTATAACTTCCAGCCACCCAAACTACAAAGTTATACAGATAAAATGAAAGTGCAAAGACCAGGCTCTCAAGGAGCTGTACAAGAGACCATACAGCTGAACAGTAAAGGACTTGGAAACTCCTGTGGCTGGGAAAGAATGTGTTTAAAAACAATTGTAATAAATTGAATCAGTTCCACCATCAGATGCACCATATGGTCATACAAGCAGTTGTCCAAAACAAGTGAGAAGGCACATGGAACAGAGACTAAATGAATGGGAGGATACTGTGATCACACCTCTCAGGGACAATGCTGCCTTTAAATGTTTGCAGAACAGCACAATAACCAGTCCGTGACATTTCACCTCAGAAAAAAAGCAACCAAGGAAGGAGACAGAGATGGCCAAAAAGAAATTTCCTGAGCTCCTTCACAAAATTTTGTAAAAATCATGAACTGAAGGTAACAAACTTATGCTTCACTTTATTCTTCAGGAATGGGTGTGGACCAGTTTACAATTACCTGGCAAACACTTCTGGACCACGGAATTCTTCAAACAGTATCTTCTATTAATTCAAACATATCAATGGCACCACTGAACAACTTACCAAATACAGAAAGTGTTTATATATTCAGTCACAAACTACTTTAAAGGAGTTGATTTTTTTTTTTTTGGCTGATTTGATCACCTCTGTGACTGAGAAAGAAAAAATGGGTTCACTTTTTCTCCATAAAATTTGCTATTTTTGGTGAATATTTGCATCTTTTGATCTACATCTTGTACTTTCAATACTTTTTCTCTTGTAAGATTATAGTGAATGAAATAACAAACTGGAATGGATAACCTAAAATTTGTAACAGATACTATCTGTTAAATTCTTTCAAGTTCAAATACTGACAACTTCCTTTTATCCTTCCTCTACAGAGGGGTAGTTTACATTTAGAGTTCCACCCATAACAAATTCCATAGAATACACAAAGGTGTTTTAAGCCTGAACATATTTCTCACATCTACTAAAATTTGAAGCTAACTTGTTCCTTCTTTCATTTATTACAGTGCTTTGTTTAGTTACAGATGGTATTAGCAGCAGTTTTTAATATCATCCTCATCCTAGAACAGGGCAAAGATAACAGTTCAGTTTTCCCAAGATCATTATTTCTCCAAAAGCTCAAAAGAGTCAAATCTTCAAAGCGGAAACATAAGTTAGAAAGAATTCACGATGAGCAATGATTAAAAAACACTGATTCTCACAGAAGCCAACAATTAGTGACAGTTCTAAATCTAGAACCGAGTCTTGAAACCCATTTTCCTTGTAGTGTTCCAGGGACATTTTTCTTCTTGAGGGAATATAAAGTCACAGCCCATTTACAAGCCAGCACATAATCCTGTGGCTCTCAAAGAATATAAAGTAAACAGCACTAAACCTCCTCCAGTTTTTTTATCTTTCCCACTTAATTAAAAAATTTACTTCAAGCAAAAATGTTAATAACTCAGGTTCTTCGGCCTATGAAAAATTACATAACTCAGGGAAACCCATATGGAGAAAGTTTCAGAGTTGAACCACAGTTAAATTTGAATCACCAGAGATATCTTTAAATAAAACTAGTGAGTGAAAGACTAAGCACTCTAAAGGGCTATTTCTGCTGGGTATGATTCATGCTGGAAAACCAGCCCTTTTTAAATGAGATGAGGCCCAGCACAAAGCCTGAATTAGGCACCACCCTGCTGAAGGAGGGCTGGTCTTGGAGCACCTGGGAACTGCTCTTACTGTCCCAACCCAAAAGGAAGAAGGTGACTGTGCACACTGCATGTCACAGTCATAAGATATTCATTAGACTGAAAGGCTCCATCAGCAGGAAGGATTTCTCATGTAATTGTGGAGTGGCTTAGTGCAAACAATTATTTCTGTTAGGTTTGCCTGACAAGTCTTTAAAGCCTGCTTTACTTAGAGATCCAGGGGCAAGTGTTGCTTAACATAGAAAAATGCTGCAAGCAGCATTCAGAAGATCCAGCTGCAGAATGGTCTGTGCAAAGCTATAACAAAAGAACTGATTGACAGTAGAATTGTTTTTCTAGGAGTTAGAAGATTTAAAACCCATCTTATCTTGGTCTATCAACTAGGTCCCGGTTAGAACGTCCCAAGGCACATGTACAGGAATGCTGGACACGGCTTACACTGCAGCAGACGCATCTACCTGATCCAGAATTTACTGCCTTAGGGCAGTGTCACACCTTCACCTGAGTTAGAGCCAGTCTCATGCTCTGTGGAGCTTAGTCCTAAAGAAGCTGCAGACCTGAGATGAATAAATAAATGCAAAAAAAGCAAAATGTTATAGAGTAATAATTTGTTTCTTATGAAATCCCCAACAGCATGTTTCAAGCTTCAATCTGTGTACAGTGAAAACAACTAACTAAAATAAATCAAAGTGTATTTTCTTTCTACGGAAAACTGGACAAATTCCAGGGTCATTTACAAAAAGCAAAAACAGAAAAGGAGAGAAAGAAAAAAAATTAAGAAAAAAAGAGAAAAAATTAAGAAAGCAGAAAAAGAGAGTAGGACTGTTACAGAGAACTGAGGGACAGGATTGTATTCTCCTGTCATTATATATCAATTTTCAGCCTCTGCAAGCTCTTATAAATGAACAATTTTACTCTCCCTTGACCTGTCTAGGGGGTTCATTTCACTCCCTATTGAAAGGATAATTTGTATTAAACCATACAACCCCTTTGTGCAACACTAAGGCCTCCCCACCTCTTAGTTCAGGTTTCACACACCTACTCCCAGTGTCCCCCTCCAGCCCCCTCCTTGGAATGAAACACCCAGGTCTTGAAACTTCTCTCACAAATGTGTGCAAGAACCTATTCCTTGGCAACATGACTCATCCAGTGTGTTGGCCTCATTAGTAAGCAAGGCAGATGCCCAGATATCAATGCTGTCTGTAGCACATACAGTTTTATGTAACATCTTATTATTTATATATAAATGGATAATGCCTTGCCTTGGGAATACAGCATCATTTTTCAGTAGAACATTAGTAAGATTCACTCATACTTGGAAGTGTCTTGTTTACTTTAGTCCACTTCATGGTTTTCTTCCTTAAATTTAGCCATGAATTATGCTTACTTAGAAGAAAATAAGCCCCAGTGGGATATTTTCCCCTGAATGCATTGCATATTCTAAAATGTCAGTGGCAGAATCTCTTACGGTGTAGCAGTTGACAGTCTGCATACTTTAATCAAGCCAGAAAGTTTTAATTATAATGCTAGAGGCACCTCATTTACATTTATCTTCTTTAATAAAGACTCTATGAGAAATCAGGGAGGAAAAAGAGAAGGTAGAGCTTGCAGTTCTCTGGAAAGAAAGAGGAGGGCATTGCTCTGTTTTTTAAACACAGCCAAATGTGAACATCAGCACCATGAAACAGTTGTAAAGTCTTTTAGCTTGGCAAAGATCAAGCCCAGCCTTTAACCCAGCACTGCCAGCGCCACCACTGAACCATGTCCCTCAGCACCACATCTACACATCTTCTAAACACCTCCAGGGATGGGAATCAACAGCTTCCCTGGGTATCCTGTTCCAGGGCTTGACAACCCTTTTAGTGAAGAAATTTTTCTTAATTCACAGAAACATAGAATATCTTGAGTTGTAAAGGACCCACAAGGATCATCAAGTCCAGCTCCTGGCCCTGCACAGGCCCATCCCCAAGAATCACACCGTGTGCCTGAGCAGATCATCCAAACCCTCCTGGAGCTCTGGCAGCCTTGGTGCCACTGCCCTGGGGAGCCTGTTCAGTGCCAACCACCCTCTGGGGGAAGAACCCTTATCATCCAATTAGAAAACCTCCTCTGGCAGAATTTAAGGCCCTTTCCTCTTATTTTCTTGTACTATCAGTTGTTACTCATGAGAAGAGACCGACCCCCACGTCACTACAACCTCCTTTCAGGTAGCTGGAGAGAGTGAGAAGGTCACCCGAGCTGAGGGGGACAATCTCTGCCCTGGTCCTGCTGCCACACTTTGCTGGTGCAGTGGTGGGACAGGATGGCCCTTTTGGGCACACGGGCACAGTGCTGGCTCTGCTCAGTCCAGCACTCCCAGGTGCTTTCCCTACAGGCAGCTTTCCATCCTGAGGCACTGCAGGGACTTGTGACTGCAGTGCAGGACTCGGCACGTGGCCTTACTGAACCTCATACCGCTGGTGTCAGCCCAGGGACCCAGCCTGCCCAGACCCTCTGCAGAGCCT
Source organism: Myiotriccus ornatus (assembly GCA_036023395.1). NCBI lineage: Eukaryota > Metazoa > Chordata > Aves > Passeriformes > Tyrannidae > Myiotriccus > Myiotriccus ornatus. The sequence continues at coordinate 6,665,662 of JAYRBT010000028.1, read as the reverse complement.
TCCTGCCCTCAGCAGATAACACTCCTGCCCAGCCTGGTGTCCTCTGCAAAATGCCCGAGGGTGCTCTCAAACTCCTCTTCCAGAAAGGTGTTAACAGGGCTGGCCCCAACACTGAGCCCTGGGGGCCACCACTGTGACCAGCCACCCTCGGGATGGACCCCCACTCCCTGGGCCTGGCCATCCAGCCCTTCTTTGCTGTATTTATTTATGTATTTTCCTCACTGAACAGTGCACCCGATGAAACCAGGAACAGCCAACGATATAATTTGTCTTCTTTTACAGCAAGGAAGAGAAAATTGTATGTTTGATATTATTAATTATAATGCTTTTGGATACTGTAACTGTTCTAACAATAGCAGGACCTTTAAATAAAATTCTCCTCCCTCCCCAGTTCCCTTTTTCCTGTCTTCTGGCATTCAGCACTTGGGAGTGGGTAGCCCCATGCAGTTGGAACTGTGCACCTGAACAAATACAGCTGTAAGAACAGCATGTGTCCTGCCCTATTTAAGCTCACCTTGAACAATGTCAAGGCAGGGGATTTTAGCTTGAGAAATGGAGCATCAAGTATAAGGCCTTATCAGATGCCTGCTTTGGGAAAGAAAGGCACCATCATAAAATATCTGCTGGCCTTTGAAATTGATTAAAGAAATAAAAAGCAGAAGGACTCTGCTGTCATCTATTGAAACAGTTTTCTTCTCATCTTAGAAGGACAGCATAATTTCTCATTGAAATTTATTTTATATTTAAATGTTATCCTATCATCATTTGAGTCACTATGTCACCTGTTGTTGAATAATATTTTCATATATATTTTATGAAATATATGGAATTAATGATCTACTTTTAATGGCCTGTACTTTTGGGGCTGAGTTCATAATTTGCCTTATGGTGGGGGTTTTTTTTGAGGATGAGCTCATCAGCTACAGGGTTCCTGACTTCATTCCAAATTGGGTAGCTCTTTCTCTACAGATTCTCTTTAATCCTCATTTGGATTCCCTGTATTTCTCTCCCTACTCTGAAAGTACTATTTCTGCAGCAGTACTGTTACAAGTTTTCCTCATTCTTTCCACACGATAGGTGGCAGCACTCTAAGAGTGAGAAAAAAATCTCTTTGCCATGAGTAATGCTGGAAGTTACAGAGGAAGATCCATGATCTACAGGACCATTAATGTACGGCCCAGCGACAGGGGAACACACATTATGTTTAAAATTGCACTGAAATACCAGATCGGGTCTCTTTGCAGTTGTCTTGTTTGACTGAGCAAATAAATACAGCACATATAAAATGTTTTAATCACCCCAAAACAGATACACCAGCTTGAAGAGGGATTTATAAGTCTAATACGTAAACTACATGGGGTTTAAGCTCCCAGATGCAAAGACACAACACTGAAATTATGCCCTTGGATTCCAAGGACTCTAGGCAGCACACAAACTGAAAGGGGAAGAAAAAGTTCTTCAGATAAAAAAAAATCTCAGCTTCTTTAAATGATGACAATGAATTCCTGAAAGAGTTACATGCCATGTACCTCACTGCAGATGACCAACCTAAGCATTTCTCTGCCTACCCTCCTGCAGGTCTTGCAGGTTTCCAAAGCATACTGCAAACCCATTTCCACTTAAAAAAACAACCAATCAAAGCTCTGCCCACCAAAACAAACAAACAAACCCAAACCAACCAACCAACCAAAAAACAAACACAGAAATTGGTTTCTTTCTGAAAATGACCAGGAAAAGAGTGAGATTTTCCTTCCCCTTGCATTTAGACAAAAACTCCCCCGTTGGAGTAGTGGCCCAGGCTCCGTTCTCTTTCTGTCTTTGAAGTGGTGTTGAAACCTATGGAACTACCACCTAAGAAAAATGAGCAGGTGCAAAGACAGAGGTGATTTCAAGCTTCCTATGGAGGCACTTGCCATATAAGAATCCAGGCACTACTTGCTGGGGGGAGAAGAAAGGATTAGTACTTCTCCCTGATCTGTGAACAATAGCAGGCAATGGGGAAGATGGATTCCTAGGCTGACCCAGAGAATGAAAGGACAGATGTAATTCAAACCAGGAAGGAAGACAACTGAAGAAGAAAGGATCCTTGATGAAACGTTATCCACGTCTCTCCTTTTCTCTTCTGTTCAAATGGAGCCCATTCTGCAGCTCAGGCTGACTCCAGGGCAGGGACAGCACTGACGGGGCAGGGACAGCACTGATGGTACAGGGACAGCACTGATGGTGTAGGGACAGCCAGTGATGGGGCAGGGACAGCAGTGATGGGGCAGGGACAGCACTGACGGGGCAGGGACAGCACTGATGGTGCAGGGACAGCACTGACGGGGCAGGGACAGCAGTGATGGTGCAGGGACAGCACTGATGGTGCAAGGACAGCACTGATGGTGCAAGGACAGCACTGATGGTGCAGGGACAGCACTGATGGTACAGGGACAGCACTGACGGGGCAGGGACAGCAGTGATGGGGCAGGGACAGCACTGATGGTGCAG
>JAYRBT010000028.1:6594231-6663072 GCA_036023395.1 Myiotriccus ornatus | reverse complement strand
GCAGGGACAGCACTGACGGGGCAGGGACAGCACTGATGGTGCAGGGACAGCAGTGATGGTGCAGGGACAGCACTGACAGGGTAGGGACAGCACTGATGGTGCAGGGACAGCACTGATGGTACAGGGACAGCACTGATGGTGTAGGGACAGCACTGATGGGGCAGGGACAGCACTGACAGGGTAGGGACAGCACTGATGGTGCAGGGACAGCAGTGATGGTGCAGGGACAGCAGTGATGGTGCAGGGACAGCACTGATGGGGCAGGGACAGCAGTGATGGGGCAGGGGCAGCACTGACGGGGCAGGGACAGCAGTGATGGGGCAGGGACAGCACTGACGGTGCAGGGACAGCACTGATGGTGCAGGGACAGCACTGACGGTGCAGGGACAGCGCTGATGGTGCAGGGACAGCAGTGATGGTGCAGGGACAGCAGTGATGGTGCAGGGACAGCAGTGACGGTGTAGGGACAGCACTGACGGGGCAGGGACAGCACTGACGGGGCAGGGACAGCACTGATGGTGCAGGGACAGCAGTGATGGTGCAGGGACAGCACTGACGGGGCAGGGACAGCAGTGATGGGGCAGGGACAGCACTGACAGGGTAGGGACAGCACTGACGGGGCAGTGCCTGCTACGTAACAACAGATTCACAGCTGTTCCTATCTGGAACACAGGGGTCCCCCTTTGATACTTTTCTGGCTAGACAGACAGCATAATAATTTTTTGGAGATCATAGACAACCATTTTATAAAGAGAATTGTACATCTTCTCTGCCACTAATTATAGTAATCATCTTCCTTAATAACAAGCCAAGGGTTTGTGCCAGAGCAACTAATTTTGCTTTTACTCCCAACTCCAAATTGCTACCACATTGTCCAACCTTCTATCAATTAAAATTGTCTAAATATTTACTTAGACTTTAAGGCAGAGGAAGTAATCATATTTTCTTCAAGATGTAGATTGGTTTCTCAATGTAGATTGTTAAGCAACACTAGATTAAACTGTGAAGCAGAAAAACGAACCACATTTTGAGGTCTTTCTCAGGAGAGCAGGTGACAGTTATTTTGTAATGCCATGTTTACAAGAAAATAATCCTTTTGGTTATAAAGTACCTTAAAAACACTGGTTATGTCAGCGACAACATTTTTAAAGCAGCCCTTAATATTATTTCAGCTTTGAGATAAGGATTAAACAAGTCAGCTATGCCAGCAGTGTAATTCAGTAAGTGTCAAAAATTGTATGAGTCTGTTTGAAATTAATGCACACTAGTCTGAGAGCCAAAGAAATAAAACAATGGGAGTAAAATGATGATGGATATACTTGGTAAAAAAGTGAAATAATGCCATTTAACAATTGGTGACATTCAGAATATTCTCACAGAGATCTCACGACTGATCTGAAAATTAGTTATGATATTGAAAACTACAGCATATGTAGGAATATGTCAAAATTTTGGTATTATTTAGAGAAATTTAAATCCTGATAATATAAAATCTTTCATAATTTTTGTCTCCTGTAAGTTCCTCATGTGATTTCCTGTATTCTTAAGAATAAATATATTTAGTCTGTCCTTTAGGCATCATGTAAGTAGTGTTAGTTTAATTCTGTTCCACACTTTACCAATTATAAAGGGTTTTGGGGTTTAAAATTATTTATATCTATGCAAACAAGACATTTTCAAGTGGTTTTGTGCTCAGAAATTCTTAGTTAGACACACAGTGTGGGACTGATCTGGCTTAACTCAGACAACCAAATGCCAGTCATGCCCAATCCCTTTACCAGCTGAAGGACAAGCATCTTCAAATGTTTACAATCTGACCAGATAAACTGCACACCTACCTTTCTCTCTCCCCCCATCCCAACACTTTATAAATAAAAGAATTATTCTTGAACACTAGACATGTGGTTGCCTTCAAATGATTTAAATTTTGCATCTTACTATGCCTTGTTTTGTTCCCAGTGCAAGTTGAGAGGGCAATGAGTGCAGGGGTTTCTTCATGACAGCAGAACATCTCCATATCATTTCTATGCTCCTCGCTGTAAATGCTAAATGTCACAATGTTGAACTTACAGGCTTTTAATGGAACTTCAGTTCTTTGCTTCTTCATAGCCTTACTGTCCTTAAGTGTTCTTGGGAGATTAGGATAACCTTGGGAACAAAAGAAAAAGCAGAAGTAATTTATTGTAAGCAGTACAACCACAGAGGGTATTATGTTGATAAGGGAATAGCCCTGGAACATGACAAATGCAAATAAGGCTGGCAGTAATGTACTGCATGTTTAAGAACTGCTTATATAAGAGGGAAGTACTGGGGAAATGATTTCACATCTAGCATGACAGCTTTTGATACATTCTGTGAACTCCAAAATGCCATTCTTGGAGATGAATCACTGCTTATCAATCCTCGCTCCCTTAATACATAAATACATTCATACATACATATTGGGGAAAATTATTAATAAGAACAAGCAGAATCGATTGAAAAAACCTATATATTTTAAAGACTATATGCTTATGGGATGAATTTTAAGTCAGACTGCCAGCTCAAAATATGTTTCAAATTACTGCAGCCAAGGTTTAAATGAGACAAGATATTTATGAGGGAGGTCATTAGAAAGATAATCAGCAGAACAATATAAGTAGAGGTAAGTAACTTCAAAAACATTCAGAAAACAATTCGCCACAAATTATATGAAGATATAAAATTAAAAGGTGAAAATATGATTGTTAGTAGCTCAGGGTTGTACTTAGGGAATACAACTCTTTTTACTCATGCTCCACTGAAAGCATTTCAGATCTTTTAAGATCTTAGCACGGCATCTCTGGATGCTCATGTAGCTAATGGTCAGAGGGGTTCTAGCCCATCCAAAGTGGTGTTAAGCAAGCAGGAATTAACACAGAAAAATGAAGTCATTATTGAATTTTCATCTTTTCACCCAAAGGTCTCCCTTTGCCTCCAGCTGACGCGGCACTGTGCAGTGCTGCTCTCTGCCCTGTACAGTATTTTGATATGCAAGGAAACAATTATCTCTAAACAGATTTGAAGCTTCCATTGGTTTCCCTGTTAAAAAATTTGCAGATTGTCAAATAACTCCCTCAGGGTGCTTTCTTCTTTAAAAGGTTTAGATCTAGAAGGTTATCCTCTCCCCTTGCTCATCTGGAGAGGGATGTCCGTGCAGAACACTTACATGGTAAGGTACCAAGTATTTTGTCACTTCCTCGAGTGAGCTAGCTAATAGAAATAAGAGGCATTTAAAAGGAACAAAATGCAGCAAAATGCCTTTCAGTATGTTATGAACAAAGACTGAGAGCCATTAAAGCCAGACATACAGAGAAACTCTATCAGAAGTCAAATGTTTCACTCACTTGATAAAAGTGCCACAGAAGAAACTTGTATTTGAATTTCTGTGTCTGTCAGTGACACTTTTCGCAGTGACACGTGAACATCTCATCACATCAGTCAGCTGAAGATCCCGGCACTCTCCCTGCAAACTCAGGAAGGAATTGAAAGTGAACATTTAATAAATAGAAGCTGTGGAAAACAAAGCAATTATGGATCTGCTCTTCCACTACACTAAAGACTAATTGCTCCAGAATTTTGCTTGAACTGATGAGAGAAGTATTTGTCAAAGCAAGAAGCCAGTTTTTCAGCATCTTGTACAGAAGTTATACTTCTGTAGCTACCCCACGTGCTTCTGTTTGGAAGTCAGTCTGGTTTATCCTGTATTATCCCTAGAGCTGCTATGCTCAAATCCATGGTTAAGGTACTGGCATTTCTCAGAAAATAAGAATGAAATCTTTGATCTTATTTTTGCTCTACTGGCCAAAGATTTTATTTCTACTTCCTTAAGAGCAACAACTTTAAAACATTTTCATATCTCTGTCTCTATTATTCCAATAACACCAGATTTTCTGAATATTTTTTAATTAAAATTGCCTTTTGAAACTGAGTTCAGCTTTTCAATCAGAATAAAATCATATTTTCTTTAGCTTCCCACTTTGAATTTAACAGAGACTTATTTCTCTCCAGTTACTTTAATTATTTTTCCCTAGTGAAGTTAATGCACATTTGTACAGTATATGAAGATATTGCTCTCTATTTTACACACTGTTACCTCAACTATGAGGATGTTTTCTAGCAATACATCAATCAACAGTATAGAGACTACGTGGCCAAAGTGTTGCTACAAGGTGTTAAGATACAAAACATTCCAATGCAGAAGATATTAAACAGGGAAAGATTTGTTGTTTCTTTCTCCTATTCCTAAATATCATTTGGGATGTAAATCTTTACCATGGGTGAAGAACACAATTCTTTCTTTGTCCTTTTCTTAAAACAAAAAGTATTTTTATACATTTCTGACCATTTTTCTCTGCAATCCCTTTACTTGGATGCAGTGAGACCCTGGGAACCTTTTATGCTTCTGGCTGAGGAGTCAAGTATTCACTGAAACCAAAGAGCATTCAAGATCACCACACTTCACTTATTCCAGCTCTCTCTTTGAGACTGGTGGGCTTTCAGCTGTACCTCTGCTAGTTTGACAGGTGTTTGCAGTGAGGGTGGATGTGGATGTGTGCTGGTTTTGAGGCTTGAGGGACCGGCAGGAAGGGACGTGGAGCCTGGAAATTAGTGCTGAGAATGCAGGAAATTAACTTAGCTATTGAATTCCTCTTTGTGCCGACGTAAAAAAACTGGCACTCTTAAAATGATCTTTGGGCAGGTGAGCAGCCTATTAAGTATTTTTCTACATTTCCATACTCTAATCTCTGTGTAAGAAAGCTTATTCGTACAAGTGTGGCTACTGATATTTGTATTCCCCACACAGTCAATGCACCCACACTATCTAGCTCATTACTGAAATTGCTTTAGAATGCCTTCAGTATGAAAGGTGTTATTATAGTATCAAATTCTTCTCTAGTCTGCATTTCAAATTCTTGATTAAAACAGCATTTTGGGCTAACGGGTTCTCTATTAACATCTCACCTATATACTTTACCCTGAATAATTCTAAATGATTTGTTACAGCTAAGGAAGATTAAGGTTGCTTCGAATAATAGTCTGCTATTACTGCTTCAGATGAGATGTTTATTGCAACAGTGGATTCAATATTATCAAATATTGTATTCTATCAGCTACTGCCAGTGATAGAAGCTCCTAAACATCTGTGGTGAGTGGGAGCTATAAGACTGGGCTTAGCATCATACACTGCTATCATATGTTCTTTGAATATATCAGGGAACGGAAGACTGAGAATTAATTTTGTCATTCACAGCAGAATGAAATTAAATTTTGCTTACTAAACTAAACATGCAAACATGCACAGACTGTCTTTGAAGTCATTATTTTATATAGCTAAAGTTTCAAAATATCCTGGCCCAATCCATACTTTTCTGGGGGTAGGGCAGGGGGAGGAATCAGAATCACGGCCTTGATATATGTATGTCTGTAAAGGCAACCACAAAGATGAAACTAAAAGAAATTAAAACAAGTTCTGCATCACTTGCTGTGGACGAAAACAGTTTGGTACTGAAGGAAACAGTGTCAGAGAGTGTGTTTGTCATGTTCCCCAAAAAGAAAAGTGTAAAGGCACTCATACACTATCAAGGGTTTGTGGTTAAGGGGCAGAGGCCAGTTTAACTTCTGAGGCTCTGAAACCACGAGCAGCTCTCAGATCCATCAGGGCATGTCAATCCTCCAGTGACTCAAATATGCAGTAAAGTGATTAATCTAAATGCCTTTCTGACATCCTTACACAGAGGAAAAATTCTTTTACTAGTTATAGAGTTGATATCCAAATAAAATCAAAGGTTAATTTTTAAAATCAAATATGTGAATTTTAAAGGGGATTCCCTTCCTTCTTAAATAACATGGGGCCCCAGAGGAAAGAATTCCCAGAGCTGCAGGTACATGTGCAGGGATGGCTGGGCCAGGGAACTGCAGCCCCAGGGATGCCCGGAGTGGGAAGGTGGAATTGCACCTGCACAGGTAAATGTCAGAGACCTCAAGGGCAGATCTAGAGAAAGGAAAAGTTAGACATGCATTTAGCCTTGTTCATATGAAATGCAACGGCTGTGCTAAGAAAATTCTTTGTTTTGCTCAGAATCAGTCTCTTGGCTGAACAGAAATTACCTTCAGAATAGGAAAAGGGATCTCTGCAAAAAGAAAAAAAAAGGTGGACCCCAGTAGAATGTTCAAGTTTTTATAAACCTACTTTTCTTAATGAAAAAATGTATCATCAGAACTCACTTCTAGGAAAAAAAACTTTTATTGTACTTTTGTTTCAGTTGCAAGCTTTGTCAATATAATTATATTACTTGTTTCATAAGATAAAGCTCTTCTAGAAACTAGCAGTGTGTTTGCATTTCCATTAATTATTCCATTTGCATGTTATCTTGAAGCCACAGTGCTTGTATTACATTTCCTTTTGTCTACTGTTTATCTTGAAGGCATAAGATTCAGTCTGCACAGCTACCTACGGAACTCTTAATAAGTAATTCAAATGTTTGGTTATGAAATGAAACTCCGATTCTCAATTCAATTTAGAATTCAGCACTTGCTCATTTCTCTGATTCAGTGTTCAGAATCAATTTGCTCTGTGCTGACACACTGTTTATTTTAATGCTCATCCTGAAAAAAGAGGCTTCTGCAACTGTATCTTTCAAATACACATAACACCAATTTCTACAAATGTAACCTATGCCTTAATGTTTGCCTTCCTCTGGCCAGGAATTCCAGAGTCACACGTGCTGGGATCAGACACGAGCAGTCAAGGTATGATCTGACATCTGACTTAGCCCCAGGCTCGAGCCGAGCGGGTGGCAGCTGCAAGAGCACAGGGGAACACAGCTCTGCTCGGCTCTGAACACCTCCAGCCACTGACCCCGCAGGAGCAATTGCATCCGAAGCTCTGGCTGGCACTTTACTGCAGGTGACTGTCCCAGCCCCGTCAGCACCGAGCCAGCGATGCTCACGATATTCACTATATTCACGCTGCTGCAGAGGCGGCTCTCCCCTCACAAAAGGGAGAAGGACAGAGCATGGCACTGGAATTTACACCCACAGTTACCTGCAGCTTTGATTAAAAGCCAGAATTTGGTTAGAAATGGTTGAAACATTGAATTTTACTGACTCTATTAAGATACCAGCCACTTCTGACACAAAGTGCAACAACAAAGAGCAGAGGAACTGTTCATGTGTTTGTTTGCACTTCTGAAAGTTGAATACTTGACTCCTAAAAGAAGCTAAATACTTAAAGCCCTCATGTTATTCTTGAGTAGAGGTCAAAATACACACAATGTCTGTCTTGTGTATTGCATTTTTACTCCACATTTTCTCCTTTCTCCCACTGAAATTTGGCAGGTTTTGAAGCCCTCAAGAAGTCATTTTGTGGCTTTCTCAGGACATAAGCCATCATTGCTAGGACAAGTAAAATGGAGATTTATCAACCAGGATGATATGGAAACACATTTCTCTCCTTGACCCCCTTTTGCTCTTGGGATGGTATTTACACAAATGCATCTGCTTCACAGAGAAAGGCTTGGAAATCTTGTATACAAATAGCACCTATTACCTGCTTCCCTTGTGTTAAACACCAGTATTTATTTCTTGAACTACTACCAAGAAAATAATATGATAGTGCAGATGCCTCTAATACTGTTAAAAAGCCTTTTTTTCTGGGCTTCATATATTGATACATTTCGAAAAGCAACTGGGAGAGCCTTTGGAGCAGTAACATAGAAATGGTGTTTCATAATAAACAAGTGTTTGCTTCTTGCTATAATAATAGGGAATAGATCAAAAAATTTCTTCCCTAAGTAAAACCAAGCCAGCTGAAGTAATTATTTTTAATTTTAACTAAAAATTTGCCCTCCCAACCTCAATTCCACACAAATTGCTTTTAAAAAACTATTATTGACACAATTTTCTACGGAGAATTCAGCATGACAGAAAGCTGAAGCACATGGGAGGAGAGGAGGAGACATCCCCACTTTAATTTTGGCAAAGTAAATTGATACTTCTTGGCATCATCACTGACTACTTCCTGAGGAAAATAAGCTATGTGGTTTTTTCTTTCCAAGTTTACCAAAATTACGAAAATCCCTAAATGGTTATGAAGAAAAATGACTTACCCTGGTTGAAATATTAGTGAGGTGAGATTGCCCAGACATAACAGCAGAGATAATGTTTTTCAGGTACATTTCTACATTCATCCTTTGACAAGGTAAGCACAACTGCAGATTTTCAGACTGCTGTCTGATGTTGATATACGAGGTCTACATTCTTTTTCTAGACTTTACTCTTTAGCCATTCAGCTTTTAGCAAGTTACTCTCCACTTAAACAAAAACTTCATTTTGTTTTGTTCATTTTCAGGCATTGTGGTCTTCCTTGACAATACTCAGTTATCTGCTAAATAATAGATGTGGCAGAGTTTTCTCTCCATTATACTAATAAATAGTCGAGGGAAATAGAGCTCCTGTGATTAAATTTGCTTGTAAGAGGATAATAGATAATAAATCACCAGCAATAATGGTCTGTTACAATTAAAATACAAGAATTAAATGACCGCTTTATGACAAAACATTTCATAAACCATGAAAATAAATCTCATTAAGAAGTAAAACTTAAAAAAAAAAAAAAAAGCTGCCTATGCCAAAGGTTTCACATGATTTTGAAGCTAATGTATAAAAGCAGTTACAAAAATGGAATTTCATGCCAAGCATACACAAATTTAAAGAGATCGGCTGTCATGTATTAACATAACTCCTGTTGTCAAATATAAATTAAATGTCAATAATCATTTAAGTCTTATAATATTTGAACTCAATCTCTGTGCCTTAAAAAACTCTTTATGAAAAACCCAAATCATAATGAAGTCACTCTGTCCTAAGTTACAAATAATAATAAGAGCAGATAAGACATCAGTGACTGTAAATTGGTGTAATCTGTCTGCAGGATGTGAGATCACACTATCACACATCTGAAGATGTGGCCTTTGCTTATTTTTCTTTAGAAACTGTGTGTGATATACCTATTTATTACAAATAGCACATAGCTCTTGGGTTTTCTGCTTGCCAGACACTATCCAGAATTCTAGAACTAAGTCAGAGGGAGCTCTTTGTGAGAAAACAAAAAGCAGTGAGCCAATAACAGAGATAAAGTCTTCCCACTGAAGAATTACCTTTCTGGACGTGCATGTGCAGCTAATCACTGGTCCTGTTACAGCCAGCAGGTCTGACAAAGATTTCTGTTCTTAAAGGTAAAACTTCACAAGAGAGTAACACCCGTGAGTGCGGCAGTGGGCGGTGATGAGAGAGCAGGAGCAGGCAGGGGGAGTTCCCGGAGCTCGCAGGAGTCACCCTGACCTGTGGCGGAGAATGCTCTCTGCTCCCACCTCCCCAGCTGCAGGCCTTGCACAGCAGCTCCGTTTCTGCAGACAAAACAATACTTTTGGTGATTTGAAGAGGCTTTGAATGGGTTTGATCGTGTACGCTTATGGGGCCCAAGGGAACATTCAGAACCAGCAAATTCACTCTGTCGTGCTTTGTTCAGCACAGTCTGGATACAGAGGACAAGTTCCACGCTGTATTTAAATGTAAGGCTACTCAACTTCAAAAAATAAGTTATATTTATATATTATCTACCAGGATTTATAAATTATCTACCAGGATGATTGCTCTTCCTTGCACCAGTGCTATGTTATTGGTGTAATACAATAGCTCAGTGTAAAATCTCTCAATTCAATGTACAATCATAAATAGGGTAACTATTAATACCTGTAAATAAACTGCTCCTATATTTCCATCTCTCTAAATCCTTTTTCTCCCTTCAGATTTAAGTCTTATTTTTCTCTACAATACATTCTAACTTCTTCATGTTCACTTGAGTCATTTTTTTTTATTGTCTGTTCCAGTGAGATCTTTGTGCTTTACAGACTCTCCTGAGTCTCCAGGTGAACATTATGATAAATGCCAAAAGCTCTTTTTGAGGTTTAGATAGCAGCAATATCATCAGTGACAAATCAAAGACAATCCAGAAAATTCTTGTCAATGATCTGTTCTCCTTCGAAGGTTTTGGACAAAAGGTAAAATAGTGGCTGGGACAGTGTCTTCCTGTCTAATATACCACTTTAACTTGCTATCTTATCAGGTGTAAAAGCTGTAAGACTAGTCAGACAGACTCAGCTGAATTTAGCTTCATTTATTTAGCTTTATCCTATGTGTTTTATACAAAGAATCTCCAAGTGCTTTAGAGCTGAAGATAAGAAACAGGAATGGAGTATTGTAAAAATTTAGATACAGCTGCCCTGATACAAACAGAAAGAGAGATGATTTTTGAAGATTGACTAGACCTGCAGAATGGGGATAATAATTAGGCACAGCAGGAAACAACGACTGAGATTTGAGTCTTTCCAAACCTGTATGTGGGAATTTATTACTGTGCATTTTCCCCTTGAAAATGTACAGCTCCAGCTAACTAACAATTGGTAATGAAGGCTTTCTGCTGCTGCTGAAAATTAAGTAACACAAAGTACTGGGTAAGAAAACTGCATTGATGTGACCACACATGCTTTTGGTCAACCTAATGCACATTTTTGGATTTTTTTCAAGATAGTTCATAGATAATGCAGGAGGAGCAAGGCTGAGCAGCAATGTTTTCTTCCAAATTCTGCCCTCAGCAGCATTAACTTCCACCATTCACTAACTCTGGTACCCTGTTAATGCAACAAGATTGTGAAATTCTGTCCTTAGAATTTTTGTAAATTATGGGAAACATATAAAGGATTTTTCTTCCCATTTTCACAGAAAAAGACGTTCTTCTTTTTCAGTACCTCTTAAGCACATCCACAACTGGCAAAGCAGTTTTTTTCAGACCTGAGCTGTTCTCCTTGAGTGTCAAGGACACTGTGCTCCCTCCAGGTATGAGTGAAGGATTTGTACATACTCACAAAATACTCTCCAGCTTCCTGGCTTATGGAAAACAAGAGGAAAATAAGCAAACAAAAAGTATGTGCATCTTATGAAAATGTCAGAATGGTGTGCTTCCCAAAAGACTTGCACAGCCCTTTGGAAAGACCAGACATCCTGCACTGGGTAAGGATGGGTAAGGCCCATTACCTCTGTCAGGTAATAGTGAATCCTGAAAAAAATTACCAGATTTGAGAGTTTATTTGTTGCTGGGGTTTTTCTTCTTTACATTTTTCTTTTATGCCCTTCTTTTTTAATAAAAGATTCTTCTGGAAGGAAATCAAGCAGATTAAACTATGGGCTAATTATATAAGTAAAGTTGCATTAGATAACTAAAGCAAAAAAGAAAACATGAATTACTTCAAATCAAATCTGTCAGCCTTTCATTGCAGGGGGCCACTTGAATGTGTGGCATTTTAGCACCACATTTGAATCTGTATTTATGTATACATTTCTTGCTCCCAGAAGACAGCAGTGTCCCTATTCTAAGCAAAAGAGTACTAAATCAATATTCTTGGAACATATCACATACAAAAGGTGCCAATCTTTAAGGGAAAGGGAAGACTGAAAAAGAAGGGGGTTAAAAATGAAATGTGCCTTTCTGCTTGGGTTCTGTCCTCCAGCCATTAAAAAATGTCCATTTTTTAATACCTAGTTAAAGGCTTCCCACTGCTGCTTATGCCTGGACCACCTGTTCCCATAATGCCCTCAAATCAGCAGGTTTGGCACTGCTTTCCATAGTTCATACAAATACTAGTTCAACATCAGGCATTTGGGGTGAGCAGATTAAACCCTGTGATCTGAGTGCTATTTCATTCCCATGAAACCCCAATAAGTATAGGTAGGAGGGAAAGAAGGAAAAATATCAAATACAGTTCAAATTGGTTCAAGTGAAGGAAAAGGGACTGGGAAGAAAAGCCTAAAGTGTATTCACAGCATGAATGTTCCAGGGAGGGAGAAAGGGACAAAGAGGAGGAGGGAATGTAGACCACAATTTGTGGAGTTAAAGGAGTGCAAATGATGAATAAAGAGGCAACTTGTCTATTGACAGATTAGAATAGGAAGAAGAGGTGATAAATCAGCTGATACAAAGAGGTAAATGAGTGGTGTATAAAGGACCAGAGCCAAGGGGAGAGGAGAAGAAGTGATAGATGGCTCACAGATTAAATAGGAGGTTAGCTACATAAATAATTATTGAGTGCCAGTTTTAAAAGCTCTCTGAATTTTAAATTTTAAATTACATCTGGCCTGTCACAAAACTTTATTATGTGTAGGTGTATATTCCCATCTGGAAGAAAATATCCTGAACACAGTTACAAGCCTTTTATGCTTGGCTCATAAGAAACTTTTCTAGCTGCAAAGCTGGAGCTTTCTGGTCCCTTTAAGTTCCTCTTGTTGCTCCAGACTTCCTAAGGGCTCACAGCTCAGGCACTGAGCTGCTATTGCCATTCCAGGAGGTGAGGAGGAGCTCCTCCTCTTTCTGCAATTACGAGCTTTTTAATCCCTGCCGTTACAGCACCAGGCTCAGATTTGGCACTGCAGTGTTCTGTGCCTTCAGCCCCCAGGGGATTATCCCACACATCAGGTGCTGTGAGCGAACCCCAATTTCTTAAGTAAACAATCCTAAATCTCAAACATTTTACCCACTAAATCTGAAATGATTTGTTATATATTTTCACAAGTCAAAACTGAGTGTAGAACCTTGCCAGGTGTGTGCTCTGCATATTCCTGGAGAAGGCAGAGCCTTGGAGAGACGCAGCTTTCTCTGAGAAGAACACGATCCTTAGCTGAGAGGAATGCTAGTTCTGCGACTTGAGGAGGGGTGGAGAGAGAGGTTAAAAAGGCAGTTCTTCGTATGAAGTAGTTCAGGAAGGTAGAAAAAAAATTAACGATGGAAGAGAATATGTTTTTTCATGAGCCCTCTTGTACCTGGCGGGGCTGATACAGACCCAGAGCCAATAAAGTCTAATAATCTTGCTCATTCACTCCAGTGTCTCTGCTTGGACACTTACAATTCTGGGTAAATAGTAGGTCCATTAGAGCTGGGTATTCAAAGAGCTGGCTCAGATCCACGGGCCTCAATGCTTTCATAATGTACTTAATGATTTCTTCATACACTTTAAAAGCTTCTGTAGCTCAAATGCTTCACCATCCATAGTGATCTGCAATCCAGAAAATGTGAGAGTCAAAAAAAACAATCTTTTCAAACAGTTAAAACAAATCTTTTTATCCTAGACAAAGCAGAAAGCCAATTTTTTGGAAAACATTTAAGCAAATTAGCACAACATGAATGCAAACAAGCATTACAGTACTGTAACTCCTGCTTCAAATACACACCTTCCTTTGGGATTCTGCTCATGTAAATATCATCCCTTTTTATTGTTTTAGATTTCACCAAGCATATGAAGTGGATACATTGTTCAATTTAAGATAAATTATTGAAATAAATTTAGATTTTCTTAGTCCCTAAAGCTGAACTGAGTGCTCTGTTTCTCTGTCATGCAGGATTGAGCCCTTGTTAACATGGCCTTTGCAGTGTCTTCCCACTTAACAAACATCAGTACGTGGAATCAGACAGAATTTATTAATATTTTCTGGTAAAAAAATATACTAAACAGCACTTCTTGTTAAGATGTTTAGCCTGTTATTTTGCATTTCCTTCCAGGTGCAAGTATTAAGTAAATTTGTCTTCAGAGAACTACATTTATTGTGTTATTGTAATTTCTTTTTGAGAATAAAAGACATATAACTCTGTCTTCTTTGACTAAGGCCCACAGTCATTTTGTTTGCCCCCACAAGGGGCTTGGGACTCCTGCCCCTGGATTTCCCTTGGTTCTCATCCTCCCACTAACTCTGACCACGTGCATATTCCTACCCTTCTTGACACCACCCAGCTGGCAACTGTCTGCTCCGATTTGGAGCAGCCCAAGGTGCTGGCATGGCCTTCTTGAACAGTGAGTATCAGCACTGCGTGGGGAACAGCTGAAATGTTGCCTCTAGCATCTGCCCACATGCTGCAGGACTCTGGCACATCCAAAGTCTGTCTGCTGGCAGAAAAATAAGAAAAAAGAAACAAACCAGCCCTCAACACACACACATCCAGCTCTAACTGAAGGTAACTCTTGCCTTAATGAGTACAGAAATCTGACCATATCTGCTTCAAACAGTAAGGTTAACAATGAGAAAATCACTGATGCAAACCACACTCAGTCTCCTGCAAAGCTGCAAACATGATACAGTCAGAGAAGAAGAAATTCTGTCAAAATCCGTGTGGTTACTGTTGCTTGGGAAACCACTTCCTTGGTAACTCCAGTGCATTCTCAGCACGTCTCAATATCAATTTCTCACTGGCTCTCAGACACACAAACCTGCAGTGTAGTGTGAGGAGAGAGCAAGAGAAACAAAAACCCAATAACAACAAAGCCAACCTGAAGAAAAAAGGAGAGAATGAGCAAAAGATTTGTTATTACTGTTGTTTCAAATATGTCTAAAAGAAAAATAACATAATCGAAAATATATATGGAAGCTGTTTTTAACATTGTTTGGAGGAGAAATTGTTGATATATGTCAGTGACTTGAATCATAAGTGTGAGGTTGGAGAGAGGTGCTCGTGTTGCTCTGGAGAGCTGGCACTGAGCCTGGTACGGAGAGTCGGCTGCCACTGGGATTTTCTCTGTTCCAGTTTATCAGGACATTTGTTGCTGAATCCACACCACACTTTGGAATTCAGCTTCAGAAAATATCTGTTAAAAATAACTCCTCTGTATTTTAACCATAATTTCTAAAAAGACATTATAAGCCACAAGCCCTTTCAGCCCTGCTCCAGAAGGGTGGCCTGGGCAGTGTGACAGCAGGGGATGCTGCTGCCAAAGCAGTGCCCGTGTCCTCCCTGCTCCAACACGGACCTCTCTGTTCACAACTGTTGATTCCAGCTCTGTGCAGAGTTGGTTTGTTCACCTTTTCTTACCAAAACCTGGTGTTCTGCTTACCTGATCCTCTAGTTTCTCTCTAACAGGGCCATGCAAGGAGCTCAGCACAGGTTTTGTTCATGGGCAACGTAAAGGAAACCTAATTTTTATACCAAACAAATGGAAAAAATGTTCTAGTTGTAGCAGCAGCCATTGTTTTTCCAGTTTTGCTTTCTCTGGGTCTTCCATCAGAACCGTTATTGTATCATTCCAACAGCCCAAATTCAGTAACAGGGAGAAAGAGAGAAGAGGAAGCACTGAGAATTAATGTCCATTAAGTGCCCTGTGCACTGTTCTCACAGGGCAGAGCAGAGTCAACAGCCTGGGCAGTACAGAAATGTGCACTGGAGGTCTCTTTTTTACATCTGGAAGTGGCTGGGGTGGCAAATAGGAGGCAGCAGGACCTCTCTCCTGCTTCATTTGTATTAACTGGCTTACGTCAGAGTGCGTCTAGGAAAGCATGAAAGATAAATAAATAAGGATACTACAGAAATCATTTAAATCACCCTGTTTCTCACTGTAATCTACTACTCTTTTTATGTGCGTCTGTTTAAAGATATGGACTTGTGTTTGTACATAGACACACAGACACTCTTGCCTTTTCAAGGACAGTAATACCTTCTTTTTTTACTTTTTTGCAGACAAAAAATTAACTGTCTGAAGTTATTTTGTTCTCACAGGAGGAGCATCAGCAAAAAACATTAATAGCGTCATTTTAACACCTTTGGTTCAAGCATGCCTTCCTCCCACACTCCAAATGGCAGAGGATATATGTAAAACACAGCTCTTCCAGGAATTCAGTAACTTATTGAGTCAATGGAAACCCTGGTGCCAAACTGCAGTAAATACTCATCCCTTTCCTGGTGCTGTTTCCTGCATTAAATACAGGGACAAATTAAGAAATCTGAAAATGGCAGACAGAGCTTCTAGTTGTTTCTCTGGGAATACAGCAGTTTGGATATTCCCAGTGTAAAGTGTGGCTGGGGGAGAGGGTAGGAAAAGGGATGATGGAGGGATGTGATAGGTCTGGGTAGCAGCAATGGAAAGGGCAGGATATCTTTTGGTCTTGAATACCTACCTGGGTCAAAAGTAGTTTCTTTTCATGTATAATGTCTTAATTTATATAAATAAGTGAGGGTGTCCAGAGCAGTTGATCGGATGGTATATTGTGCTGCTACTCTCAGGTAGCTGAAACACTTCTTCAGCTTATGTTCATGGTACTTGGAGAACGAAAAACGACAGTGGGAAATGCCAACTGTTCACATTGCTGAGATAGCTTTTGAAGTGTCTTGGCAGCGCTCCTTCCTCTCCCTGGGACGCTCAGTTACTCCATCCAAAAGCTCCAAGTAGCCATTAGGATCAACATTATTTCCACACTAATGCCATGAAAGCTCTAGATGTGAATGTGAACTTGTCGGCCTTCTGGTGTATAATTATTGTTTCCAAATTGTTCTTTGATGAAAAGCAGGAAGTTCTGTAAAGAAAACCAAACCAAAACAACCCAGCAAAAGCAAAAGCCAAAAACAAATGGGAAAAAAGACAAAAGGGAATAGGGATGACTCGGTTTTCTGATGTATTTTTTTAGGAAGTTTTCAAGGGTTATATATTCCAGAAATGCACATATAATAGAGTCTCCATTCCTCTCCTGTCAGCACTACTGTCGTTTGAATTAAAATACTGCAATGAGACTCCTTCCTTGACTTGGATGAAAGAAAAATGCCCGAGTATATAGTTTATGTGTAAAAGTCTACCCCTGTGATCTCGCTGCTAAATTTGCATCTTGTAGAATAGTTACATATTATTGATACAATAATTTATGAATATATCAATTAAATATAAATAAGCATAAAACTTGCTTCTGTGCCTAGAGTTTGTTGAATACTTCACCCTTGGAAAAATATTTCACCATGACCAAAAAAAGCTCAGGCCAATATTAAACACACGTGAAAAGAAGCCTCTGGTGCCACAGGATGTCAGGCTTGCCCCCTGCATGTGGCCTTTTTCAGGAAGCACCATGCAAAACCAGTGCAATCCCAGGAGGCTTTAGTATTTCACTTCATCATTTCTTAACTCACTTAAATATTTGTGGCTACTGAAAAACCAGGGTTCCAGGTTTTGCTGAGCCACTGTCCCCAGGGTGGTTGTGTGAGAAACACTATTACAGCCCATTCTGTGGGTTATGAAATGCAGAGACAGCAGATATATATCCTTGTCATAATGGTGCCCTGTGCTGACAGTACTGAAGTGATTGCATCTGTCAACTTGCAGTGATTCAAAAATCTATGTTTAGAGAAGTATTTCATCATACCTTCTGTGTGTAGTTTCTAATGTCTTTCATTCTGCTATTTGAATGAAAAAATGTTCTCCAGACTGCAAAAATTCTTATAAGATGTACCAAATCAAGACAGTATCTTTGAAGTCTCTACACATTGACATTTAACTTTTTGTCTCCAAACACCAGCTAAATGAAAAACTGCCACTTGGACTACATTTTGATTTCCCCCCAGCATAGCAAGTAACATCTCCCTTCAAGAGGACCCCACCTGGTCAGGGTGGGATGACTTCCTAGACAAAGAAAACTTTGGGAAAAATAGAAGCTTGATTTTAAAAAAGAGTCTTTTATTATCTCGTAAGATCAGAGGTTCTCTGTCACTCTGCCTTTAAACAGATAAATATTGCTGCTTCTTTCGGATCACTGGCTTGATTCAAGGAAAACCATCCTGGTTTTTAAAAGCCAGGGTGTGTATATTTGATTTCTCAGAGGATTTGGTAAAGTCTACAGTCTATGGGACTGAACTGAGATCATTATTCTTGCCTTTCAAGAATTCATTTGCAGGCACATCAGGTTTTCTGTCCATTTTTTAAAGTATGTTTGCCATACATCTGAGGGAGGAGTTCTTTTAACATGGTAAATAAACCACCATTTATCTTTTACCGTGGTGCAGATCAAGGTACTAATTTACGTTACCTCAGTGCGCAAGAGATACTGGATTTTTTTGAGATGAAGCACAATGTGATTGAACCTGTTTCCAGTATGGTTTCATTACCAAATTTTGTCAGTGTCTGTCTGTGAATTATTCCAAAGCATTCACAGAAAGCTTTATTGCTCTTCAATATTAGAATACATGGATACATTTTCAAAAGAAATGTTTTTAATATATGAGATTCCTCTGAAGCATTTTTGCACAGACACATGAAATTAAGGAGTGCTACTCAGAGAACAACCTTGCTGGAATATGGGGACTTGTAGTCAGAGCAAGGATTTACACAGAACAGGGACAAACATCCATCGCTCTTGTACCTTTGGCTGCAGTCCCAGTCACTGGGATATTGGTATTCTGTGGCATTTCCCACACTTCTTGAAATATTCATCACACTAAGGAAGGGTGATTTGGAACATTGCCCGGGATGTTACCGAATCAGGAACAGTAACATCCCAAACCTGGGCTCCCACAGCAGCTCACTGTTGCTCCCTCTAATGTTTTCACAAACTTGATTTGCACAGTCTTAATTTGTTTCAGAATAAAGAACAAATGTCAAACCCCTGCAATTTTAAAAGAGCTTCTATTTTTCAGGCAGCCTTCCCTCCCATTTCTAACGAGTTTTCCTATGGCCCAGAGGAGTCACATTATCATAGACAAAATCCAAACACACTCCCATGGAGTCTAGGCCTCCTCCAAAACAGAAAACCAAGCAATTTGTGTAAACACTAGTTACACACGCCCTGGAGCTGCAGGGAGCTCAAGCACAGTCAGGTCCAGACAAAAGGAGGACACTGGCCCACTGGGGCCAAACAAAGACCCTGTATTTCCAACATCCTTCTAAATCCCAGACAAGGAGCACAGGTGGCACCTTTAAGACACCAGGGAAAGTCCAGAGAACACCACTGGGCAGTGGGAGCAGCTACTACAGAGGTAAAGCAAGGATCTTCCAAGGAAAGGTTCACAGAGCCTTAATAAGACCTTATTTTCAGTCCACTGCCTCGCCTCTTCTGACACCTGCCCTTCACCCCCACACCACACTGTCTTCTCTCCTATCTCCCCAGTGAAATCAATTGTTGGTTTGTACCTACTCTGTCTCCCCTTGATTTGCTCTGCATTTCTCCCCAGTTCCAGTGTATGTGTTATTCCCCTCATCGCTAAGTTTAAGGGGGGAAATGTTGCTCTCATATTGTCCCAGATGCCTCCAAGCACCGAGAGATGAGACTGATCTCCCTGAGCTCAGTCAGGTCTGAGCAGCTGCTGCAGCTTCAGCTGGAGGTCAGTGCCCCAGGATGGCCCCGCAGGGATCAGCTCCCTGTGCCCTGGGCTGCCTCTGCCCCTGACCCAGGAGAGTTTACACTTCAACTACTCTGTTCTTGGGGCGCTAAAGCCCCACCTGTAGGCTCCACCTCAGAGGATCCTGGGTTAGGGGAGGCCACAGCAAATGGAGACCCCAATTGCATCAGTGGTTTTTAGGACTGAGGTACAGAGCTAAGCCTGTGGCTCTCTGCTTTCTCTCTTTCTCCCTGTTGTTTGCCACCTACACCCCAGCTCCATTACACAACTCCACCTTGTCCGTATCTATGGTGACCAGGCAGCACAACTCTGTTCTGTTTCTTAGATAACATCACTTATCAACACATCTATTGACACATGCATAAAAGTCCTAAGCAAGCCAGGTAAAACACAAATGAGACAACAGGCTGCTATTATACAAATAAACCTTTTCCCTTCATCCTAAAATCACAGGGTTTCGAACGAAAATCGACAAGAGTACAGTTTTTCCTTTACTATCTTTAAAAAGTGACAACTATGTGACATGTGTTCATCAATAAGGGACCTGAGAGGCAGCTCAGACAGCAGTTCCTGAGATGTGGGACAGCGGCTGCCTGACAAAACAAGTCAAATTGATTCTTCTCTGCTAAAACAATGGCAAATCACATGACAACCCGTTCCTTGGACGAAAACAGCTGGCTTGAAATTCAAAAGCTACATCCCCAGAACATGCACAGGGCTTAAGAATCTGATTCACACTTTTGCAGATAAGTAGGCTCTAGTGTCATGCAATGGAACTAATGCTTGAACTCAAGCAGATCTTTTCCTTAAATCTAGCTTATTTCTTTGAATAATATGAATTGTTCTAGATATTTCATTTTCTTAACATTGAGTTTATATCCATTTCACGTGTCCACAAAAGAGATAGTCTGGTCAAAAATAAAAGTTTTTTTCTTTTAGTTACTCCTCTTATTACACCACAGTAATGTGACACTGTAAATACAAAATATACACATAATTGTGGGAAGTACTTGTATGAACAATGAACTTGATATTGCTCATTTTGCACTGGAAGTTATCTCAGTTACAACTGAGTTTTCTAGACTGTTACCAATGAAATGGAAAAGAAAAATGAGGCAAAATGAGCAATTTGACTTGGGAGCAATAGCCTATGAAAAGATCACTTCATTTTTTTTAACATGACAAGGATCTTAATTAAATTGATGAACTGTTTTCCTAGGCAGTAGTAGCCCAAACAAGGAAGAAAAACAGTACTGTATTTCCAATTGTCTTTACCATTCAGAAGCTAACTTATGAACACTCTGGTTCTTCATTAAAATCAGCTTTAAAAAAACTTCTTTCATTATTTATGAACCTTCAGGTTATGCATGAACTTTCCTGAGGTCCAGCTGATCAAGAGAAGCTTATTAGCTCCCAGACTTCACCCAGCCTACGAGGTTCAAATTTTACATCCTCAAAACTTTTTGCCCCAGCCCCTTGACATTTTCCCTAAGCTCATTTGAAATGGTGATGTGTATACTGTGCATTTCTCTGACCCTCATTTGGGTACATCTTCTCGCTCAACACGGTAAACTCAAAAGAAAGTTGCAAACACCACTGCATAAACAGGGTTTTATGCAAACACAGAAAGCCAAGTTTAGCAAATTGCCTAAGTAAGGAAAGCATTTGTTAGAGACTGTGGTTTAGTATGTATTTTAGTAGCCCCTCAGGCCTTCAGATGAACAAACCTTAATTAGAACTTAGATTTTGAAAACCGTGTTTTTAATTCAATTGAATCAAGCTCTTTCTGTGCATTGCTGGTAACAGACACAACTGACTTAAGCCTACTTGAAAAATCAGGGGACAGGACAGAGTGCTGGAAAAAGATCAGGAGAACTATTCTGAGTTTGGTCTTTTAAACGAAGACATTGAGACATTTGAGATCCTCTGACCATTTTTGACCATCTTATGGTGATTTAGGAAAAAATCAAACGAGAAATCCTTTCCATTTTTCTTGCCTCTCTTCTTCCCCATGTTCACTTAGAAATGTCTACTCAGTGGAAAATATTATGGGCTATTTAAGCCTGTCAAGAAGTCGTATCAATTAATAGCATAATAGTCTTATCATATATTTTTCTTATTATACACTAAAGCTTTATGGCAGAATTCTTGTGGATGTACTTCTTGTAGATAATGATTTATAGCATATAGTAACCCAAAGGCATTTATAAAATCTAAGTCTGCTCCCTTTCTGCCTTCTAAGAAGGAGAAATTTTAACAGGGAATCAGACTTTTATGCCTCTTTTTTTTTTTTTTAAATTTTGTTAAAACCAGGCTGATATTTGAAGGATTATTATTTAAAAAAAACCAACCAAACAAAAAGCTTTTAAAAGTGAAAGGGCACATTTGGAAACTACACAAGTAAACTGTCATTATCTATATGTTAGGGCAACTTGTGCTTCACAGTCCTTGCTGTCTACTTGCTGTGCAAAGTGCTCAGGAGCAGAAGAAACCATAAGCTCCAGGAGCCAATCTGCCACTGCTGTCTGTTTATGTAGTCTGATAGAATTTACATGGGCTGGCAGACAAAATTGCCCTTTGCATGCTTTGTCTCCAGGGGAATTTGGAAGTATGTCCAAGTTTAATAACATAATGATAATCACACAATACACTAAGCACAAACAGCAGATTTTCCAAGGGCCTTTTCTGAGTAAGTTCAATCTGTGGACAAACGGAAGATACAGATAATACTTAAAAGAAAAGGAAAAGCAACCCATTTATGCATCAAAGTTAAAGTGGGTCACTCTGCAAAGTAAAGCACATTTTTAGTGGATATAAATTTAGCAGCTCTCTGCAGCATTATGCATGACAGCAGTCCTGTGATATTTCAAGTACAGAATAGGTCTCTGGAGACACCATGTAATTTATAGTGGACTAATCATAATAAACTGCAGCAGGCAGAAAAGGAGCTGAGTCCAATGAAATAAGGAATGTTGGTCTGTTTGTCTTATAGGAACGTTGTGTTGAAGATCTAAATCACATGAGATCACACAGGAACAATGGGGAGGTTGATTTGTTGGGTGGCGAAAAAAAAAAAGCCAAAATGGAAGATCTCTTTGTGTTTCAGAGTAAGAACTTAAAAGAAAGCAAACACATAGAAAGGAGCACTATACACTTCTTGTGCAGAGCAATAACAAGCAACCCTTTCCTCCCAGTGCCCAGCGAGTGCCTGGTGCCGTTTGTGCTGGCAAAGCTTTATGACAAAATCCAGTGGCACGAGCAGGGCCAAGGCTCTGCCTTCCTAAGCTGTGCTGCACATTCATCAGGCCCCAGCTGCCTACAAAGGCATCTTTATTTTTGACATACCTGGTACTTCATTGTTTCACACAGTCCTTGCAGGCAGACTGAGGAGTCTGTTTGCTCTGTCCATACCCAGCAACCTGCACAGAGAAGGAGAAATGAGCAGACTAAAGGTGCTCTTTTCCAGAACTCAAGGGCATGTTTAGCATGCCCATTTAGGGCAGGGATCTACACACTTTACAGTTACTAAAAGTTTAGGGTAACCCATTGCTTTTCAAGGCCTGTATTGTATTGTTACACCTAGAGAAAATGTATGGATTTGGATGCTGGACTTCATTTCATCGGCACCAGGAGCTATTACCTCCTATTGCTTTCCTGTAAGCAATCTGAAATAGGAAAAACCAGGTGATGGATGGCTGGACTGCAGTTAAAGACAGGGAAACATGCCATGCCAGAGGAGCACTGGTGTTTACTTTGAAATCTTAGAGAATGAGGGAGAAAACAACCTTTGCTTTTCATCTGCCTGTCCCTTCCAATTTTTTAATTTCTTCCTTTTCAATATTTTTTTCTGGATCTCATATAAAGGGTTTTTTCCCCCTCTCTTTCTCTCATCCTTAATTAGTTTGAATGTCAAACCTGTTCAGTAATCACAGCGCTTTGGGTAGTAAGGAAGGCAAGTAAATAATACTTAACCTTTCTTAGAGAGATCTAGAGACCCTTCCAAAACCAATTAAGGCTTGTATTATTCACTGGAATTAGCCAAGGTCTTCATGCTAAATTTCCAAACTTGTGTAAGAAAGAAAACGCTAAAATTAATGGTGAGGGAGGAGGAAGAAAAAATTTGTCCTTCCTACAGTCTTAAACCCTTCTAATTTTAAAGTATGTTATGAGTGGGAGAATAAAGAAAAAATAAATTAGGCAATGCAGTTTGCACTTCTTTGCTGCTTGGGAGGAATTAGCTGCATTTCCCCACACTGGGGTTCTTTTTCTTTTTTCCCCTTTTTCTTTCCAGTGTTTTTTTTTTCCTGTCTGTTTGATACAAAGCTGTACCTCAGATATCTTTTGAATGATGACTAACAACAACAACAATAAAAAAGCCTCAATCTTTCATAACCTAAAATACAGAAGCACATCATAACCAACTCAATTTGTCTGCAAATCTTGCAGATAAATCTTGCTGTCTTGACATGGAGGTTTCAATCTGTTTATTATCCACATTCCTTCTCTTGTCAATGTCTTCCCACCTGAAGAAACAATTTCCTGGCATGACACGGAAGTGGAGATACGACCCTCACCAAAGGGACTGTACTGATCCTGCCATAACCAAATCAGCTTCTGTGCCCTGGGTTTATCACTGCACATCTTGCCCTTTTTCTGCTGCCAAAGATCATACGACAGGACTTCATTCCCTGTCACCTGCAGGACATTGCCCTCCTGGGCTTGCCTGTGATGTCTCTCCACATACCTTCAAGAGCATCAGTGCCAGAAAATTTCAAGAAAAGGTTGAAGATTAAAGCTTGACATGATCAGTCAGACTCTTCAGAAAAGATCTTTGGAAATGTTTAACAAGGAGAACTCAAAGGTCACAGTCTAGTTTCACGGGGGCTTAGAAAGCACCAGAGCACAGAGGTATCAGGCAAGCTTGGAACTGGGAGTCCGTGTGACCACACATACCACAGATACACACAGATCTCCACTCAAGGACCACTGGGAGACCAAAGAGCACCAAAACTGAACCAGGCACAGTCTACAGGACTGAGTTTTTAAAGCATTTGTAAGGGAGCCTAAGCAGCCTCTGCTTCCTTGGCTGTATCCTTTCCAAACCAGAGAATTTAAAGCAGTGGTCTCAGCTGGAAGCCTGCCCTGAGCCATTCGAGTGCCCAAATGAATGCAGTCTGTCAGCTCTGACAATCTGTCACAAAGGGGAAAAAATACTTTTGTTCCAAGAATAAGATGTATTCAAAAGTTTTACCCTGACATTGAAACAAACAATCCTTCTCACCCCAAAAACCCGCCCGGGCCAGTCTCAGCCAAGGCAAGTGTATCTCCGTTTGTGTAAGAAATTCTCATCACCTGAATACCCAACTCCCATTTCTCCCCATAACCATCTTTTTTTTTTTTAATTTTTCACTTGCCTGGACTCATCCAAACACCATAATAAATCAGTCATTCCAAATATCCTTCAAAAATAACAAGCATTACAAATTAATAATGTCATGCTGGTCATTAATTTTGATAACCAAAGAATTTGGGTTGCTGAACATACTTGCTGTGTAGTTGTAATGTTACATTCCTTTAATATGCAGCAGTTACAATGTGCTCAGTGCCAGGGCCCATTATTTCACTGGTTCACAGCTTCTGTTTGACAGATGCATAATTTCATTCTTTAACATGCTGATTTTCCTTTTATTACTTAAAAACTGTGATGTTAGAAAATTTTTGTCATGTTTTGTTAATTTTAGATTATAAAGATATATTCAACAGTACAATTTCTCAATAAGAAGTTGCTATTAAGGTTTCTAATTTGCAATCAAGTAAATTGAATGAGGGAGAGGCCATGTTACACAAGTCATGAAGTGTTAAATCTCAGAATAAAGGAAATAAATTATTCAAATACTCTATAGTACTAGTCTGATTTTTGTGCCAGTGAATTTGATAGGACACCTGTTAAGATGTGATAACATTAATCACATTCATAGATACAGACAGGTGTAATGGTAGATTGAAAATTTTGTTTTGGAAATTTTACTCACCAATTACTATAAATATTTTTAGACTCCAAAATAATAAACCAGTCTTAAAGTTGAAATATTTGCTTCCTAGCTTGTAATAATCTCTACAAATAAGGGCCAATAGTAAACCACAGAGTTGTAACAAAGCAACTGTGCTGACATTTGAGTGTTTTTTCTGAACTTGCATCTCCTGTTCAGAAGCTTCAGAGGAAGATGTGGTATTTTAAAGAGGAAAGGCATGAAGTTGGACTTGAGCTTTCTTTAACAGTCTGGAATATTTTACACCTCATGTTCCATGTCTCCTGACACAGAGCATCCTGCCCCCAGCAGCTCCTCACCTCAGTACAGTTGTGAGACTCACAGCTCTTCCCCTCTTCAAGCTCTGCTCCCTCTGCAGAACTGCTGTTCTTCATCCCAAAGTGAGACACAACAGACCCCTCACTAGAGCAGTGCTCTTGTGGGGTGGTACACAGAGCAGCCAGGTGCAGAACTTCAAAAGGAATTACCAACTGCTGTCTGTATTCCCAAACAAAAAGGAGGATCTGGCAGTTTTAGCCTTTGGCAGCCTTTGGTCTGATGGCCATTTGTCCCCTTTTCTGGTGCTCCATCTGCTCCCCTGGCTGGATCAACCAAAGAATCAACTCTGGGTGTGTCAGCTAAAGCTGCCAGTAAATCCAGTTGTATCACCCATGGAACGATACCTGTTTGGAAACACAACCATGGGCTCCCTTTCATTAGAGCTGGGATGGCAGAGAACAAGAAAAACTGGTAGACATGAACTGTTCTCTCAGCACAGCAAGCAAACAAGTGTGTAAGTCTTGAATCTATGTAGGGCTCAAGATCCTCGAGGACAGAAAGCAGCAAGAACAGACCTGTATTAGTGAATATTTTCCATTTTGGGAGCACAAGAAGAGACCCAGTTTCTGATCCCTGTGACTGCCTGTGCAAAGCACTGAGCAGCATGAGCAGAGCAATGCATTCCGCTCTCACAACCGTTCTCAACTGGTCTGTCCTCTGCTCTGCTCTGCTCATCTGGAATGGTTTCTCATGCAACAGAACTACTCCAACAGGAAAATCTGCTAAATCCACCATCCTCAAAGGAGCAAAAATTTGGTCATCCAGGATCTCTCCTGTTGGTAAGTAAAAGGAGAAAGGAATGGAACTTGGGACTCGCATATCTGAAGTCCACATAGTCAGATTTAAGGCTGTTTAGACGTCTGTTTTTCTGTCCGAGGAAATACCCTGCCACCAGGAACAGAACCCACCATACCTGTGGAAGGAGGACACAGAACTGCCGAGCAGTGCCAGGCTCACAAGAGTTGGCTCTGACCAGGCCTTACTGAACACATTTGCAGCTGCTGCCCCTCCGCTCAGCACTGTCTTAGGGAGCAGCACCGGGCTCTCCCTGGACACTGCTCACGTTCCCAGACACTGCCCTGCCCCGAGTGCAGCCCAGGAACGGGAGCTCCGTGTTCCAGCTGCCCCTTCCGGTGGGACACCTCCACTGAGGTGCCTCAGAGCCCGTCTGACCCCTTCTGATCCAAACTCACCGACACTCGCTTTAGATGACAACTGTCAGATCCTGCAGCTCTGGGGGAAGATCCTGCCCAACAGAACACAACTACATATACATATTTTAGGTTTTCTTTATTTATATTTTTTAATTCAAGAATTACACACTAGCCAACATTATTATATATTTACATGCTGAAACTCGCTGCAATAATTTTAAATTCAAGAAAATATCTCTTATGTGCTACTCATTTACAATCATCATTTTACTACCTCATATATCCCAGAGGTTAGCAGTCCTTTTGAGAAAGACATGAAGATCTGATGCAATGATATCCACTAGTATTTTGCATTTTCTAGCCATTGGAAAATGTGCATTATGTGCATATAAGAAAGGCTACAAGGTCATTAGTAAGGCTGATGATCACTACATTATGAAATAAATAGTACTAAGTAAAAAAAGATAAATCAGAATTGTGCAAAGACAGTACTAACAGAACCATTTAAACACCCATGCAAATAAAAACGTGATAAAAGTCAAATCATAAGCAGTTTGTCAGAATTAATCATGTTTCAAATGTTCTTTTTGTCTTAACTGAAAGTAACAGGACAGACCATGAACAATACAGCCTGGTGAGGATCTGCCAAACGACAGCAACAGTGAAAACATACAAAATGCTATCAAATTGGAATAGATGACCTCATGTCTGAAAAACATTAAAAAAATACAACCCTTAGTATGAAAGTAGAGGTGAGATTTTTCATCATTTAAGTTTCATTTATTGTCAAAGCACTTACAAAGAAAATAATTTCATACTTATGAAATGTTAGTGTTGCATATTCTTGTAGAGATGATCTATTTCAATTTTATATAATGAATATTTAAATTATTACTATTTTTACAAAGTAGAACAGGGCAGTCTTTTTGATCATCAACATTCCATTTGCTTCTTAAAAATTTAGACAAAGTTCCTAGTGCATTTTATTAAGCTTTACCTTTGGTGTTAAGCAGTGACTTATTAGATTTCCCTTTTAAACAATTTCTGGAGTGAAGATTCTTTGGCTTTGGGGGACTTTGCTATGTAACGACAGTCGAACTTTTTTTTTTTTTAAAGAAAAATAGAAGTCTACTATTAGTTATCATAAGAAATACAGATTTCAGAGAGAGACAGAGCAATATGCAGCTTCTGCAACAAAATCACCACCAGCTCAGTTCTCACTTACCCTGGATCCTTCAGCTCTCCATCCCTGGAGCAACATCGAGGTGCCCCATGGCAAGTGAAAACCAGGCCCTTTATTTAATGCTGATCCCAGTTCTGAGTCCAAGCTACTTCTGGTGCTTGAACACTGTAACCATACAAGAGACAACTGTGCCAGCAGGAACACTGCCACCATGGCTATTTACACCACAGCACTTTCCTGTACTATTTTATATCTGGAGTCCAAATCTGTTTATGCAAAAGGGTGTTTAAATTACTCTGCTAGAGCACTGCAATTCTTGTAAAAAAAAGTCACTAAACAAATACTGTATCTATCGACTGCTCATTTACAGCTTATTTAATTATTTACATAATTTTAGGACACATTAACCTAAACCATAAGTAGAATTAGCTTTTTGCCTTACCATAAAGTACAAATTAGAAGTTAAAAATGTTTAAGAAATCTGATAATATTTACACATGTTCAGCTTAAGTTATGGTTGCTCACAATGGATGTTCTATGTACACATAGCAAAATGTTATGATCGCTACTGATATAGTATTGTACCCTGGCCATCCCACTCGAGATTATTTTCTAGAAAGAGTTACTATTTTTGCCTCTTTTTTTCTTGGTTCCCTAAGGAATTGGTTGCTTTTGAAAACTTACTAGTGGACAATGCTCTTATAAAAAGAGAGAAGAAATAGGCAAGCAATGTGAGGACTAGTCTAGTTCCAGATGCAGGAGGTACAGTACTGTCACCACCAACGGTGCAATGCTCCAGACAAACCCAAGCATTGAGCTGCTGATCTAGAAATGCCCAGTTACCCTGTAGAGTAAGTTGTTTGGTTTTTTGAAATACATTAATCTCTTTTTGTCAAAAATATATTCATACAGTGGTTGATGGTAGAAACAAAACTAGTATTAGCTTATTCCTTTAACACACCAACACATGAAAGGGTGTGCATATGTATACTCCTGTGTGTACATATACACACATATGTCCATACAGACAGGCAGGTGTATGTCCATATGCACATACAGCTGGATAATGTTTAACATCCTTTCACTTGTGTCTACTACTGTGTTACAGAATTGGAACACAGTCTAATAATTATAGTGAAAATTAACTGAGGTTTAATTTTAATGCATATTTTTTCTGAAATAAATAGGGTATTTTCCCCAGGTGTAAGACCACCACTCATTTTCTCTATGCATTGTGCTTTTGTACCTTACAGCTTTTATGTCCTTTTTGTTAGGATGTATGAACTCTCTGAAGAACTCTGCGACATGCTGTGATCTAACACTCTGTTTTCCTCCCCTGGGAATGAGAAAAGAAATGGTCACAATGTCATTGCTTGAGTCTTTCTTCCCAGTCATCGAACTGCGATAGGATAGAACATAACATTCCTTATGCAAACACAGAAACATGTTGCATGAATTTTCAGTTCTGAAAATGTGTATCACTTACTAGCAGTCATGTACAGTATATATTTACAGATTGATCTCAAATATTTCATTAAAACTGTGCCATGTTATAGTCATAATTCACCCATGAATTTCAGAAAGATGAAAAACACCTTATTTGCTGGCTATTATGTCTAATAGGACGATAAAATGTGCAACTATAATTATATTACAAGTTTTATCTAAATTATTCACTTTGAGATTTAGTTTATTGAAACTAACAACAATTAACACGATTAAAAAGATCTAGAATATTAATTTTCGGTCAATTCTAAAGTAAAAGCAAATTTATTCTAGTTTACCTGGAGGGGAGCACACGTAGCAAACCCCGTATCTCATGTATGTCGACAGAATTTCTCCCTTTCACTCAAGCACCTCGGGAGAGGAGTAAGGGCTCACCCCGGGCTCAAGTTCCCTTTTCCTTGGACAGTGCTCACCAGCCTTCCTCACCCCCATCCTTTTATATCACAGTGTTAAGCCTTGGTACAAAATGATAGAATCCTTGTCTTTTACTAATTTTACACATCACATTAATAGCCAGAAGGACATAGGAAAAGCAAAAGTGCTCCTTCCCCCCAGATAATTTATCTTTCCTAGAGACACCTGAGCAGAAACCAAACATTTTCTTTCACTCTCTGAACAGCAGCATCAGAGAGTGTTATGGCTTGTTCTGGAGCTTCAGTAAGAGAGTGTGCAGTTCCAGGGGTTGATCTCTGTGGGTCTGGTAACAGCTGGAGCAGGTAACCAGTGCAGACAGTCAGCAATTCCCTGTAAGGTCTTGTATCTGCTGGTACCAACCCCAGCAGGCTGGGAGCGCCCTGCAGTCACACTCTGCTTCTGGGAAGTAAAACAGCAGTCAGCAGCGATTTCGGAAGCGAAAGAAAAGCCTTTACGGAGGAATACTATTACACTGCTTTTATTTAGGGTTATTAGTACCATTTTAAAAGAACAGACCTTGAAGAGAAATACTGAATTTTGCTGTGGCTCCATTTCTTAGAATTGGGGAGAAATTGCAGCGTGATTCACAGCTACCAGTTGAAATTCCAAGTGCATCTACAAAGGTTATTGCGTGAAATGCAGTCAGAGATTAAGCATGTGAACAAACTGCAAAACCCTGACTTGCAGAGTAAATCCCACGGTGAGAGTCTGTCCCTAGTGCAGAGTCTGAACCTGGAGGCAGCACGTGAATGTCCACACAACTTCGTGCCACGGAGGGGGGATGGCAAATCCCAGCTCAGGCTCAGAAACCATCCCCTCCCTTTTGAAGCAGAAATAAGCACATGAGATGCTCAAAACAAAGTCGGAACACTGGCCTATTAGTTCCCAGAACTATTCTCTTCCTATCACTGTCATTCACTGACAATCAGGGGGGAAAAAATCCTCAGAAACTTGTAAGAAAATTATTCTTTTAAAGAACAAAAAATTAAAAGAAAACATTTTATGAAAAATATTCTCAAGATATATTTCTCTTCTGAAAAAACCCTTTATTATCTAGTTTCTTTCAAAGATTTGTACAGATAAGAGGTAGTATGGATGCAAAAGATGTGGCTTTTGCTTCTTGAAACATCGTGTGTTGAACAATATTGGGGGATCTGATTTAGTAAAAGCCTTGAAGAATTTATATTTTGATTGCTTTTTTTCATTAAAGAAAATGTCCCACAGTGGAGTAAATGACAAAATTATTTTTGTCTACATTATTTTTTTGTCTGTTCTATTTCACCTGTAAAAGTGAGGTTCTGTGGAATGAAAAACCCCCAACCTTTTATTTCAAATGGTTTCCTAAAGAAAAACTGAAATTTGCCAGTTTTTCAATGAAAATCATCCTAAACAGGAAATACTCAAGAGTGAACTAAACTCTTAAAGTCATTGCTACCAATTTCTTTCCCTTAAAACAATACATTAAGGAAAACCAAAAGTGAAATGGTATTGCCTAATCCAGATTGAGAAAATACCCTGTCAGTAGTTCTTGTACGGAAATACATCTGCTGGCATCTTTACTTCTGGAAGAACTACAAAACCTTTAACCAACAGCAGCAGGAATAATGCTGGAAAGATGCAAACTTGGAAGAAATCACCCAACTCCACACGACTATTTGAGACTAAGGTACAACTGACAATACTCGTTGCACAGTGCATGTATGTGGATGTGGATACACACACCTTTCCTGTAACACAGCCTTTCCCCTGTACTCTGTAACTGCTCTCGAGCTCTCCCTGCCCTAGAGAAAGGCAGGGCACCCCTGGTTTCCTTCAGCCATCTACTGAATTACT
This sequence comes from Myiotriccus ornatus, assembly GCA_036023395.1. Lineage (NCBI taxonomy): Eukaryota > Metazoa > Chordata > Aves > Passeriformes > Tyrannidae > Myiotriccus > Myiotriccus ornatus. Next base: position 6,631,404 of record JAYRBT010000028.1, on the reverse strand, counting down.
ATTTGGGCAACCAATTTTGGCACTTTGGACAGATGATTCCCTTTCCCCACCCCAGCCCAGCAGAATATCTACCCCTTCATCACTGATGCATTTTTACCCCGTTGCTACATTCCTCTATTGATCACAACTGTGGTCACTGTGACTTACGTTCTCTCTTTAAATACAAACAAAACTAGTGCTTCTTGCTTCAGCTTCTGTGCAAACACCCAACCCTAAAATTATCAGTCAAAGGTTTAATTCTTTCAATAAATAAAAGGAAATACCTGAATGTGGTTGGGAAACCTCTGACCATCATCATCTTGGAAAGATGATAGGCACTACTTGTTTTCAAGTTTACACATTTGAAAAGTAAAGTGTGTATGTTCCATAAGCATGACAACAACTTAGTACACCCTCTGCAGTGTAGATGCATACCTCAGATATGCAGTTTCCCTGGGAATGGCATGTACTGCTGTTGAAATTCGAACTTGTTTCTCAAATGCTGCTCTATAATTTGTAGCACTAAATTGAAATGACCATCAAAAAAAAGACCAAAAAAATAAAAAGGGAGTGGGGGACAATGAGATAGATATTATTTTCAAAATCCAATTTGCCTTCACATCAAAATGCACTTATATTTTGATAGGGGGATATGTCTATACTGCAACTTAACATATACACGGTTTAGCAGAGACAACCAAAACATTATAAAAACAGACCATAGAGTGGGCCAGCAACTAAGGTGTTTTAAAGTAACTTTTTGTCCTGAAGAGAATTTTTCTAAGTCCCACTTTTGGCTGTACAACTGATTTGAAGAGAAATCCAGTTCTTGCTTCCTGCGTGGCTTTGTTTCTTAGTTCACATAGTAAAGCCAGTAGACAATATTGAAGAAGGAAAAAACCACAGGGAAGAAGATGCGGGACCATCGATCTATGGCATTGACATCAGTCAAGTCAGGGATGGTGATTTTCAGCTGCGAGGCCCTTCTCCGTAGCCGGCTCTTCTTCTGTGCCACGTGTCTCTCCAGGGCGTTGCGGCCGAAGCTGTGCCGGGGCAGCCCGGCCTTGCGGTACTGGATGCTGGAGGTGTCGTAGGCCAGCATGGTGCTCCGGGGGTCTCCCAGCCCCATCACGGCCTCCGAGGCAGCCATCTCGTTCTTGATCTCTAGCGTGCTCAACAAAATGTTTTCGTGTGGGTCCATCTGCAAAAAACGGGAGAGCAGAGTCAGCAGGGCGGGGAGGAAGCGCCGCCGACTGCCAGCTGAAGCCATGCTGGGAGGGGCGAGACCTAACACCGCTAATTATGTCTGAAGGACTTCAAGCATTTATTGTTATTTACTTGGGAACTCAAGAGCAATAGGGCCAGTGTAGGACAGTGCAATAAAGGGTATTTCCCCAGACTCACATTCAGCGAGCACAAGCTGGAAATGAAGTACACACTCAGCTCCTGAAGGTGGGATTCTGGGAAGGGTATCTGGGGAAAAAATGGAACTTTCCAGGGGTTTTGAAGGGAAATCAAATGGAAAAGGGTCTGCTCTGTTTTGGTTTTTCTCCCTTCAAATGAAAGCTTCTGCTCTGACATAAACTTCCAGTACTCACACGGTCTCCGTGTCCCTCTAAACAAGGCACAGAGCACTGCACAAGCAAATGCACATTTTCTGTCCCTATATTCCAAACAGCACTGGTGTGCACCGGGGAGAAGGCACCATCTACCTATACCTATGTGGAAACTCTATTCCCAGTGCTAATGTATTTGATAAACACAATGCATGCTGTGGAGACCTCAGTGCTGGAGCAGCAGAGATCTCCAATTTCAAGCAAGGAAAAAGATATGCAGAATGTAATCACGTCAAATGTACACTGAACAATTGTTTCAATGGGTAGATTTAGGTACTATGCATTTTTTTAAAGGCAGTTCAGCAAAAAAATTATTAATGCAATGTTGTAAAGAAACCCCTTAGACAATCAAGAGGATTTCAGAGATAAGGAACTAAATTCTACTCTTAGGCAATCTGGAGTAGATCTGAAGTATGGCAGGAGAAATTAAAAATAATCCATTTATAGAAAACAAATATGAAGTCATTTAGGAAGTTCTAATTCTCCTCAGCCTTCCTCTAAATATGTATTTTGAATTGTTTGATTTAAGAGTATAATTAACTAAAAATACTTTAAAAGAAATAACGGCTAATGAGAAGCTAATTAATTACACTGACTTAGTGATGGTAGTACAGATATACTCCAGGCCAAATAAGAGGCAAAATTGTCCCAGAACTCCTTTAAGAATATCTCAGCCACATTAGTCATTTCTCGTGTACAGAATATATTCCATGGTTATTGCTCAAAGTGCACAAACTGTGACTTTTGGGGATTTCTGAACAATAATATGGAATTCGTCTCTTCTGTAATATTTAGAAACCAGCCATCAGCAGCAGGTACCTCTGCACTACCCCAATACACTGTCTTTGCCATCATTAAATCCTCTATGGAATACTTCCCACGGCACTGGAAGAGCAGTGGGGTGAAAACAATTGCTTTGAGCAGCACTCACTGCAGTGTTCTGAACTGGGAAGTCAGATGCTCACAGGAGCGCTCTGGACCTACTGAAACACTGTCATTTGAGTGATTACGTCTGTTCAAGTGATGCACAAAAGCTGGCATTGCTGAGACGCCGTATTTCCCTCTCACTTTCTCTTTCCACCCAATCTGTGTGAGTTTGCACCCCTCTAGTTTCAGTATATTTGAGTTTTAAATTAGATGTAGTGACTCAGTGTGAAGCAGCCAAAATCTTCCATTTTTGTTTGCTTTCCATCAAAGCCAGATGAAATCTTTGAAGTTTCTAATGTGTTAGGGAAATCCATCGTTTTCTCAAAAGCACTGGAAAAATGGGAAAGTTGAGCTGGAACTCAAGAAAAATTAATCTAAGAACCCTGTAGCATGATACTGAGGAAACACTGTGTTCTAGCCAGGAAGGCCATCAAACTGGTTCTCATCTGCATCACACAAAACAAAGGTAAAAATAGTATTCTGCCATTAAAACAAACAAAAGCATGTGGAAAAGGTTTCAAATAGATCTATGAAACTCTGAAAGGAGCTTTCAAACATTTTCTTATAATGAGTGCAGTTATTTAAAAATTCTTATGTGACTTTTGGGGGCAATTAATTACAGGCACTTGGCATTCACTGACCCCAAGAACATCTAAAACCAAAAGAGGTAAGTATCTTACAAGAGGGGTGCAAAGTCATTTGCAAACTACATTTTCCAGAGTTTCAAGTGACATTAGGAGAAGAAGTTTCAGTTGACATCAGGGGAAGTTTGACATAATATCCACTAACGTGATGGTTTTACCCCTTAGCCCAGAGCCTGGTTATTTTCACCTCAATGTTGTGCGTTCTAAAATGCTATTTTTGGAAAGATTTTAATGCCAATAAATATGTTCACATCTTAAATCTTCTTAGGATGAATCTACTTTAAGCATTTTATTCTTTTGATCTGAAATGATATTAGAAATTTGAGTATTCTTTACATACTTGCAACATTCTATGCAACACATGCAAGGGAAGTTAATTTAGTCTACCAGAGTTAGATACAGACATGTTTTACTGACATGGCATTCCTTCAGTTAACTTGTTTTCTTAGTACAGCAAACTGCTGCAGATATCTGGTAATCCTGAAGCAGCTAGTAAGATTAGTGATGCTGGGCAGAAAAAAACCATTTAGCAATATTCTAAACTATCTTCTGGGGCAAAGTGTGTTCTCCTGCAATGTATCACACTGATATCAGAGCTGAAGGACAGCATTTTTCAATATTCCAAGAATTCTGCAGAAGAAATAATGAAAAATACAGTACATATTAGTGATGGGCGAACCTGCAAGTGTCACAATAACCAGGTAAACACCACAAAGTTCAGGTGCTTCTTGAGCATTAATTTGACCCTCCTGCACCTGAAACAGTGAACTGACCATAGGAGCAACTGCATTTTTTAGTGGTATTTTGAATTCCCAATGTAAAGGAACTCCCAGAGTTCCAATCCAGAAGTACAAATGAAGAAAGAAACAAACAAACAACACAAAACACAGAATAAATTAACCCAACTCTTGAACCTCTGACAAAAGGCTCCCTGTCAGCTTAGAGAAAGCTGGGAAGGAAATTTCCATCAAGTAGGTTCGCCCAACTCTAAATAAAACATGCTCTTGTACCTAAGTGACCCCTGAGACAGAATGCCAATGAATTACAGTTCTTGCAAACAGCACCACCCTTCAAAAGGATCCCAAAGCGCTTTACAAGCATTAGAAAGAAGAACCACTTCACTTCCCAGTGAAGCACAATCACCTCGGAGGCGAAATGTGGTGACTGACAGTGCAGAACAACAACTATATTTTAGTCGAGGAAATGGAGAATGTTGTAGCCAATTGAAACTATGGGTGGGTGAGGGGTGGTGGGAAAGCTGGGCAAGCAGAACAGTTACAGAAATTCAGATTTGGCCACGTGTCTGGGGCTGAGATGACCACGCTATAAAAAAGTGCCATGGGATCTTTAATGACCAGAAACGGTCAAGACCTGAATTTTAAGTGTCTGAGGATAAAAACATTAGAAAACAATGAAATATACCTTTGTTGAATACATTTCTGGACAATGATATGTGCCAATTATTCTTCTGTCCTGTAAGTTAATAAAATCAAGACCAGTTTCCTTAGAGATAAGGCAGCTATTATCTTTCATTTAAAATTAAAGCACTCTAGGGTAATAATAGGACAACTAATTAAAATATATAGGGACCTCTAAGCCAACAATTAGGTATATTCAGGTATATTTTGGCTTCAGAGGTGCTATTACTGCCTTGCTCTGCTCCTCAAGGTAACATAACATTGTGATGTAAATGTAATTTTTCCAACTGGTCACTTGACCAAGGAAGGTATGATGATATGAAAACAATTATTAAAATTATTCTGGGGAAAAAGTAAGTGTAAAAGTGGTTTCAAAAGGAGGTGGAAGAAGGTTAAAAAGATCTCTTGGTGTTGAAGGATTGTTCAACCATAGAACACAGACTCTTTATGGTGAACAGGAGGGTTCAAACTGAATGGAGAAATTCCCAGGGAGGAGAAAGGAAGGGAGGATGAAGATGAAAAAGCAGCAGCAAGTACTATGGAAATAAAAGGTGAAAGCAGAAGTGGAGAAGAAATGACCAGAGTTCAGCAACCGTATGAGAGGGTGAGGTTTGGATAAATCAATCTTAAAACTGGATGACAAAACATATGGTGCAAATGATATTCGTTTATAGGTCCAGGTCAAGTGGAAGAAAAGCTGACTCTGGAGCCTTGAAAGAGGCCATGACCTTTATGATGGTCTCAAACAAAGGGAATACAGAGAAAAGTGCAGAAATGTTACCACTATATATTCTTCCTGATACCTAGAAACTCCAAAATGATGGCTTTGAGGAATTCCTCTCACATTTATACATTAGCAAATGCAAAATACAACAAAATTACAACTCCCACACACATACATCAGGAATCCTCCAAGGATGACCAGATCTGTGAAACAACTAACTTTCAGTAAACCAGCACACAGGTGATTATGCTCTACTGTTCTACCAAACACAGCTTGATAACGCTGATGAATTGAAAGGATATAACACTGACATTCTTGCTCTCTCATATACTGTTCATTTTCACCTACAACCTTCAATTACAGGCAGGTACTGATGGCTCCTTTCATGGTAGAATGGCTCAGAAGCTGTGGACACAACAGGCAGCAGGGATGAAACTTCCCATGGAAAAACCTTCTGAAATAAAACAGTTGTAAATTGAAAAGAAATATCCTTTTGTTAAGTAGGGCTGCCATTAGCCAAAGAAAAATCTGGAGAGCTAAACCGTGAAGTTAAAAATGGAGGTACCCAGTCTATCACAAAGATTAACACCTGAGATGTGGCATTTATGTGTCCTGTGAACTGACATTCTTAAGAACTGAAGACAGAAATAAAGCCCCTTTCTCAATGAAGACCTACACAATATGCCTAGATATATAATTAATTTGTTCTGGATAAAGACCTTAGTGTTATCTACAGCATAGTGTCCCACCTCTTGACATCTGAGCTTTGCTTGGAAAATCAGTAACATCCCACTCCTGACTCATGTCAGCACCTCTGGCAAGATCAGGTGAAAGTCTGAAGTAAAGCACGAGGCACTTCTCGTGTCCTGGGATGTTCCACCTCACCAGCAAGGTCTGAGTTACTGACTGGGAACCACTGACCCCTGGGGGCTGCCCTGACCACACAAGGTCATGTGGGGGAGGTACATGAGCCAGTCTGCTCAGATAAAGCTACAGAAATTTATAACACACAAATGCCTAATGTTTAAAAATATCCATATGTGAAACAATGTCTTTAGAATGGAACAAACACTGCATTTCCACTGTCTCTACAAAACTGAATTTCCTGCCAGCACTGGAGTTACTGTTTATGAAAGCAGGCTAGAATGGACTGGCTCATATCGTGTTATACCCCTGATATCTGGGTCAGCCTGAACAGCATGTGGTTAGAGGGCAGCAAAATTGGGATGACTCGTAATTTCAGTTGCTTTGCTTGGTGTCAGGTCAGAAAATTCAGAAAAACTCTGAAAATCAAATAAGAATTTAATTTAGGTTCTTGAACTTCTTAAAGTCTAGAAATCTAAGCAAAAAAACCCCTAAGAAACCTGTAAGAGTTTAAAAATAAAGAGAGAAAAAAATGCAAGATCTGAACATGGAGTTTTAACATTGCTCTAAGTACTTGTAAATCTATTTCCAGACATGCAGTTCTACCTTCTGATATATGTGACTGTGATCATTGTCTTTAGTAACACATCAGTAACTTAGCTGCAAGTATTGTAGGATTACAGAGAAATGGTTGAAAACACACTTCCTTTGGCATCCATGACTTAAACACAGCACTCCAGATTTGAAAAAGAACTATTTCCGCATAAAATGCCAGAGGCTGAAGCATCTTTGGTTTGGTGGCATTTGAATAAAACCCATGAAATATGGACTTGTTCAAACTGCTGCCCAGAATTCAACGTTCTAACCCAAAAGCCAACAAGAGGAATAGGCAAAGTCAGGACTGTTGTTGGAAATATGGTCCAGAACAGGAAACTATGGGGCAATGGGATACTGATGTCCTGTCCTCAGCTGCAAGCATCAGCAACTTCTCAAATACCACAGAAACATCCCTGGGGGTTCTGGAGCAGGTGGGATAAATCACCTCAGCCAACCAAGAAAGAGAAACAGGAAGAGTTGTGATTCTGGAGAAAAACATCTTCCTCCCTTTCCCTTTGGGGAAAAACATCTTCCTCCCTTTTCCTTTGATCCCCAGGAAAGGGAAGGAATCAATTCTGAAGTGAGGCCTCCCTGTCGGACGTGTCATTCCCACCCTGGCAGCAAACAGACTGACCAGAAGCAGCAAACAGATGCCTGAGCCAGGAGATGAGCTTGCAACTTCACTTAAGTAGGTCCATTAATTAAATAGGACAAACAAATATTAAGGTTAGTCATGTTTTCAACTGATTTCCTGAGATATTTGCTCTCAATCCAAAGCCAGAAACAATGCAAATACACATATGGAGGAAACAATTTTCTTCTTTTTCAACCTGCAAGAACATATCACAATGGTGGGCTTAAATATTAGTTAAGAATTCTAACTGGAAGGTTTTCAAATCTGAATAACCTTCATATTGATGCTATGACAGTTAAAATAAGGTTTATCAGTTGCTCCTCTAAAACAGCTTCTGTAAGACACTTAAGATGTTATTTTTCTTGTTTGAAGTCAAATATAATGTGCAAAGAACTTTACAGCACATCCCTGTCGTGTGAATGGGTGGGCTACACGTCTACCAGTGTTTCATCCACCTGACCACAGTACACTCACTTGTCAACAGATTCAGGCTCGTGATTTTGGGGAAGATGTTCTTGGGCCCAGCCCAAATTAAAATATGGCCAGAGGCAGCATGAGGTCCAGGGATAAAACTCTAGAGAGAAACTGCAACTAATTCAGCAAAAAAAAATGAATTAAAAGTCTGAGATTTTTTTATGGAAAATCACTGAGAAGGTTTCGTTATAGGAAAAAGAAAGATGAATTTCTAATGTTTTACAACAAATTCCCAAATTAAAAAAGATCCAGAAAAGTAGTTCTTATGATCGTGGTCAGTGATGATTTAGAAGCCTGAAACAGAGCCAGCTGCACAACAACAGACACTGCAAGGCTCACAGGACCAGTCCTGACAATATTAAAATGGAAAGTCTTCTGCTTTAAAATTATGAAAAAAAAAGTCTGAATTTGCTGACTGAATTAGAACATTCCTGTATGTTTGACTTGTACACTGATAGTCTGCTCTTCTGGAGAGTCTAACATTTCGTCACTCATTTCAAAATGAGTGACAAGAATGAAGGAACTTTGATGCCAAGACGTGGTTAGTCATTTCAAATTTGTTTCTAAGTAAATTTCTGTGTATGCAAAATATATATCAATATTATGTATCACTGCAAACTTTGTATTACACTTGATTTTGTGTATGCATTAATTCTAGAGAAAATAAAAATCGGGTTATAGTTTTCTCCATGACATTGTGGTACCTTTTGTGCCTGTAAACTTCAACCAAATTTGAGTTTGATTAGTTAAACATATTGTATTTCTATAGCAATATATAAATATACAGATAAACCTGCAAAATACGAATTGATGGATAGTCAGAGAATTTCAGAACACATTTAATATTGGAGAGAAATGACCCAGATTTTTGGCAATAGTGTGCAGTTTGTTCTTGACACACATAATTCTATGGAAACAAGAGAAAAGAACAGTTACCAACATGCAAATATGGCAGGTGTTTGTGTGAAACAGGATTATATTCAATGTTACCCAAGTTTCATCATGTGCATTTCAGGAAAGGTGATCTACTTGGAATGTGAAAGCTATTGATGAATTAGTATGACCAAACATAGGCTTCTTTTAAATTGAAAATGATTATATATTGCATCTGACTCCTGGTACAAAAAAGAATAAGACATAAAAGCTGAGGATTCATCCCCCACAACAGTTCTCTCTCTTCAAACAATACCTACGTGCAACTGAGTTTTTGATCTCCTCCAGCTTTATTATCATATACTTCAATAAACAGAAAACCTTCCACGCTACCACTGAAACTTATGTGAAGATGCTTCTCCTACCCAAAACTGCAGTAGCTTGAAAGTAAACAACCTCAGAATTTCATCTAGTAAAACATATGCTAAACCCCTGAACTTCTGGAGACCTTCCTTGCCAGTTACCTGCAGGAACCTTTGAATACTTGCAGAACACAGGGACAGAAATGGTCCAAACAAAACATTACATGAAAATATCATACTGATTTAGGCTCTGTGACTTGCACTGTTGCATCCTGCAGGTCAGCTCACAAGTCTTAAGTTTCTGACAACTATATTACCAGATAGCTGGGTTTGTTTTGAGGACATGAGCAAGGACAAGCATGAAGTGGTTTCTGCACATGGCTTTAAGATGCAAGAAGTTTAGGGAGAAGTCTCAACAAGTTTTTGCACGGGGAAGAAAGTTAAATTGAAGTTTTCTCATATTTCTAAAAGAAGAACTAGAGACATAAGAATTTAAAAAAGCTTTAGATTTCCATGTTTTATTATAATGTTTATAATTACAGAGGTATTGTTAAAACTAGTTTCTAAGGAGTAAAAAAGATATATGCATATATAGGCATGGCCATTCAATTAAACCTTGACAAACTCTTTGCAGCTGATGTGTTTCAGGAAATCTACTCCCCAGATTCCCCAGCCAGACACACCTTCTGGCTGGCAGCTACAGACATTGCTTCTACTTCACTGTACATCATTTGTCTTTTTTGGGTCTTATTTCTTCATAATTTGATACAATTACCTAAACTGCACTAATGGATTCTTTCATGAACCAGGAGTGTGTTCAGTTCAGGGTCGTGGGCAGATCTCAGGCTGCAGATGCAGCACAAAAGCAAAAGGGATAATGTGCTTTAACAGAGTGTGCACACACTGGTCCTACACTAATTAAACGTGGCATTCAAAGGAGCATGGCTGCAGAAAAAACCCTCCCACAGCTGACTTGACCTTTATTCAGATGTCATGTGGAATTGTGGAATTCCACTGCAGAGCGTGGAAACAAATCACCTCCTGACTCTGACGCTGCTGCAAAGTGCTGGGAGCTAAATCTGCAACTTCCTCCAGTATCACTCCAGTCCAAACTCTGGGTTCATAAAAGCACTGACAGGCTGCTCAAGCCCCCTGTACACTGCTGGCTGTTTCATCTGCAACCGTTCCTTGGTAATGCAGGAATGCAAACTGAGGAGAAAGACTTCACTTTTATAAACCATGCCTACTTTTTTACATGTCCTTCAATAAACTTCGGTGTAAGGAGTATCTTCTGACCCTGGGTCAGGAATCAGTCCTCGTGCAGCTTTACCTGTAGTGCAAACAAAAGGAAAACTCTGCTTGGAGAAGAGGGAAAGAGGATGAATGCTTTCACTGACAGCTGGACAGAGACAGCATTAGCTCCAGCAATACAGAGCAGTGAGGATTTGAGATTTCAGACTGAAATTTTAAGAGCTTCCTGTTGCCTTAGAGTTTTAATATCCTGTTCAGTTTATTAAAGGAGTCTGTGCATATAGCCAGTTTAAAAATCCTCTTCTTACCAAAAGCTTTTACAGCTTATTGCAAACATGCTTTACATGCTTATTCACGTTTTATACTACAAGTACCTCTACTCCATAGGGTATGAGGTGCAGTTCTATCTAATAGGTACTGACTGGTTTTAGGTACCTTTGCAATAGTTTCTCCTCCCTGGAGGTGCATCATATGATTCCTTCATACTGAAATGAACTATTGCTATGAACTGAAAAGACCAGAGACAAGCCAGCAGTGAATCAAAGGGGAAATAAAGGCATTAGCCAGGCCTCATTGTTTTGGAGCATTGCTTTGGAGCAAGGTCTATTATCTGCGGCTGCAGCCCCGCTAATGCACCTTTACACCAGAGTGACAATGGAGAGTGACCCTGTCTGTTTGCAGGGCACGGAAACCATCACAAGTCCTCCTGCAAAGGGCCACAGCTACACAGCAGTGCATCTGCTTTGGCTCAGGTTAACACACTCCTTCATCTAATTCCACCCTCCCCGTCACAAGAGACGTCTGTGAAAACGCCACACACGCTCTTCGGTTCTCCCCCAGTGAAGTGGCCCAAGGAAGTGTGGAAGCTGTCCTGGGCAATGTCAGGTAGCACATCAACACCTGAGCTGACGGGGCCATTTCCAGGTGTGCTGCTGCACTGGAGGGCAGTGCTGGCACAGAGTGCCCAGTGTCCTGCTCAAGCAGCACACACACGAGACAGTGGCTCTGAAAACAGGCACCTGGGCAAGGAGGAAGCTCTGGGAGCCCCTTTCCCTGCTACACTGTACAGTGGCCAGAAACTGCCATCCTCAGCCCGCCCAGCCCATGCTGAAATAACTGGTGCAATCACTTGTGGAACAGGTCGTTGCATGGCCCTGTTTGCCCCAAAGCTCTGATAATGCACAGGAGTCCCCTAAAAATGAGAGATGTGAGGAGAACTATCAAAATTTTCCAGCTAAATTGGTAAGACTTCTTTCCTTCATCAAAAAGCTGCACGGAAAAAAAATTCAGCAGCTGAGATAACCTGAAGGAGAGGAAAGGTACCAAGTGAAGCGTGGCTGAGGGCAAGTTAAGCTCCTGTTTGCTCTTTCCTTGCCACCTCATGTCCTTTAGCAACTCTGGGCTAATCCAGATACAACAACAGTGGGCCAGTAGGGCAATGAATGGCAAAGACACCTGTATTTGTTTAAACATTCTTTGCTCCCTAAGCCCTACATTAATTTTTCAAGTACACTTCTATTGTATTCAAATCTATTAATATGCTGTTTAATTATCATGTTGAAGTTCCATGTTCTTTACTTGGTACCCAAATTTTGGATACGAAAATGTCATTAATCTGACAACTTCCCATGTTTGTGACTTGCACTGTGCAGCAGCAATGCCCTGTCACTGCCTCCTGCCTGAATACCTTACATAATACAAAGACCACTGCGTAAAGAATTACTCATTGTTTTAAAAATACATTCAGTGTATTTAAAATAAGCGTTTGTGTTCAGAAAAGAAACCTTATCTAAACATGCAGAGGTTAGCAATGTCACTTCACATTTCTTAAAAAAAAAAAGGACTGAATAAATCTGTATAAACAGTTCTATGAATCGTTGCATAACACCCTGACATTTTTCCCCTCTTTTCCAGAGGGAAGTTGCTTTATTACTGCTCACAGTAACAGCAGCATGACTGCAAAATTAGAAGTAGTTTATTTCTCTGACTTACGTTATCAGGTGCTGCAGGTACATCCCTGTGCACTCGCAGCACTCTCTGTGCTCTGAGTCAGGCTGGAAACATGTAGGATCCAATGGTTACTGCAACTGCATCCAACTCAAACCACATTCAGTGAGGTATTTACATATGAAAAACATAATGCCACTTCTGTGAAGTGCCATTACCCATAGGAAGACAGTCAGCTGAACAATACTGGGAAGTCAGAGGCTGGAATTTGATGCTATATTTTACATATCTGTTAATCATCTTGAAGAAGCACAGACAATATATCAGATTAGTGCCCTGAGCCTAAAGAAAAGATAGAATGAAATTTGCCTACAAAGGATTAAAAGGTTCCTGATGGCCATCAGCATTCTTACTTAAAATACAGAAGTCCAAGGAATAAAAAGGGGATAACAATGGTTTAGAATACATAATTGGAGTACATACACCCTCCTTTATGGCACACTAGGCCTTCCAGCAGAAATACAACCCTCCCAGTTTGCCTATCCTTATTTACTCTTGCAGTGCTCTGCCACTCAGAACAGAAGAGATTAAGAAATGTGAAACTATCAAGGCAATTAAGGCCTTTGAAGACATAAGATGATAAACTTGAAAAGAGAGGTGAGGAAATGGTGTGACTGCTATCTCCAATAAAGGAAGGATGTCTAGAGTGAGAAGAAAGCCAGTGATTTATCTGTAAACAACAATACCATTGTTTACAGAGAGAACAATTAGCCTTGACAAAGGCAAAAGATGGTGAGCTAAGACTAAAGGAGCAAACTGCTGGATGCAGCTGGAGAAGTTTCGAGAGTGGAATGATGCTACTCTGCCATTTTAACCTGAACTCACTGCAAAGAAAATTAAGCAAGTCCAATACAATTTAACAAGTCTATGGTAATGTATCTGCTGGTAATTGAGTCTGAATCTTCCTGAGTTCTATGCTCTTTAAATTTCTCCAGGATTTTATTCCTCAGGTTTCAGTATCCAAGAAGCAAATTAAGACAGAAGCCCAATTCTTTCTCTTCCTTTCCCTTACCCAAACAGGTCCAACAATCTTTGAAAATGAGGGAGTACATGAAGTTACAATCTTCTGTGATGACTCAGACTAGATATAATTTTTTTACACTGAAACACTGGCACAGGTTGCCCAGAGAGGTGGTGGATGCTCCATCCCTGGAAAACATTCGAGGTCAGGTTGGACAGTGCTCTGAGCAACCTGATCTACTTGAAGATGTCCCTGCTCATTGCAGGGGGGGTGGAGTGGGTGACTTTTAAAGGTCCCTTCAAATGATTTTAAAAAAAACCAAACCAGAACAAACCCAAAACTCCCATGTTTGGCATTTGCTATGAATATGCTATGAAATCTAAAGAAGGATTTGGCCACAGTTTCACACTGAATAGCCATGGGGAATGCTCTGCAGCCATCCTGATGGAAAAACAGGACATTCCCCTCCAAGTCACCAAACCCCCAAGGGATTCCAGTGGATTCAGCAGATATCACAGTCATGGAAAACCAGCTTCTCTTGTGCTTCTGCACTGTTTCATAGCCTCTCCAGTACCTTCTGATAACACCAAAAACAGAGAGACCACAGGGCCTGTGTCTGCCCTGGAACCTCTCCATGGCAGAGGATGCAACACCATAAAGGGGACATGGATTAACTGCTCCTTTGCTTTTGCAAGTTGCTGTGGATGAAAGGACTGAAAGCACTTCTCCTGTCACCACCTTTTGTGGATTGAGAAGTTGTTAAGAGGCTGTTGCCAAATAAGGGTGTTGGAATTTGAAGAAACCTATTACAGATTTTTCTGGTCTATAATGAATAAACAAAGATGCCGTGCCACGAGCAGCACTTCCTAGAACTATCTATCCCCGTTTTACAATGTCTGTGCTGAATGCAGTAAGAGAACTGCATAGAAGTTTTCATCCTCATGTTTTGAAGTTTATTACTCATGGCATTAATCTTTTTTCACTTAGTATCTGATTCTGATGAATTCGTAGTATTGCATGTAGTGATTCAAGTGGAACCACAAAAGAACACTTATACCTTGCAAAATTAGTCCTTCTCTACTGGATCCTAATTACAGATGGAGTGTTCATTTGGTCCCATTTCTAAAATACTCTGGCTTTTGTGGACAACTGCATCTGAACTAAATTGAGCAGTTCAGGCCCCTTTCTAATTCTCATACATGAAAATAATTACATCATATTTGGCTTCCCTTAATAGATAAAATATTCAGGTCCATTAAATATGAATCTGATTTCTTGCAGCTGGTCAGACACAAGAGCAGCTGTTGGCTCCTCTCCTCTCCCCAGAGCAGCAGGACAAGGGCCTCTGATCTCTCCTGTTTGATTCCCTGTCACTGCTGAAAGGGCTGCAAACCTGATTAGCAGATCAGAGGGTATGTGGGTACCAGGGCAGAACTGCCAGACCTTGTTAACCATGCTGGCCTAGGATATTAAGTAAAAGGCTCAGTACAAACTAAATCTAAATAAAGTTGTTCCCAGAGCACTTTGTGTCAATCCTGTAGGCAAATTCCTGCAACAGTTATTGGAATTAATTCCTCTGCTCACTGCACTGGATTCCTACATTGGTTAGTGCTTTCAAATTCTACTTCATGGTCAGCCATTTGCCACTAGACTTGGATATTCTGTTACATGGCAGAAAGATCTGTTGTATAAATAAGAATATCAAAAATACACAAGTGAAAGTGTGTATAAAAATATACCCCAGCAAGTGGTGGCACTCTGACACCCATGGATCCAACACAACTTGACAAATTAAATAAAAACTCACAGCTTTTTTTTTTCATTGCTGAAAAATCACCAATAGAAAGAAAAAGATGAACTTTACGAAGGTAAAAGATGATCTGTGTTAACATAACATCAAAATTAATCTCATCATTATCCATTTACCTCCATTCATTAAAACATGTTTCTTTCAATTTAAAATGGGTGAGATCTGAGCCATGGCAATATAACTCTCCATCTTAAAAGGCTATAACCTATAACCTACAAAACTGATTTGTTCTATCAACATGTGATGGGTTTTTGTTATTCCAGCAAATACAGAACAAAATGTTCTGTCTGCAGGCACACTATGTGTGTAGAAGTGTAGAAGTTCTGAAAAAAACATGAGAAATTCCACTACTAGAGCTGTATGAAACTTATGTTTCCAATTCGCAAATAATCCCTTGGTTTTTTCTAATTTAGTTTTGGTTTTAAATTCTTTGATTTTTTTTCTCCTTGGAGTATTATGCTGAATTACAAATTCAAAAAGCTTCCCTTCACAAAAAAAAACAACAAAACAAAACAAAAACCAATAAACAAACAAACAAAACCACCAAAACAAAAACAAAACAACAAAAAAAACCCAACAAACCCCCCCTCAAAGATAATTTAGCTTTATTTAACTTTCCAATTTTGCATGTGTGAAAGTTCATACATTTTACACTGAGAACATTTTTGCATTTAGCCCAGATTCGCCACTGTGTGAAACTCATCCAAAATGGTCAGAGTGACAAATTACAAATGCTTTATGATAAGTTCCCCATTTTCATTAAGCATAATGGATTCTTTTCCCAAAGTGTGTATCTTGGCAAATGTCTTCTCTGCCTCAATTCTCCCTCCCTGGGGGACCATTTTTAGATTCAAAATTAAGTACACAGAATGTTGATGTTTTATTTCTGAGCAGTTCCTCATTTAGTCAATAGCATCCTGGGCCATTATATCTTGAAAATATGCAAACTTGTCAAGCTTTAAACACTTCTGTAGCAAATATTTCTTATGCAGCTCATCTGAAAGATTTATGGAAGCAGGTTTAATTTAGGTTTTAGTTCCAATGTTCCATACAGCTCTTACTAGAGTATCAGCTACAGCCATCATTTTGGATTTTTTCCTTTGGAAACAGATATATTTAGTTCTCCATCCTGACTACAAAAACATCTCTCAGTAAAGCTTTAGAAACAAGTCTCTCAGCCTTCTATGCTAGAGGGCAGCGTTCACTGCTGAGGCGGCTAAATACGCTGCTCTGCAGACTAAGACAAGATCATCACAATTCCACTCATTTTCTAAAGAAATTACACTCAGAGTCCTGTCTGGCAGCAGTGAGGGTCTGCCTTCCTGAGGAAATGCTCCAAGTATCTCCCAGTGCCAGGTTACCTTGTTGACGTCCATTCGCAGCTTCTCGTTGTTGGCACTGGCAGCTTTTTCTGCCGCTTTCTTCTGCCGCTGGGGGCCCCTGCCAAAGAAGATGTAGTTGACCAAAGCATACTCCAGCAGGGCCATGAAAACGAAGACAAAACAGCCCATAAGGTACATATCGATGGCTTTCACATATGGAATTTTGGGAAGAGTCTCTCGGAGATGGGTGTTAATTGTTGTCATTGTGAGCACAGTTGTGATTCCTGGAAAAAAGAATTGACAAGTCTAGTGATTGAAATAATTTTCATTTTCTAGCATGCTAGTTCATAATATTCAAATGCTAGAGTTGAAAAAAAATTTTTTTCCCCCTGGTGGAGAAAATACATCTCCAACCTCCCTCCTTATTCACAGAATCATAGAAAGGTTTGGGTTGGAAGGAACCTTAAAAACCATCTCATTCCAAACCCCCTGCCATGGGCGGGGAAGTCTTCAGGTTGCTCGTGACGCCATTCACCCTGGCTTTGAACAGTTCCGTGGATGGGGCAGCCAGAATGCCAGGCAACGTGTTCCAGTGTCTCACCACCCTCCCAGGGAAGAAGAATTTCTTCCTAAGATCTGATCTAACCCTGCCCTCTGTCCGTTTAAAGCCATTCTCCCTTGTCCTGTCACTCCATGCCCTTGTTAAAAGTCCCTCTCCAGCTCTCTTGCAGCCCCCTTAGGCACTGGAAGGTTCTCTGAGGTCTCCTGGAACCTCCTCTGCTGCAGGTTGAACAATTACAACACGGCTGCACTAAGGGCAAATTGTGCCTGACAAATTTGGTGGCCTTCTGCAACAGGGTTCCAGCAACCTTCTGCAATGAGACTCAGTTTTAAAATACCAGGCTACAGTTACTGTTATCTTGCTTTACTCAGGCATTTTCAGGATATCTGCAGTCTCTAACTCTTAAGGGAAGATGCTACACAGAAAGGTCTGGTAAAGCATAGACAGTATTCTCGAAGGTTAAAATGTCAGATTCTCAATAGCATGGTTTATGTGGGTTTACTTATTTTAGCTATACAAGATCTGTACTGGCAGGAATCAGTCTGATTCATACTGATTTATTTTTGCAACATGCTTGGATCCTCTGATGAGGGGCTCAGTATAAACATGGGAGTAGTGATGAGATACGAGAGTACTCTAGAGATTAATTAGGGGAACAGTTTTGCCTTTGGAATGTAAGATAACAGCAAGGAAAAAAAAATCACAGAATCATAGAATCATTTAGGTTGGAAAAGACCTTTAAGACCATTGAGTCCAACCTTTAGGCCAGCTCTGTTCCCTTCTCTGGACCTGCTCCAGCCCCTCAATGTCCTTTTTGAAGTCAGTCTTGAGGGGCCCAGAACTGGACACAGTATTTGAGGTGCAGCTTCATCCCTCAAGGACAAGTGAGCTACAGAACCCTAGTAAAACCTTATTTAATTCATACCTGAAAGGAAAATTTATAATTTATAATCCATAACACAGTGCTGAATGTGTGTTCTAGCCTGCCATGGGCAAAAGCAAACTAAGTGCACTCTCTTTGGAGATGAAACAACGAATAAAAGAACAACAGAAAATGCTGAGACACTTAGGCTAATTCTGGTTACAATGATTATACAGTTAGCTCATTCAGATATGAAATGTCTTTAATTTTTATTTAAATTGTGATGATTTAAATGCTGATTCAAACAATCAAAAGTTTAAGGAGCAAGACATAAAATATCTAACAGATTTTTTTTTTCAGATCATGCACTATCCACTAAGCCAGAACCTAGAAAAACACTCAGCTAATGCACACTGCATGAGATGTGTAAAAATGCCTACCTAAAGCAACTCTTGCAGCTGAAGCATCATAATTAATCCAGAAGGAAACCCAGGACAGGATAGTGATCAGAATAGAAGGCATGTAGGTCTGCAGAATGAAGTAGCCAATGTTTCTCTTAAGTTTAAAGCTGAGAGACAGCCTTGGGTAGGCACCTAAAAGAGAATATTTGGCATGGCTGTAATGTACTTGTATAAAGCCTAAAAACATTTTTCTGTCATTTTGGTTTTATCGTTTCATGCAACACAGAGTACACTGAGAGCTGAAAGATCGAGGGTAATCAGCTGCAGAATTTCTAGCAAGAATTGGGATTAAAGAATCTTTTATTCTAAGGGTACAAGGATGCTGTGCATATCTGCTGGTATCATAATGTTCAACCATCAACAGCCAAAATACGTCAGAGCAAGAGAGCACAGAAATGCCTCTTCCCTGGCAGACTGGGGTGTGCCCACTTCGGCTTAACCCTCGTTATCTTCTCTCCAAGAAATTCAGCACCTGCCTTGTCTCTGGATACCACAAGTAATTTACTGTATGAAACACTTGTTGAAATGGGTGCCTAGAAATCATTATTCAAGTCCCATTTCTGCTTGGTTTTGAAGAATTTGGGATGGACCATCTTCCTATAGTCCCTTCAAAGACGATTTCTACCCCTAGCTGAATTCTGAAGATAATTTGTTAAACAGACCTACAGGTTTCCCAAGTAGGTAGAGAACATCACATAGTAAGAGCCCAACCCAACTCTTGCCTCTCTTGAACAATTTAAGGTCCAATTTGATTTTCTCCTTCTCCTAAGACAGCATCTTTTCAGCCCTCAAAAACTCATACACTTGCTAGAAAAGGCTAAACTGAAAATCCTGTGGAACAAAGATTTTGAAGGTTTTACACAGAAGACAAAATAGTTAGCCTAATACACCCACAGTTTGGCAAAAGGAACATCTAGAAACAGGGAGGAAAAGGTTCCTGAATTTCCTCCAGACTGGGTTGTTACTGGCTGGGTTTATGGCCACACTGATACACTGAGGTGTGTAAGTGGCTTAATCAGATTTCACAGGAAAACAGAGAATACAGCTCATTTGATGAGCCTTACCATGACAGATGGCTGTCCCCTCTGCAGAGGTGAATGAATGATGCCCTGTACACCCGAGAGCCGTAAAAAACCGTCCCCCTTCAAAATTCACACTTGCTGCTCTAACTTACTCTTGTTTCTAAAATTTTTGCTCAGATCTTGAATTGCATATTGTGAATTAACCCATTTCTGAAAGTCTTCCCAGCGAATTCCCCTTTTAGCTTCCCCTCCACAAACCTGTAGAGAAAACAACATTCTTGGTGATAAGCTTGTAGTCTACAATGGAGAACTGTGGCAGCTCGATCTTGGTCACTCCTGTGACAGCATTATCACCCCCACGCCAGTAAAACTCAATGTCATCTGTGGTGTAGCCATCTATAAAAACAGGAGCAAACAATTAACATCCACATCTCTTCTGACACCACAGAGAACAGTCCAGGCAATTCACTCAAACGTAACTTCAAATGTATTTCAAAAATTAAACCACTTATAACACAATATGTAAAAAACATACAGACACAGATAATTCTAATTTCAAAAGGCAATATTAGTGTATTTTAATATCTGTTGGGTTTGTATTTTTTTTAAGACATATTACATGAATATATCATTAAAACAAACCTTTAAAACCAAATTAAAAGTACACACATCCCATCTCTAGATAGCAACTGTACGTTCAGTTTAAAGTAACTTCTGATCCCAAGGCTGGATAGAACAGCAGGGGTTTGCTGCAACTTCTGTCCCTGGGCACTGGTAACAGAATCATTTCCTCCTGGTGACCTGGATGCTTTTCTACCTTGTGGACCATGGTCAGTACAGGAGAGAGGACAGTGACAGTAATACAAGTGATAATTCAACATACAGTTGGCTCTGTGTGCTCTGTGGTTTGTAACTAGAATGCGAAGGAAGAAGACAAACTCTAGTTCAAACCCATTTAGTTTTCACTTGTAAAAACAGCATAATCCTTTTTCTAAAATGGCTTGAATGGAATAAAAGACAGTCACATTCAGTGAGGCTTGGAAGAGGCCTTGTGAGAAGCAACTAGAGCAGATGCAGCAACACCCATCATTGGCAAAAAAACACCCACAAGAAACCACCAACCAAAAAAAATCCCCCCACCCAAAAAACACCCCAGAACACATGATCACACAGTCACAAAACATATGCATGAAATACGAATCTGGGTTTGCCAGACCAGCTGGCAGCTGAGCCAACTTGCACACTCCAGAGCTGGTGGACAGACATCAGAAATAAATCTATTGCAAAACCAGAAAATAAGATATTCATTAATGTTTGTAGCCTTCTAAAGACTTCTGTCATTGAAAATTGTAAATAAAAATAATTCAAACATCAAATAATGACTGTGACTTTTTTGGAAACTGAAACAATAAAACTACATATACATATATATAAACCCATGATTTTAAGTTCTCACCCACAAAGGAGAAAATCATACACTAAACACCATTTTATAGTGCTCAAATACCACTTAGTTTCAAGGAATAATGCATTATGCATAGAATCTATAAAACTGTTTCTGCACATCATTCTATTTCCCTCCAATAAAAAACCACCTCTATTTTCCTCCACACAATAAAAGAGCACCATGCTTAAAAAGTTTTTTCCTTAAAAATGACCTAAAATACTGAGGCACTTGAAAGTATTAAATGTTTAAAGAAAATACTTGTACTTGTCACTGAGATTACTGTAGTTTCTGAACTAACAGACTTGAGCTATGAAACATAGCTTGAAAACCTTTGACAATAAATTCTAACCTTTAATTTAACTTTTTTAGGCCAACTGCTTGTGGTAAAGATTTTTGCCAAGTTGTGACTCTGCCACTGTTGAGGTAACACCTTGGCAGCTCCCCTCACCTTCCCTGGGCTGCGGGTGTGAGCGTCTCCTCCTGCCTGCCCCCGCCAGGTTCTCCAGTAGACTCCTGTAAAAGCTGCATCCCAGCAAACACACCTTGCTTTTGCACCTGAATCTGTTAATAACAAAAGCTTCTGCATGGAAAGAAGGCTCTCCACCCCTTCTGGGAATATTTCACCTCCTGGTGTCCCTTTTCCCAGTGGAGCAGCAGTTTGACAGGAAGGGAAATTCCTGTTA
Source organism: Myiotriccus ornatus (assembly GCA_036023395.1). NCBI lineage: Eukaryota > Metazoa > Chordata > Aves > Passeriformes > Tyrannidae > Myiotriccus > Myiotriccus ornatus. Next base: position 6,609,904 of record JAYRBT010000028.1, on the reverse strand, counting down.
GTACTGGGGCACTGGCTGTTGACAAGCAGTTTCTGCAGGACACTGGATTTTAAGTACTGCAAGATCTGCTTCATTTGCTTTAAAAGGCACTTTTCCAGGAAGATCAATGGTGCAGGGATGGAGCTCACTAACGACTGATATACTTCCCAACTAATAAATCAATCTTTTATATTCATTTTTGAAAAAAACAAATGCTAAAATAAATTTCAGAAAGGAAAGAGCAACTTTTCTATGTAAGAGAAAATACATTTCTAAAAAGCCCAAATGGCTTTTTACTTTACTGTATTGTTTAGAACATCTGTTCGTAGAACTTTTTTGTCCAACTGCCCGGGAAGGTTTGGCCTTGAACTGTCTGATCAGCCCAGGGTTCACAGGGAGAACTCCAGGATCTCCCTTCCACAGACTGCCAAGGGCTCCAGCATCAGCCTCTATCAGGAAGACGTGGTTAAGCTTCTCCTGCATTCTCACAGCCTTAATACCAAGCAAATATCCACAACCACCTCCTGAACAGAAACGAACTCCTCTGAAACTCAAACCAAAGATTCCAAACTCTGCAGCTCTAGGTGGCTTTGGGAGGAGCTGTGCAGAATTCCTGCTGCTCAAGGGGCTTCCACTGGCAAAGGATGAGCTGAGACCAACGGTGAGTGACAAGACTTGTGAGGAGGGATCAGTGCAAGGAATTTCAGGAAGTCTCTTTAAGCTTTCACTAAAATACTTCTCCCTCTTTCCAAGAAGGATAAATTATCCCACTCATTTCATAACGTGGAAAAGGAGAGAAAAGAATTTAAAGTCATGAATGCTATTGTGTACTGCTAAAGTACCCAAAGATAATTGGATGTAAGTCTAATACCTGCAAAACATCTGCCAGAAGAGAGAATGAGCCTGTTCATGTCTCTAGTGGATATTTTACAGATATTAAAGTCCAATTACGTGTGGCTATAATAAACTCCTGCAGGTATTTGAGACTGAAACCAACTCTACTTACAAGTTAAAATTATTTAAAGACCAACCGATTTAAAATAGTAAGAAACAATCTAGAAAAAATAATCTGTGGCTCTTTGACAAGAAAAAAAAAGAATTAATGAATGTCAGCTCAATATTTCTAAATTATCAGATCACATGTTGGTAAAGTACAAAGCAAAGCATACTAAACCCAAAAATTCTCCAAGCAATTTTTGCAAGAATCTGAGCTAAGCACAGGACACTCTGATTTAAACTGTAGAACAACTGTTGGCTTACTATATATTAAATTGAAGGTAGCACTGGTACCAGCAGAGAGAATCTGATTGATTGCTTTTCCCTCAATCAGTTCTGTATCATCAGAAGCACCATTTACTCCTCGTTCAGAAAGTTCCATTTCTCTTGCTGTCATGCATCACACACCAGCAGTCAAGCAAACCAATACAATGTCCTGCTAATATGGCACCAATATTACCAGGAAAGCAAAGCATTCTCCATTCCCATCAACAAGGATGAGGAGTTGATCATCACCTCTACCTCAAGGAATGACAGATGATGAAGCACTGCAGAGCAAAACCAAACAACTAGCAGAACAGAAAATAAAACCCCTTTCACAGTGAAACTACAGAAATGCCTAATTTTCACAGTCTACTTAAGAGAAGTAAAAAATCAGAAATTCTTTAAATACAAACAAGGTAAAATGAAAGCTGGACCATTACTGGCTGAACATAAAAATATTTAGACACAAGGCAGTTATCAAAAGATCCCACAATAGAAGGAAAGAAGCAGACTTTTCTGAAAAACTCAGGATTTATGAGGAGGATTCACTGTCTCACAAGGCTTTGGGTTGTACAGCTGGGCAATATTTTACATCTACACATCTCCATGTGCACACTGGGTAGGAATCCAAGTGCTCCACAGCACCAACACTATGGCAGCACCTGGAGACAACACAAGCCACGAGATGCTGAAACCAGTGGGGTGATACGTGATCAGGAAAGACAGAATTTATGTGCCACATCTGGCATCACAGCAATTGCAAAAAACACATAATACTTGTTTCTCTCTCCCCTTTCTCATCCCCTCCAAATTCTGTCTTTCCGCATAAAACATTAACATTCTTTTTACATTTCACTTCAAAGGCTTTTTCCCCTAAGGCTCTGAGGGTTTGGGTACAAAAGAGGATGTACAACTTTCTGACTGCAGTGAAACTCAATCAATTTTTAGATTATGTTGGCAACATTCTCAAAAAACAATTATCTTCAAGTTGTGCAAATGATTCCTTATTGGAGAGAGTGGGGTGGGGAGAAGAAAGAGACGGAAATGTGACTCTGTAATTACTGCATGCAGCCATTAAAAACAAAAAAGAAAAGGTATTTTGATGGACAAGTGAAATGACAAAACTGATTCCAGGACTCAGAGTAGATTTTCAGGCGTTAGCAGAAACAAGGTTAATTGTCATGTAGACACTGCAAGCTGATTCTCACTCACAGTAAGCCTGCTAACTCACAGAATAGGTGTGCTAGTGCAACCCATGAAATCCCTTCTTTTTTTCCTAGTAATTTCAATGAAATCATTCATACTTTGGGGAACCTCCTGCAAAATGCTTCCATAAATAAAATGCTTCTGTTACAATTGTTCTGGGAAAAGAAAGAGAGATCAGAAACAGACAGGGAGAACTGCATCCATGAAATGATATTCAAAAACCTTTTAGCTCCTAGAACTCGGTGATTTCTTGCAATCTTTCTGCTTCCACAAGCTCAGTTACTCCCACCAGTACAAATGATCTCAGAAGTTACTGGATTCAACACTGTGGAGATCCTGCAAGCCTGAGAGCTCCTCACACAGCAGAGCCTTGAGTCTGCGGTGCCTACTGCAAGGAAGGTAAGGAGGCCCAGCTGGCACAGAGCTGGTGCCACGTCATCAGAACTCAGTTTTTCCTGAGACTAACAAAACCTGTGCACAGCACTGTCCAGTGCTGTCTCTGCAGGGCTGTACAGCAGCACTAGCTGGGTAGGTTGGAGTGCAGATCTTTTCCTTCCCACATCCATCCAGGAGTGCTCTTCATCTTTTCCGTCTGATCTCCATCACTCTTTTGTCCTTGGTGTCTCTTGCTGTGTTTATAGATTAAGTACATCACAGGACACAAGAAAGTGAACCACATCTGGCTCAGTTTTATTTATTCAAATGGCCAAAGTCCAGGGATTTCCATCACTCTTGAAACGATAGATCTGGTTCCTGTAGGCACAAACAACATTGGATAACTGTGCAAATTTTATGCAGTACCTAAAACATCCCATCCTCTACTTCTGCCACAGTTTATATTACCTGACCTACTCCATTTAGCCCAGGACATCTTCTGAGGATGAGGTTGAAACATTATGCCAGTCTTGCACATTGAGTCTGGATCATCTTCAAAGGTTATTTCAGTGTAACATGGCTGACATTAAGCAAACATGCAAGAAAACATGGGTGGCAACTGTTGCCAATACACAGTTAAACAGACTTACTTTTCACTTCCACTACTACTAAAATCATGAAGGAAAAAACCCTTAATCTGCAAATTTCAAAAATCAGATTAGTATACATCACAGTCCTGCAGTAAAGTTTATTATTTCCCTACTAAACTTATCACACAAAAAAAGGAGTTCCTGAACACACAAGTAACTGTGTCAAACATGGCAATCTTTCCTACAGAAAGGACAAGGATCCTTAGTTTCATTTGCAGTTAAATCAGACTACGGTAGAATACTGGGAAACTGAGTATTAAGAAGCCTCAGAAGAAGAACTGTTTTCTTAAAGCTCAGTTTTCTTATCAGCTATAAGAAGAACTGAGAAATTTATTTTCACTTCTCCTAAGAGCAGATGTTCAGAGACGCTGAGAAGCTGCGATGTATCACCATGCGGGCGACACCAGTCCTTGCTGAGGAAAGCAGCATTTAGGCAGAAATAAACTTCTACTGAAATGGGAACTGTGGCTGATGTAAATATGATAAAAATTAATACATCAATTCTTGAGTGATCTATTTCAATGCCATTAAATCACAAAATGAACAGAACTCAAGTGAAAACAACCATTTTGAAAAGACAAGTGCAATCAGGTGTAAGCAGGCAATGGGGCTTTTTCCCCCACAGAAATTAACAAAGTGAAAACATAAATTATTTACTAAGTCTCAAGACTTAAAATTTTACTACATCATTCATAGCTGTTTTCTCCACATTTAAGTCAATGAAAGCAAGTTGAAGTTAAATAAAAAGGATAAAAATCTTCAGTATCACACTTTGGCAACAAAAATTGGTTACAGCAATACAAAGGTTGTTGACCTGAGTTCAGATTTAACCTTAATAAGAAACTAAGCATTTCTGCCAGGAAGCTGAACTGTGGTACCACGGGGAAGGATCAAGTCAGAAGGCCCAGAGACTTCTCAAGGCCTGCTGGAACCGTCTATCACACCCAAATTCTCTAATTAGAAAAGGATAATAGAGAAGGGCACACAATATACAGGGCTAAATGTTTCCTGTTGCACAATTCAGTAAATGAATGATGACTCTCATATATTAATTGGACTATTTTATAAAATCTATAAATTTGCATGGGTGGTCTTATCAGTCCAAGAATTAAATGTGAAATCTCTTCTGTGTCTTTAAATGAGGCATTTGTGATGACTCAAATAGAAAGTACTGTGTTCTTCCGGCATAACATTAAGGTCCAACTCGGGTGCAGAGGGAACAATTTTTTGTACTTTGATGCATATATATACTGAATTTTTCAACTGTAGTCTGAAAAGATTTTTTGAAGATTAATGGCAATGTCTTGACCCCCAACTTCTTGTGTAAAACTGAAGGTTGATTCTGATGTTTGAAAATAGTTGTTAGCAACTGCCTTCTACTTTTGAGTAGACAGAACTTTTATAGCAAAATGTACATCCACACTGAGTGGGCGTAAATGAAAAATTGTTTTCTCCTCCCATCCTTCATTAAGGACAAGGATCATGTGGGGAAAACAAATACATCTGCACCCTACCTGCATCATCGCAGCCTGCACTCATCTTCGTGTTTTGAGCTGATTCCTACACTTTTATCTCATCTGACTACATTAACTAATTTCTGCAGAGGAAAAGTGGTGTTCAAAACAATTATATATGCTCTGGAAATTCTGAAGGATCTCAGACATTGAATATTGTTTACTAATAGGCAAATAAATCCCACAATTTACTTACTTCAGAGAAGACTTCATGGAAAGACTACATAGGTTGGATTTTTGCTCTTTTATCTGATTTAAGAGTTGGTCTTTTCAGAACTGGAAATAGAAGTGAGGGGTATACCCAAACAAATGAATCAGCAAAACATCACCTCTATAAGCTCAATTTTTAATACCTTAGATATGTAAGACCAAATGTTCCAAGTTACAACCCACTATCAGCCTACATTTTGAATGCTGATGTACATTATAAAAAAGAGAGGAAAAATGAACAACATCTGGCAACCTTAACATTATTTACAAAATTGCATTAATACTCCACTCTGCTTAATTATTCCATAGCTGTATCAAAAATCCAAGGCCACATGGAGAAAAATGCAATTTGTAGAAGAAAGCCCTTCTGTCTGTGCCTGTGCCATGTGTTTAATTTAGAAAAATATTTATTCATTAGGATATGTTAGACCCCAACACAGTATGAGGCAAAGTTCTGGAATATTATTCCATTTTTACCTGCAGTATTCAGGACATCATAATATCTGAAACACTTCTACTTTTCGGTAAAAATCTGGTTATGGAAGAATAGGAGCTTGCTCTCATCAAGTGTCCAACAGCAACATGGTAAAACCTGGTATTGCCAGAGCAAGACATCAGTAGAACAAACCCCCCACCCGGATTTTACACGTGCAAAGTAAACAGCTGGACACTTCACTGAACCGGCAAAAGTTAATTTTCATTTAGTAATGAGTAACCTATAACGAATATTCCTTCTAAAGTCATCCACAAGTATAGATTTGGGAACTTTTTTGTTAACAGAGTTTCCTGCCTGGAGAAGTCTTTTGTCTTCTGCAAGTTTTTCAAGGATAATTACACGCACCTTTGCTGTGGAGAACTATTTATACAGTATCATGTGACTGAAGTTTAGAGGAATGTTAATTACAGACTCTGATATTGTTAGAGCTATATCATTATTTCCTAAAAATTGCACTAGTCCTGTCACATTCCCAGATGTCCTTCACACAGCCTGGTTGGTATCAGAAACCACACTGCTGCCTCCTCACGCTATTTTAGTGGGAGCTTGTGCCTCAAGGCTCAGAGGACTTTCCTGCAGGAAACTCTGTTGTGACACCTCTATCAGAAAAGACAGCCCAGGTTTGTTGGCAGTATCCCAGCTCCCTTCCTGGGATGCTGAAAGAGGTGAGAATAAATTCTTCTGACAGCCAATCCTCCAGCTTCTCGAAATGGAATAAAAAGAGAAGTTCTTTGGTGGGTAACAAGACGTAAATGGCTGTGGATGGGTGTGCACAAGGCAGCAGGAAGCGGAAGTTTTTTACCAGGAGATGGGACAAGGCCAAAGGAGAGAGAAGTCTACTGCAGCTTTCTGCTCTAACTGGCACTGAACACTGGAGCCCTGGGCGCCCCAAATACACTGAGAAGAAGCTACTTCTGTGAAATCTATGGCAGAAACAACTTCCTTCCACATTTCTCCAGTAGAAAAGTTCACTTGCCCTAGTGCAGTTTAAACTTTTGGCTCTTATGCACCACAAAGCCACATTGGATCCTGCTCTATAGGTAGTACCCTGTTGCACTCTCTATCCTGTATTTCCCCTCTGATTTGCACTGATATTCCCAGGTATCAGACCAGGAAGGTCTCATCACCACATTTCACATTTCAGAAGTTTTTAAGTTAAAAAAATTGTCTGCAACTTTAGGAACCTTCCCTTTTTCTTTTGAGCAGCAGCTCCAGGCACTGCTCCAGGCTACGCCTATCTCATGAAGGAGATGTGGCTGAGACAAGATAATGCCAACCCTTAAAGGAACTTTTCCCCTCAAGCGGATTTTAACACACTGTTGACTTTTACTCTGCTTTCCTCCAGCTCTAGTATGGTAACTGTGTCAATATGCAAATATGTATTACATAAGCTTGCCTCTTGGGCTGGAAAAGCAGGATATCTGCATGTAAATGTTCATTAAAAAGAAGCCAGTACAATATTTTAACATACATAAAAGGGAATCAGCCTCAAATACAAAAGTTAAAGCCCTACAACTTTATGCTGAGAGCCCCATGTGGACTGCACCTCTCTCCTGCCTTTGAAATAAATACCCTTCTTCAAAAAAAAAAAGAAGAGAAAAACGCATGAATAATACAATAATGTATAATACACAATGCAGATACACAATCCAGCAATGGAAAATGTTGTAATTAGTACTTCATAATCACTATATTTTCCTGACACAACTGCACAGAATCATTCTTGAAGGAGCTACGACTCAAACTCTCTTCCAAACTACAAAAAAATACATAATCAAGCAATTGGACTACTTTCACACAAGCCTTCAACATTCCATACCTGTGCCTGGGTGTTCCTTACTGAACCTGCCGTTTGCCTTGCACAGTGACATTCGGAGCTTACCCTTACAACCCAAGGCTTATTTCCATCACACATGTCATTATCTGCATTTAAATTCCTACTTTCTAACCTGTCCTTCCTCTGGAGTGTTATCCTGTGTGTCTGTGGGCTTCGTGAATCACAAAGCTGTTCTTTTCAGGGAACACACTGATTCTGTGCAGAGGCAAGAAGCTGGAAGTGCAGCTCTACATAACTCAAATATCAAGTATAAAAAGAAAGATCTCATATGAATAACAAGGAATATCAGGAAAAAGGAAAAACAGGAAATCACCAAACCTTCCTATTTGTTGCACGTGATAATGGCAACATTTTCCAGGAATTCTACCAGAACTGCATGTTCAGCCATGATACATTCTTGGAACAAGAGTTTTCCCTGAATTTACTCAGAATAATCTTTTCAGGGAGCAGACATATCAGAAGCTGCACTTACATCATCTGTGTTCTGCAGAGGTACCATATGTCAATATTTCAGAATCATTGGTAACTCAGAAACCACAGTAAGAATTTTGTTCTGACCAAAGGTACCAGTACAGGGCTTGATGCTCAGATGGTGCTGACTGCCTATAGACTTTTCACTGAAAGTATTGATTTAAGGTATGTGCAAATTAATTATAGTGTCCTATGAAGTGCTAACTTGTGAACAGTCTTAAGCAAAGGCAACACCAATTTTTAGCAGCACACTTCCAAAATATAGTCTCATGAGAACAGAGAACAATGTTCCAGCTTAGTTCTGTTAACAGTCTGTCTTTAGAACTCTCTTTTTCAATCAGTTCACAGCATGGATGAAGTTGGGTGTTGGTTTTTTTTTTTTGAAGAAGGAAATACTTTACAATTCTACCTGTATATTCCTTGGAGACAATTCTCTTAACATAGTTTTTTAGCCAAAAAGCTAAACTTTGTTTAGAGGACTAAATGAAGAATGAGTTTTGTCTGATAAAGATTTCATGGATTGTAGTGGCCACCATTAATAAATTTTAAATCACTTCACAAATCATAAGACACTGTATTAGGGGATAAGGAGTATGTCATCTTCCAATTAAATGCAGCCAATTTAATAGCACAAAACAGCCTCATGCAACAATTTATGGCATACAGTGAGGAATGAAGATTCCAATTAAAATTACAGGGGGAATTTAGCTGGGCAGAATTTAATTAGCAAAGATACAATTTTGCCAGGAGACTGTGGCTAACACCTGTTCTGAAGTGTAAAGTGATAAGGAATATGTAGTAACAAACATTTGGGTCATAACTTATGTTCTATTTGCCAGAGAGTTCCTCTAGTCCCTAGATACTTGTTTCTGCTGCTTTCTCAGCTACCAATGCTGCTACAGAAGTCTCTGACTCACTCCAAAATCCTAATCCAACCCAAGCAATACTGTTGAACACTGAAATATGTGGATTTTCATCTGTCTGCACACAGTGTAAATCCCACTTCTGAACATCTTTTATCTGCTTGTGAAGAGCTGCAATGCCTCCTGTAAGAACTGTGAGTGGCCACAGAGATACGAGGGCTGTGCCTCCAGCACATGGCAAGTGGGTCAGGGGTGGTGGGAGCCATCCTGAGGTCACACTCCCTTTGCCAGAGAACAAGTCACAAAGGCAGGGAGGATGAGCAGGGAACAAAACTGGCTTTCTCACTGGGATACAACTGGAATGTCCCGTTGGAGAAGATGGGCAAGAGCACCTTCCCAGCCCCATATGCAGAACCAAGAAGACTCAGTTTTATTGTACTTTTAAAGTTGACTTAATCTGAGGTTTTCTTAAATCCCACTCTTTATCTTTTGCATGGCCGAAGTTATCAATGAAACACTGATTTACTTACAGGTATTAGAACACCTCCTGAAATACAGACTGCTAACTTTTTAAGTGCTCCCAACAGTAGAAGTCTGAAAAATTATCTAAAATAAGTTATGAACTGATTCATCACCATTTTCTGTTATGTTCTTTTGGTATTTTTCACTTGCTTAGTAGAAAGTTGGCAATTGCTTTGATATACATGCAAAACATCCATGGAAACAAATCCTTCATTCACAACTCTACCAGTGATATCTTTCAAAGTCTAATAAAGGCATTTTCTACATCTGGTAAGTTGTTACATTCACTAACGTTGTGAACTGAAATACAAATTCAATTCTGGTATCTTTAATGCCTGCAGTTAATGTTTTTTCTCTAAATTCACCAGCAGCTTCATTAGCATTAACAGCAAGTCACTGGGCTACCTCCCTGATGAGAGATGAAGCCACTGATTAAGCCATTCATTATACCCATCAGCATTATACTTATGAGTTAAAATCCTACTCTATTAGTGATGAAAGGAAAGGAATACATACCAGAAACCCAGCACTAATGAACCCCACTGTTAGTAAATCCACATGTAGCTGCAGCACAGGACAAATAAAGCATCAAGATTAAAGCTCTGAGCTTTGACAATTGCATAAATAGTGAGAGAGAAAATAATTTTTAAAAACTCACTTAGAAATTCTGGTAATGTCTTTCTAAGTGGAAATTTAAGGAGTGTTTCAAAAATGTTAATTTTTGCCTTGAGGCTGCCCTTTGACTAAGAGAAACTTGGAACACCATTACTGTAATTCTCACATAACAGTTTTAGGTCAACACTGAAAATATAACTTTTCATCACAATATGTAGGTGTATGCTCTGTATTTCTTTAAATTACTTTAATCGACAGGAAAATAAAACCTTGTGATTTGAGAAACTGTGAATTAAGTCTATATAATACTGATTCTCCAAATCAAGTGCCACAACTTAAGGGCGGATGGAATACAAGCAATCACTGGTAATTTTGAATGAAAATAAGAATTTTTTAGAAGTCCATCTCACCAAACCATCAAAGCAAGAGAAATTACTATATTTTCTGCAATGGCTTTATTAAGTATATACAGCTCTAACAAATCCAGTTTATTTTGTAAACACATTTGGTTTTGTAAAGTTACTTTTATACCAGCAAGGAAGTCTCCAGGGTGTGATGTGTGCTATGTGATTCCTATTTGTTTGTGCACTGTGGATTTTCTTCCAACCCACTTCTCACCTCGAGCATTTGGTTACCCTAACTCAGCTCTCAGGCAGCCAGAGGCATTAATTATCCGCTCTGGAGTGGCTGTGGGCTGTTGATTAAAGCAGTGCCTCAGTTCCTGTGTGTGCACCTACCATCAATTACAACCTGCATCTCTAAAAACAGCTATTCTAATTCTGCACATGACAGCTCTGCTTTAAAGTATCTGCAACATGTAGGAATCAACAGTTTTAAGAGACCAAATCATGACTTTAGATACCTTAAAGTGAGTTTCAGTTCTAAAAGCTTAATTGCTAAGGAACTTCTGAAAAGCAGGTGTTGTCTGAGATGGGATCTCCAAAGCTCTGTGGGGTGTAAAGTGTAAAGCAAAATCCTTAGGACAATGATGCTATGCCGAAACCTTTGCACTTCTCAGCAGTCACAGTGAGGGGCATCTTCCACCTAAAACACACACACAAGAAGGCAGAGTGGGGGAAGCGCTCCCAGGCTGTGCATAAACCCCAGTACTGCCACTGGCACTCCTGATTCGGAGAAGCTCCTCTCCGGACTGACTTTCCAATTTGTTACTGCAGCTGCCCTCTATTGCAAGGTGCACTTCTGAGTCCAAATTTGCTTCAAAGCTGTCTGACGAAAGACACATCGAATAAAGACTTGCAGAATAGGCTTGAATCTCCACCTTCCATTCTTGCCTTGTCTCCCCTAATAGAATCATAGAATCAAGGATGTTCTGCTGATCACTGTTGCTCTCCTTTGCACTGTGCTGCTCCTCTGTAGCCACCTGGATCACAAGGGCTACAGACTCACACAGGCAGAACCAGAGGCACACACATGCTTTTTATTCTTTTTTCAAGTGAGAAGTAACTTCAAGGGGAAAGGAATACACTTAACTTTCCTTTCATCTAAGTTCAATGAATATGAAATGAAAATTCCTGGAAAATTCTCTCTCATCTAGTTCATCTTCCTTATTAAAATAAATTGCGTATTTCTTACATGCTCACTGTCTTTGTTGAAGATGGTTGGTGTTGATACTACCTGACAGTGAACTTTTTAACTGCACATAGCAACAATAGCAAAATAATCAAACAATCTGTCAGCAGTTCACTTTGGCTGCTCAATAGTTTAAAGAGCAAATAAGTGTTTCTGTGGGAACACAAAAGAACATTTTGAGTCACTTACATCCAGAGATCACTCTGACTTGATTTAGATACAAGGCTCTACTTTACCATCGAGCCTTTGAAGACAAGCATTCCACATCTTCCATTGATTTTCTGTTCATTAACTTGAATAACTAAACCTAAGATTTCTGCATTAGTACACATATCATCCACCTAGTACTTTAAATAGGCAACTGATGTTTCAGAAGAAACAAAAATGCTACCTTATGTTACTTTACACACAGATACGTAGATGTGTATATGCTGCATATCTTTAACACTGACCAATTTAAAGGATTTCAACTTATACATACACTTTTTCCCATTGAGCATTTACAAATTCCTCTCATTTACTTAAGAATATAGTGAACTACAGGAACATACAGAATAATTTGCAATCACTGAGAAATCAAGTCCCCCAACCTTACACCTCTTCCCCCCATCTACTGATGTGCTAGAAAAAAATCACTAATTCAGCTCAACGGAAGAGTACTAATTCCAGCTGTTTCTCTTCTGTCTAGGGGTAACCACCACTAAGCTGGATCAGCTGTTACTGATGATTGGAGAAGTCCCACCTTATTGGCATTCAGACAGCTCTAAGCAATGTGCAATGCTGAGAAGCCATTTAACATGTTATTTTTTTTCACATAATATTGTTCCTTCTTCCTCCTACTAATGAATTGTCTTAATAAGAAAAGGCTTATAACTGAAATGGGGCAAAGCAGCTGTAAAAAAAAATCAAAAAAATTTGCAATGAATATGACTGAACACGTGACTTTGCCTTTATTCATCACATACTTCTCAAATCCATCAGATGTAATCAATAAGAAGCTGGACTGATTAATGTTGTAACTGTGCTGATCAGGACTCTGTTACTTGAGGCTTTACCTTGGAGACTTCACATCTGTGGCACTTCCATGAAATTTAGCCTCTTTCTTAAATCAGATTGAAGTGTCAGTGATGTCAAGCAAATATGCTCTACACAGTCCCCATCAATTTTAGATTTTACTCAGTAGAAAGTATGTAACAGCATCATCTCATCATTTACATGTGTAACCCTGTGTGGAACAGAAAGCCTCCCACAGGATCACAGCTCCTCTGTGTCTTTAGTCCTGGGCTGTTCTGACCTCTCACCTGTGCTCTCAGGAGAAGGGAAAAAACCCAGCACCCTCAAACCCATCCTGCAAACCAGCCGAAAGCCCTGGCTGGTTGCAAAGCTGAGAAAACAACTGCAGCATCCAAACCAGTGTGACCTTGTTGCTCAAGTTTTGCTAAAAAACGACGACCTGAGGGTTTCTCACTGAAATATTCCAGATCTTCACGTCTCCTTGAGCTCTGCTGCTATAAATAACATGTGCAGCAGGGCTTATTCTGATCTCTGATGTGGGGGTTTTGTGGCTTTTTTAAAGCTCTTCAAAGGAGAGTCTGTTTCCTGCAACAAACATTTATTCTCATATTTGATACTCTACAGCTTCGTAAGAAAAGACAAAAAATTCTATGTCTTTGTTGAAGATTGGCTGTGACACAAAAGCAAGAACTTCTTCTCCCCACTGCACTCACATTCGTATGTGCTAATGCCCTCAATATTCAAAGTGTTTAGTTTTAGTCAATGCCAACTTCCTATACAGTAAAAAATAAAATGCACTAATTGAAGGTTTCAGATAAAAGACAATTGTTTGGAGTGTTTCTGAAAACTACACGCTTCGCTAGCTAAATTCCAGCTACTTCTCTGTTTTGTAGAAGAAAAGAAAGTATAAAGTCAGAGAAATAGAGAAAGGGGACCAAATCAGGAATTCATGCATATGTTACATAAATGCAATCAGGTGAAGTGCATTTAATCCCCTGGATTTCAAGATACCTGCTCTATTTTTCGAATCTTATTGATACTGAAAATCTCTTGATTACCTGAAATAATTTACTTCCCTTGGGAAAAAAAAAAAAGATAAATAATACTGGATTCCTTTCTTTTAACTAATATTACATGTGAATGCTGTAAGGATAAAAAATAATTTTAAAGTAAATGGAGCAAAACTATAATATAATCTGTTAATTGTGTTCAAGCAGGCCAGACGGCACATAGCTGGTAATCTTCAGGGAGAGACAAATCAGATTAGTGTACTCTCATATACTGCCTAATGCTATCCGTTTCTGCTTGGAATCTGTAAGAAAGGCAAAAAATAACAATTGGAGAATGAATGGGTAACAGTCTACAGTATTATCTCGTTACGTAGCTTGCACTAATGGGGCCAAGCTGTGCACGGGGCCTTCTCTTGGGGAGTCATTAGATGCCTGAATCAGAAAACATGGGAAGAGAAAAAGCTTTGCAAAACCAGCTTTAAATAAAGAGGTAATTAGATGTAAAGGGTATAATGTTGATAGCAATTATGGCTGGTAACCTGCAAATACAATTGACTTAACGCGGTCATTCTCTAGTAGAAGCTGCACTGTATTTCACGTCTCCTACTATGAGCAGCTTCTTCCTAATATTCTTTACTACTAACAACCAAACTGTTCGAGACACAACAGCTTCAGCTCATACGCTGGGTTTGTTACCCAGAGAAACATTAATATAGTATAAAAAGAAACTCTAGCAGAGCTAATGTCACCACAGGTCACACAGGGGACCAAATTAGTAGTAAATGTAGAATCAGGAACCTGTTTCCCAGTCCGGTGCTGTCCCACACCAGCTGCTCACCCTCCCTGAGACACAGCCCTCAGAAATGAGCTTCCTTTAAGAGATACAAGGTTTTGTCATCCTACTAACAGCAATCAGTGATGTGAATCATAAAAAGAAATGCACCTTCTCCTACACCTTAGAGCAGAACCCATTAAATGGAGACTTTCCTCAGGCAGTCTCCAGGGCTGGTGCCAGTGTGCGCCACTATGAGGCGGGTTACACACCTCAGATATCTGACTTTTCCTGCTCCTTTTCCTGCTAACAACTGCACTCACATATCAATTAACATTTAGTCACCTTTTCTCTGCAAAACACAAGTACAGCCAAAGCAATACCACCCAAGGAGTGTGTCAGGATGTCACCAGGTTGGCTTTTAGTGCCTGAAACACACAGGAATGAACTGCAAAGGCTCTGCTCACACCAAAGAAACAGGGTTGAGTGATGGGCTGTGCTTAGATAGCCTGGAAATTAAAAATAAAAACGAAAAAAATCAAGGGGAAAGTGCACACAATGTCAGACACTAAGCCTGGCTTCCAGTGTTGTGGTATTAGCTCCTCTAACCCAGATGACCGATCATTCCAAAGATTACTTTGGAATTAAGAAATTTTCTCTGAGAGAATCTAGAGATATAAATACTTATAGTTTTTTCCTGCGATAAAAGAAGATGAATGAAGACACACAGTCCTTCAAATCATGATTATGCCTAACCTGAAACCATTCTCATTTTAAATGAACTGCCATGATTAAAGCCTCTTAGGGTTCAAATATATTTATATAAAGACGGGTACTCATGGGCAGCATTAAGACCCATGATCAATTGTCCAGGTTATAGATTTACTGTTTGGATAGAAAATGCACATTCGATAGACACAGAATATGAGGGCTCGAGGAAATTTCCCGTTTCACCAGCAGAATAAACACGACAGAATATACATTAAATGTTGATTCTGCAAAAGGACAAAATTAACATGTGACATCCTCTGCCCTCCCAGCACTGGGTGTGTGGGACACCCCTCTGCCATCCCAACACTGGGTGTGTGGGACACCCTTCTGCCATCCCAACACTGGGTGTGTGGGACACCCTTCTGCCATCCCAACACTGGGTGTGTGGCACATCCTCTGCCATCCCAGCACTGGGTGTGTGGCACATCCTCTGCCATCCCAGCACTGGGTGTGTGGCACATCCTCTGCTGTGCTCTGCACTGGGTGTGTGGCACATCCTCTGCTGTGCTCTGCACTGG
>JAYRBT010000028.1:6533326-6593247 GCA_036023395.1 Myiotriccus ornatus | reverse complement strand
ATCCTCTGCCCTCCCAACACTGGGTGTGTGGCACATCCTCTGCCCTCCCAACACTGGGTGTGTGGCACATCCTCTGCCCTCCCAACACTGGGTGTGTGGCACATCCTCTGCTGTGCTCTGCACTGGGTGTGTGGCACATCCTCTGCTGTGCTCTGCACTGGTGCCTCCCCAGCAGCTCCGGCCCTGCCCGGCGTGGCAGCGGCTGCACCGACGCTCCTCTGTCCCAGCACAGGCTTAGCTTTGGAGAAAACATGGCCAAGAGACTTCTGATCTGTGTCCCAGTGTAGGAATAATGAGTGTCATTACTGCCATTGACATGAAGTATATGAGGAAGTATTTTAACTGCATCACACGTGGAATTCCAACAAAATCAGACGCCCTTTTAAGCGTCATCAGTGACACACTGCAGCCTGTCACACTACAAATCATGTCCATCAAAAATATTTTAACTAAAAAACCTCCATAACACAGTAAAATATTTACGCTTAGGACCAATATGAACTCTGGAAACTCACTGGGACTCTGAATTTTTTTCCACATAACAGCATTTCTATAAAACCAACAGCACAGAAATTGAACCTGTAGTTTATGAACTGCAGCACACCAAAATTATTCAGGATTTTTCTTCCGCATTATAGATGGAGCTTTTTCATTCAAAATTCACAGAAATTATTTCTGTCAGAGCCTTCTCAGCATGAAGTTTTTTCTTCTACTCGGGCAAGCCAGTGCCATGTTTACATTGTATTTCTGTCATGTCCCTTTCCTGGGTACACATGATGATGTCCAGAGCACAACAGCAGACAGCAGAAGACAGATTTCCACAGAGCAGGCTGCCAGTCTTCAGCACACTTCAAGCTAGATGCATCATTTCTCTTTTCATAAATGTACAGAGGAAAAAAAGGAAAGCTTTGATTCCAACACTAAGAATTTTGTGAGTAAAACTTGATCTTTTCATTGTTCTATAAACATGGCAACTTTCATTATCTTAATAAATTAACAAGAAAAGACATCTCTGTTGCAATCACGTTACATAAACATCTCACCAATAGAGATATATCATTAGATTATATTTTAAGCTTCCATATGTCACTAGAATTCATGCTGAAACCACCTTACAATGCAATCTTTATGACAGATTTCTGTGGATTAACCAGTTTCCAGTTTTCTCTGACATTTTGTTAAAACTTTAATACTCTAAGCACCCTTGGTTGACATCCTTTCTGCCACTACTTTTGCCAAGCACAAGCATATGCTCCAACACGGCAAAGGCTGCTCTTTGATTTCTGTGTTTTAGCACGAAAAATATTTTGCATTGATACTGCATATTGTTTTAAAAGTACTAAGCTGAATAACACTGTATTTTATACATGTGGGACTTTGCTTCCACGTGTTTTGTTACTTTTATCACAATCTGCTCCGATAGAACATGTTAATGAAACTCTCTGTTTAAATCTGCTACCACAGCCATTCCCTGCCACAGCAGAACCCTGCTAAGACTAATCACAGTCAAGAGAACTCCTCATAACTAAGGAGCAGGACAGAGGGCAGCAAACATGAAATGATGGTGTCTGAAGACAGAAAATGGGCAGCCTCCTTGCCCCCTCTGGGCACAGATCCCACATTTCAAAAGTGCACTGGCTGGGGAGAGCCCTGCCATGCCCAGATTTGAAAAAACTCTGTTGTTCTGCTCTCTTGCTGAAGGTTGACATTTGTTCTTAAAAAATCTTGGGTTAGGAAAGATGACACCCAGATTTGAAACTAGAGATAATGAGGAAACACAGGGCATGAGGAATCTAAAACTAGATTTCAGTTTCATTCCCACATGCTCATCTGAAAAATCCTGGAAACCCCTTGCTGCAGTCTGTGACCTTTGGATGAAGCAGCGCGACAGTCCCTCCCCTGCGGAGTCAGCTCTGCAAAGAAACTGGAACCACATCCCCACCATTTCTTTTTCATCTCCTTTGGGATATTAGGACCAGCTTGAACTAACACCCTCTTCCTTGAGGTGCAGCCCTTGGAAGGACACGCCCTGACTACCAAGTTACTGCCACCAAACCAGAAAACTTTGGTTATTTTACAAATAGCAGTGCAGTTACAGACCCTGATGTCAGCATTACCATTGCTGCCAAGGAATCACTGTCACATCCTGATTCATGATATTTCCCCAAGGCTGGAGTTTTTATTTTGTTTTGATTCCCACACCCCCACCATGAATTGCCATTTACCTCATTACTTCCCAGTTCTGAGATGCCATTTTAGGTGTAAAATTTGGAATTTCCTTTTTTCAGACCATCTCTCTAGTGAGATGAAACTGCTAAAATCTGACTCTATCCTATCAAGCTACACACATGTTCTGAAAGTTTCAGAATTTTCAGATCATTAAATGAAAACACTGAAGAAGGACTTGATAACAAATTGTTTCCTTCCCATATACTCAATAAACACATTCATGTTATTTTCCAAACGTGGTTCTCTCTAATCCGTGTTTCCCCACCCTCTTTATAAGAATGCCATTCAATACAACATAAGGAACCTTATTAATGTCAAAATGTAGGACATCTACTGCCTCCAGCAACTAACTCTGCTGTTCAGAAATGATCCAGGCTCCACCACACGGGATCCACTCACGAACAGGAGTGTTAGGTTCCAAATGGAAAAGCAGTCACACAAATAGGAGATATTTGCATTGGCAGAGGGGAGATACATACAGCTGACCATCTTTGCAGACTAGAGGTTTAAAAACACTTATTGGGCAAATAATTTCGTTGCTCATTTAAAATCATGACCATGTCCAACTCTTACTGTGAGTGCCCAGAGGTGTTTTTTCTCTGGAGACTGTGCCTCTGGCAGTGCCATTGTGCTGGCAGCAGCCTCCAGGGCTCCTCACTTGGCAGCAGAGGGTGCAAGGTCTCACCGTGCTGCCAGCTCTGCAAACACTCCGGGGCAGGTTTTATTAAAGAACGTTTACAATCATAAGGAGAGCAATCATGACAATTCCAACACAAGAACCATGAGCAGTGAGAGGGATGGCACTCCCCATGATGGGGCAGGGCAGGCACTCACACTGCTTTAACTCCTAACATTTGCACCACAGAGCAGGACAGACCATTAAAGGCAGCCAGGAAAAACCTAGAAATATCTTTTCTGAGTGAGGGATGTGTTACTACTCCACTAACAGTGCACAGAGGGACGCACTTGTATATGCATTTACTCCTACAAAGGAAAAGGGTGACAGAAAACAAGGTAGAGAAAGGCAGTGACAATCAAAAATCCAAACAGGCCAGAATTGCTTTCATGACCACAAAGTAAACTTGCCAATTTTCTGTGGGCTGACATCCCTTAGGGAAACACTCAAGTTTCTGGTTTGGTCAAACGTCTGGATGCACTTCAGAGGACATTTAACAGGTCTGGAGTTATCACAGACCAGAAGGAACGTAAGGAGTCAGCATGTCTGGGAGCAACATGGGAACATGAAAGCAGACAACTTGGTTTACAATAGATGGATAACAACTGCTAAGGTGGGGCTTGGCTCCCATCCTGACTTTGTGAGGTTTATCACCAAATTGTTAGTCTGTGAGTTTACCAGTGTGGATTTTGAGGAGATTTGCAAAAATCCAGACACTTCGAGAATAGATGGAATTTTACAGACACATGCAAAACTTCTTTTCATTGCTCAAGAGGCCTGTGATAACCCCACCCTTGTCTTATATATGGAAAAAAGAGCAGTCAAGTCAGTGTTCCCTTCTTTTGTGCACTGAACATTAATAAGCAAGAATGGATTCTCACAAAATCAGAGGTCCTAGGGTTGGTACATTAGAAATACTCTAATGGAAGAGATGGAAGAATTAAGACTGACCAGGTAAAAAGAATGAGAATGAAAACTGAATTTAAAAAGCAAATTTGAGACCATGGGGAAAAAAACCTACGAGCTACAGTGGAGAAGAAACTCGGAAACTCCATAAACCACAGTAAGATCCCAAAAAGCATCACCTGTGTGTACAGAGCACAGCAATGCAGTATTATTAAGTGTATGACAAAAGCTGAAATTCCTACTTATGGCACTTCTGAATGAGTGCTGCTAACACATCTCCTCTTACTCACACGATCTGCCTCATTACCCTTTTTTACCCCCAAATATTCCAAGGGGGAAACAGAAAACTTGTATTTTCAATCCAGGTTGAAAAACCCCTCCACTTTTAAGTATTTTATTTTATATATAAATTACCTTCTTATATTTCACTCTAACAACCTGAAAGCTCGTATCATCAATATCAACCATACAGAATGCGAACTGTGGGTTACTCTTCAGGAAGATGGGAGCCTTTCTTCCTGTTCAGAAAAGGGAATATTGTGTAAGGCATTAACCCAAATATGCCACCCTTTCTCTCTAAAATACCCTTGAAGTTACAGAACTTTTTTTCATTCTTTACTATCATCAGTTTTCAAAGAAGTCATACAGAGTATACAGATAGGTAAAAAATGGATGTGGAATGAATAACCCTGTCCCCTAAATGAAATATTCAACCATTAGCAAGATTTATGGAAGCACAATCATGCTTCCATAAACCAGCATATCTGTTCTTACAAAACAGAAAGTTCTGGGATATCTATCTGCTCATACTCATCCCAAGGTCTTTTTGCACCAGCTTGAGCAACTTAAAATGCAACAAGATGTAACTCAGCTGCAGACACCCAATAAATAACACCCAGTAATTTCCTCATCAAAAACTGTTGCAAATAAAGAGAACTTAAATTATATTTAAATGTGTTCAACTAAATTGCTACATTTATTCTGAAAAACAGATTGAAATATAATAAAACCAGTTTTAAAAACTAGTATTTATTTTTGTATTTCTTCCCTTAGTTGTAATGCTGTATTGTCAAACAGGACTATGTTGGGGGAGTCAGAACTGTCAGTCAAGAGGGATTTCGTGCTGTGTACATTGAGGCACTGATGCCAAATTCAGGGGAGTGCTCAGACAGGGACAGAAGGATCCCTGTGAGGACAACACAAAGCTCCACAGCCTGCCTTGTCCAGATGGTAACTGGAGCAGACTACTCTCACACCTCCGACGTCTAAGAGTAGCCATCCAGAAGAGACTGCCCAAGTGTCCATGTGGGCAGGAAGAGTCTCATTTATCCCCCCTGGCACATGGGTGACAGCACAGCTCTGTGGGAACAGCACCTTACGCTGATGGCATGTTCCCACGCCCAGCCAAGAATCTGGAACACAAATCCAATCACTAAAGGCTCTGGGTATCACCACACATCAGCAATACCAGGCGTAGTGAGAGACCAGCCAACACTGAGCTCAAAAGAGGTACAACCCCCCACCCCGTGGCAACAACGTCGTCTTAGGTGAGAACATCTTGTTTTATACAACCTTCTTTAAACTGTGACAGCTTTTAGTCAATGTTTATTTGATCAGATTTTAATGGGAGATAAGGACCCTGCATCTCTCTCAGCTGCATCGACCAGGAAACTACACTGACTTCAGCTGCTCCCCTCACAAGCACAGTCAGATCTTTAAAGTTCCATGTACACTGTAGGAAACAAGACTGAACTTCCTGACAGATCCATCTTGCTGTAGACAGCTGCAATGCAGTGGACAGATACTAAGACAACCAAGGGGCTGAAAATAGTCCAGGTTAAAGCACACAGCATCAGCTCATCTGCCCTTCTTTGAGTCTGTAAGAACAGATGTACACTATCTGCTAATTATCTTCCTCTGTGCAACTCATTCTGATATTTTGCTCAGATATTTTTACAGCATACTTTGATATTTTTATCATGATTGGAAAAACAATTTAGATAAGGAAAGAGCTAACTAAAAGGCTTGCCTAGTCATCATTCTCATAATTATTTAGGGCTTACATTCATCCTTCCTTTGGAAGCAGTTTGTAATCTATTCTGAACAGCTCACTAGGGATGATAGTGCTTGAGCTGAGAGCTGAGCTTACTCCTTCGAAGGTCACACTCACGGAATAGCCAATATTCATAAGCAAATTAGGAAATTTGGAGATATATTTATAACAGAATGACAGGCCTTCGATACAAGGTATTACCTCCCTTTTAACAGACTGAGTTCATTTGTGGCTGGTCAAGTGGCCTCATGTGTTGACTCACGAACACGTGGAACGAACGATGGCGTATTTTCAGTCCCAGCTGGAGTGTCCCTAGTGAGCTTTGCTCTACTTTCTGGCTAAAATACTTGCCACAATCATCCAAATCCCTGAAGATAAAAAGGATTTAGAAACAAAACAAATACAAGACCAAAACCACACAGAACAAGCAGCTGCTCTAGGTTGTCTAAATCACTGTGTTTAAGGAAGACATGCTGCATTCCAAACCACGGTATTTTTCCAGTAAGAGCAAGTGATACGACAAAATATCATTGTTGCTGTAGAACCTGACACCCTTCTCATCTCCAGAGCCAGTTAACACCACAGCATTCATTCACAAGAACACTTCCCCATGCCAAGAACCAAACTTATGGAGTGGCCAGAGGAGCTTGGCTCAGGGCAGGTGCTGGCTAATGCTCAAGCAGGGAAGACAAGTGCACCACCCTTTCAGAAAAGCTCCTCTTCCAACTGCAGATTTCATATCCAGAAAAAAAGGGCTGCAGTCATGAAGCAGAAAAACCAGAAAAGCTTAGAATACAGCACTGCTTTATGGAGTAGTTTCTCACAGGTAGAGAAATACAAGACAGCACTTGTTTAAAAAATCAGCTAAGTAACTTTTTACTGTATTTAACTGCCTACTTTTCTGCATCATCTTCATTCCTATTCAATCTGTAAACCAGTGAGTCTATCCACCAAAAAGTGAGCAAAAGCAAGACCATAGTTGATTCTGTCTGACCACTAACACCACACTGGACAGGAGTTGTTCAGAAGACCCAAGCTCAAGTTTTAATCAGCCTAGAGAGCTCCCTGTAAAAGCAAGCCAATTTAAGAAAGTAGGAAAACATGTGAAGATGCCTGTTCACATATGGCTGTTAACACTATGAAAATCATCCTTAAATGATAATTACATCACTTCTTTTACAATTTGATAGTCTGCAAAATTACAGCCATACCATTTATAACAGGTATATCCACCACATTTATCAAATACCTTTTATTAAATTACTTAAAATCAAAAGCAAGTTGGCATCCAGCCACAGAACAAAGTGTCCCTGAGTACAGTTTCAAGGCCAAATAAGAGGTAGTACATATGTAAATATGTGCAAATAGAAGCTCACTGTTCAGTTACAAAAAGACTTATCTTCAAAGAAAATGTGACTGGAAGTCTGTTCATGCCTCACTCAGCAGCACAAACTGACAGGAACGTGCACAGTACAAATGCTACTTATATCTGCATCACTTTCAAGATCCCCATTCAAAATAAAGGGCTTTTTTCAAAGTATGGTATTTTTTAATATATACTTTTTGTATATAAAACCAGAAAAATCTAAGTGCTGACAGGCATTTCGATCTCACAGTCATCTCCTCTCAGATTTCTAAAATTTCCCATGTTTTGCTCTGTTCAGAATTCCTTTACATTCATAATGAAACACACAGATGCAACAGTTAAAAGCACCATTTTATTTTTTAAGAAGGCTACCATATTTAGCAAACACCTTGTAATTTTACAATGAAAGCAAGTTTCTTGCAGCTATACAATCAATTCCATGGCAGTATAAGCAGTGCATGAGGAGTCATTAAAAGGAGGGGAAAAGGGGGAAAAAGGGGTGGAAAAAGGGAAATAGGGAAAAAAGGGGGGAAAAAAGAGGGGGAAAATGGAAGGAGAAAATAAGAAGGGGGAAAGGGAAAAAACAAGAAGGCTATGATGTACTTAGCACACTATAAGGTAAAATGCTTATTTTGGACATAGTGAGTTATAAGTTTTTCTGCCATCATGGAAATATGTTAAACCCACTTCTTTAATACCATCTTCCCATAAATGAATAAAAATAGAGATAGTGAAAAGATAATTCTCCTTGGAGAGCAAGAAAACAAACTCTGATGTTGGTTTTACCAGAGAAAAGTATCATGCATTTACCTCTAACACTGTTGATCTTTTAAGACTTGCAGAAAGTTGTTGCTGAAACCTGAAAGGAAAATAATCCTCTAGTTACTACATGTGTACAGTGCCACCACCACCTGCTACAGCAACGTAAGTGACTTACAACATAAACACACTGCACTTGCAGCACTTTGATGCTCACCTGCTCTGCTGCACATTCCTGTTAACTGTATGTGGAGAATGAAAAGGTCCTTGCCATGGATACCATCCCTAGGACAGTAATTCTGACACAACAGAGAGTCACCAATGTTACTGTTTACATCACTCATTTCTGCTCTGCAAAGAAAAGAAGACAGAGAGGGACCGTAGCAAAAAGAAAAAGAAGAATCTCCCCAAAACAGCGATAGATTGTGTGTCAGGAACAGGTTACAAAGGTCCAGACACAAAAAACCCCCAAAGGAATAAAAACACAATTCACAAGCAAAAATGTTACTCACCAGCATTTCAGTATTGCTCAGGTTGTCAGTGTAACATCTTGTCTCCTGTGTAATACCAGTCTTCCAGAAGAAAGCTGCTGAAGAGCCTTGACTCCTGAAGGCTGTGGTCAGCAGGAACAAACTCCTGCTCCCTTGAAGAGTGCCCTGATTTCACAGAAGAGCTCCTCCACAGTAAATTCAGGTACCTGCTTTGCTTTTATGAAACTGGTTCCCACAGCAGCCCACAACAGGTGTTTGTCTTGACTAAAGCTGTGTCTGCTGTTTAACAAATACTCACTTCTCAATTACTGTCAATTAACTGTTTAGGAAAACCAGCTAAAAGTGCGGATTTTACCAGGAAATTTTTGTGTGAGGTTATGCAGAACCCACCAAATGCTCAATCAATCATCTCTGACACATCAGTGAAGTGCCTGGACTCATTCAGTACTTGATTTCATCCAAGCAGTGG
Source organism: Myiotriccus ornatus (assembly GCA_036023395.1). Taxonomy (NCBI): domain Eukaryota; kingdom Metazoa; phylum Chordata; class Aves; order Passeriformes; family Tyrannidae; genus Myiotriccus; species Myiotriccus ornatus. Next base: position 6,584,298 of record JAYRBT010000028.1, on the reverse strand, counting down.
TAGAGTACCACTGGGCCGAGGTGTTATTTCAACGTTGCACAGTCCTCTGGAGCACAGTACCAACACGCACAGAGTCAGAGTGGAAAGGCTTGTTCTAGACACAGAGCCGAACACTGACTGCCATCAGTTCCTTGTTTTCTGTGTTATGTTCCCCTGCTTTGATGTGAGATTACTGCCTGGGCTCAGGGAACGAATCGAACTCCGGCTGCAGTACCTCATCAGTCACAGGATAACACGAGCCCCAATGACGGCAAATGCAAGTACTGGATTGCTCTGCAGCTGAAGAGCAGAAATATGACACAGCAGAAGTTTCAAAGCTGTTGCCTAAACAAATGCATTTCCACTATATACCTGTAAACATGACTATTCATATCTGTGTTCCATACACAAGAAAAACAACTTGTATGTTGTGCAGTCACAGAATACAGAGAATTGCCTTTAAAATGTGTATAACAAGAAACATGTTACTGAGCCAAACATGGTAATGAAAATTCTGAGATCATTATCCAGGGGAAAAGAACCCTTGTTCTGAGACTTTTTAAACCTTAATAAGTGACCGAGAATGGCAAAGTACTCAGAGACACTTCAGTGGGTGTGGTGGGAATAGGACCTGTGTAACTGAACAAGACGTGGAACAGAGCCCACCACACGAGATCACACGTGGAAGGAAAAGTAGATAGTTCAACTCCAACTCCAAAACACCTTTGTCAAATTACAGGACTGCTTGTACAATGCACTGATTTATTGAGAGCATTCTCATGATATTGTCATTCTGTTCCATGACTCATAACTTACTTTTTTACAACACAGATTGCACAGCACACAGATTCTACTTCAGATTAGTATCAGCAAATACTTCTTTCTGGGGCAGAAGCAGCATGTCAGGACAGCATAAACTGACAACACAACATGGCCCCTTTCCACACGAGCAATCCCACTTCTTCACCCTTAGGAGGGTCGGGCACTGGAGCACATTGCCTACAGAGGTTTCATGCTCCCCATCCGTGGAGGTTTTCTAGACCAGACTGGACAAAGCTCTGAGTAACTTGGTCTGATCCCAGAGCTGGCCATGTTCTGAGAAGATCAGACTAGAGACCTCCTGAGCTCCCTTCCACTCTGAATCATTCCTGAAATATACCTTGAAATGTAAGCACTTATTAATCTACTGAGTGACTTCTCTTTTCCCACATAATAAACGCTGAAAACAACAGATCTAAATTATCATATAAGAAAAAAAGGCGCAAAACCAACCCCCAACTCTTTTATAAATACAGCATAAATGACAAAGACTATAATCTTTATGATTTCTCTCAACAACTGAGACATCCTTTCCTTCAAAAATGTTCATCCACAAAGCACATTTTGGAGGGCACTTAAGAGTAGTAATAGTATTATTTGTGTTTCATTTTTACTCAGAACAAATGCACATCATGAGAAAGTTTATCTAAGAGTGGCAATTTTTCATACATAAAAAAATATCTTGAATTTCCACCCAAATAAATTTGGACAGCGTGTCAGATACATATTGAATACTCTGAGTGGCATATGTATCAGAAATATTTCTAAAACTAGAATAGTTTTCTTCTGTAGACTTGCCCACCAATGCAACGTTCTAGCAAATTTGCAATGACACTTTCTCACATCAATTAGAGTGGTGTTAGACAGACTAGTCAAGGGATAATTCCCCTAGCACTACCAGAAGTTGGAAAACACTAAGGCTGGATTCTTTAAAAATTATTTACTATTGTCATAAGCAACACTAACTCTGAAATCAACATATAGACTTAAGACATAAAAAAAAAGGGACAGAATCCAATAACAGAAAGTAGCTTGCATTTTCTAAATACAGGTGGAATTTGATCAGTGTGAACTGCCAGTACCAAATATCACTGAGCAACTCAACAAAATTAACATGTTTCACAAACCTCTCATCATTAGAAATGCACAATATACTGATTAAAGGAATGAAAAGATTATAATTTTTAACTTTGTCAAGTCTTCCACTAATTTAATTTCTACTGTGTTATTCCACCAAACTAAAATGTTTTCCAGGATTGTCTGCTTTAAAAGCCAACCCTTCTTTAACCCAATTTTAATGTCATACTCAAAACAAAAGATGATCTTACTATCCCTGTGGCTTCTACTTGCTGAAACAAAACCAATGAAATTGTTTTCCTGTTCAGTGATTGAAAATGTAGTATTTTGTATTTGAGCATCAGTAAGAAAAAGAAAAGAAAACTTGGAGTTTGGGAAAAACAAAAAACTCCATCCTGATGGAGAACAGAGACACTTCTCTTTAACAGAGGCCACTGGGGAGGGTTAAGCTCACGTTTAAGAGATGAAGCTCCAATTCTTATTCTAGAAACTTGGACCAAATGGAGCGGTATCAGTGGACAGTGACCCAAGCACAGAGCACCCTGCAAGTCTGGTCATTTGGCTTGTCCCTCAAGCAGCAAATTGAGTTCCCTTCAGAGCAGGAACCCACTGAGCATTGTTCCATCTTTCCCCAGTCCCGCTGCAGTCCGTGGGGAAAGAAGGGACTCTGCCAGAGCAGGCTTTGACGTGTCCCCATTCTGTTTACTGCTGTTCTGTAAACAGGCCAAAACTATTTGTCAAATTCATCTGAATCTACAGCTTTATGACGACTCAAATGTTCATTTTCTTGTCCTTCCCCCTGAATTAATTCAGCATTAGCATAACTCTTTGAGCTGCTATCAGTGGCCAAGTGCAAATCACAACACTGACAATAGAACCAAACAACTGCCTTCCTGTTCCTACATGTTTTGCACACTCATCATAAAATAAAAGGTCATTTTTTAATGTAGGTACTCTAATTTGATTAACAAAGGACAATTATAGTTACCCAAGAAATCTACTTCTCATTGCTGAAACATCCTGATGAGTAAAAGAGCACCTGAAGCCATATATAGGAGTGCTTATTTTTAAATTCTAAAAGCTAATGTTTCCAGACAGATACTTGTCTTGGGCTTTAAAATTACAGGTAGTTAATAAACTATCTTTTTAAGATAAAAGGTTCGATGTTTTGAAACTATTTCCTTGGGGAAGAGTCATAACGTAACGGGGGTTTGGCCAACTACATCTTCATGGGTTTCTCAACTGAGTACTTTTTGCTTCTTTATACCCAAAAGACATCAGGAACAGACTATAATCCAATCAGTGGGTAAAATGTGAATCAACTATGTCTTGATTTCTCAAAGGAAAATTAATTTATTTCCTGTAAAACAGTGAGACAGATGCTGGGGGAGAAAAATCATCTTAAAAAAAAAAGCATTTCCTATCATAGAAAATAAAATGACTGTGGGAACATATTTGAATTCTCTTCACAGGTGTGTGATCACCACAAGATAATCACAGTTTACATTGTCTTCTAAAGCAAAAGACCTGAGGTCAAGTGATTCCAGCACCTGATCAATATTACTATTTCGTAAGAGCTGGAGCATGTTGAAGAAATTATTTCATTTTGAGAAAGATAACAGACTGCTTAAATAACATGATACCATGGAGAATAAGGCATTATGAGCTTTCAGTGCCACTTCCATCACTTACAGTGTTGTAAAAAAATACTTTTAAAAGAAGAACCAAACCATATGTGCACTCCAAGGAACTTAATAAAAATAAACTATAATCTCACATCACACACTACACAGACCTAAGATCTGTAACAATATCATAGATGTCTCTTCCAACAGCACTTAGAAATATTTCTTTTTCTTAAAGAAGTCACCAGTTACAAAGTATTTGAAAAGGATACCAGACCTAAAAAACATTTGCCTAAAGTATGAGATGTTATAACACAGATCCTAAAAAAAAGGTGAATATTTACCTTGTAAAATTCACACCTTTTCAAAACAGGCCTGTAAAGTGCCAGCCCATGAAACTTCAACATGTCCGCATGATTTCTTGGATATAAGATTATCAGAGTTTTGTTAGAAATATATTCTTTTCTTTTGGAAGACATCTTTCTGCAGCATCAGAAACACCTTCCTGGACATGTCGTAATTTTTTCCTCAAACCTTAGCAAATGAATTTGGTTGTTTCTGAATATGGACTCTTTGAACTGGGCCCTTTTTGTTTCCAATAATCTCTTGATAAAAGGCAGGGTCATCCATAATAAGAACAAATGTACTCTAGTTCAGACTGGCTCTAAAAGGCAAAACGCATTTTAAGTTTTACAACCAATTTGTTTCTGTATCTTTATGATTCCATATATTCTCCATATTCAACTGGAGAATGATAAAAAAGGGAAAAAAAGGCACTTCAGTCTATATTGTCTGAATGGTCCGGGGCTGATAAGCAGAGCTTAGATATTCCTATATTGGATTCCCTTTTAAATTTAACTCCAGGTTGCTTCAAAGGCTAAGAGTCTGTTGCAGAGCTCCTGGGTAATTCTCTCCTCATTTGCAAACAGTGCATCACCTTGTCTGTGCTATGAGAGCTGCCAGGATGTGCTGCTGCAGAGATGTACTGAGACAGAATGAAAACAAGGAAATGCTTCCCTCTTGTCTGCCTGCAGGGTATTATATTTTGGTTGTGACTTGATTTCCAGTCTGAAATCCTGACCAAAGTCCCCAGCTGAGGGCTGTGTGTGTTACCAAAACCTTCCAAACACTGGTTCACTTGTACACAACCCACCCTGATCATATCCACTGATGGTCTAAATTTCCTTCCTCTCTTCAGACTACCCAGCAGAGTCATCTACCACTGGAGATTATTTTAGCTCTTACTGAATCATCCTATCTGCACACTGAAGAGGAGTCAAGGATTTCCTGTTCCCTGCACTGTGCATTATGCCACTGAAATTATACCTCTTCTCAACATACTTGAGATGAAATTATTGGGGACAAATAAAGAACAAAGTACCTGTCCCAAGGAAGCTACACTAAAAGCTCATGTTGCCAAAATGGACAGTGTGGCTACAGAGGCAGAATTCACCACTGTTTGCTAAACAATCTATATCCCTTCCCACACTCAGTGCTGAACTGTCACAGAACCCACGTTAGGACATCCAAACATAGATGACGAACAAGACAGAGAAAGGGGCACTTTGATAACACCAGCTCCTACTGACAGAGGAATATCCATCCTACAAGGGCCATGATGCAAAACATACTCAGCTGAAGAAACAACAGGCACAGGATACAGCCCAGGTTTGATCAAAAGAAAGAAAAAAAAAAAAAAAGGCTTTTAAGATTCTAACCATCAGTAGCCCAAAAGTCATGTGTTTCCCTTCCCACTTCCTGTGGAAGTGCCATGTTCCCATGGCACCTCCTTTGCTGAACACCCAGCCCTGGAATCAGCAGTTTCTTTGCCCGGCATCAAGCACATTTGCTTCCAACCCAAAAAGCCTTGCCTGGTCAGCTCCTGTGGTTGTCCCATTTGTCCCTGTGACTCAATTCCAGTTTTGATCAATGGCCAGAGCTGCCATCTGCAAACCACTCAAGGCTTCAGCAAAAGGCTGCTTTCATTTCTTTTCAGCGCCTTAAATGTACTTGTAAAGTCACCTTGAGCACACCGAGATGACTTGTGTTTCTCCTGTTGATGAGCTTTCAGATGAGCTGATTAGAAAGTGTTTGATACTGGGCTGCACTGCCACGGGGAGCAGTGATACTCCTTCAACTTCCTGGCTCTTTGCAGATAATCATATTGAACGGCAGGTTTTCCCTTGGTGTGTTTTGTGGCCTTTTGTCACGATATAGGAAAAAAATCTGTGATTTCTGCTCCAAACACCCCAGGCTTTTACATAACTGAAATGCCCTGAAAATATTTCTCACTCATGAGCAAAGCAGTCTCCCCTGCCCATGTGTGCTGCTTTGAGTGCCCCTTCCCTGGGCAGCACATCCAAGGGGACACTCCCTGTCTGCCAAGGCTCCCAACACCAGGGCTTTAATGCACCTTTTTAATGCCACACCTTTAACACACTATGAAAATATTTCTGAGAATATGCTTCTAAGGAGAAACTCAGTGTGTTCTGGTTTGTTCCACAGCAATAAAGCATCGGTGGGGAGGGGGAGCACTGTCACAAGGCAGGCAGATCCTGAATTTCACCTCATTACAACATAAATATAGCCAGGTCAAACACATCATGAAACAAGAGAAGAAGGAACTGAAGTAAGAGTTTGCCTTTATGTGGCACCACATAACAGAAATGAACAAAGGCCTAAATGTACCAGATGAATCTTGAATTATGGCATTTAAAAATACTCAAAAGAATCACAGTTATCTGTTATGCTGGACGATGTGCCACATGGAATTTTTTTGTTTATAAGAATATGAACCATTCTTCAAACTTCCTTGTACTTCTTTTTGCCTTTGAGCTCCCACTAGTCTTATGGTTGATTAGCTGAGCCATTCCTTTCAATAGTTACAACTCCAGACAGGCAGGAAACAGCAGAGAAATAAAATTATTCTAGAGCATCATCAGAAACTCAGCACTGCAAACTGTGGTGGCAGAGGTGGGCAGCAGAAAGGAAAGGTATTTACTGAGTCAAGTCAATATTTGACCAAAGAGGAAAAAGCTCTCTGTCGCCTGCAAGCTGGGAAACTAAAAAATGAATACATAGGAAATCGATTCCCCTCTGGTATTATAAACCTACTATTCAGTGTGTTGGGAAACAACAAAAGAAAGGGAGAAGTAGAATAGCTCAGATTACACCCCCATGGAAATGATGGCCCGCACGTTTAGAAGCATCGTAACAAACTTGAACATTTAACAAGCCTCTCCCTTTAAAGGATGAACAAAGCAAAAACTGACCTCAGATGGTAACCGGCCATACATGAAAAAACAGGATTTCAGTTCCCAAAACTGACACTCTTTGAACTAACAGAGAATGGTCCTTTCTTACACTTTCAGCATCTAAGATCACTGAGACTACCCTGGACTGAAATAGGGAAAACACTGTCTCTTATATCTTAAGAGATGACACCACCTCCTCTATGTCATGTTTTATATTTTATATCCAATCCTTTTCAACCAGAATATGTAATTCAAAAATTAATCAAGAGTTACGATAATCTAGATTAAAAAAAACTTGGTACTGACCACAAATTCAATAAACACAATGACAAGGGAAAACAGAAAGTAGCACGGGTGTGTAAGAAAGCATTCAAGTCTGGCATCAGTGAGGGGAGGAGGGGAGGAAAGGAAGAATGAAGCAGAGAAAGAATGGAAGGACATCAGAGATAGGAACATGTATGGAAATGGGATAAAAATCTATCATGACTTCCCTCAAATGACTTGGCTAGACAATAACTACTTTTTTTAAACAAGCCTTCATTAAAACATTTGATGTTGGACTATCTAAGAACAGACAATTAGTAAAGGTATATAAAAGGTGTGTAGGAAACTGTACTGCACTGCAGGAATAGATCATGCTCAGTACAGAGAATGATTACAAGCAAAGCTCTTCCTTCTTGGCATTAATACTCTTTAGTATTTTTGTGTTAATGAAATTTCTAATGAAACTAAATCTGCAGGCACTGTTAAAATGAAGGATAATCCAAACAAATAAAACAAGAACTGGATAACCTTGAGGACTGTAGTAATATTAAGAATATTGATTTACATGAACAGTGTTAGGAAATGGCAAGTCATATTTTCTTAGCATTATGCAAAAAAAAAAAAAAATTCTACCAAAAGCTATAACCCACTGCTGAAAAATGAGTTAGGAAGGGAAAGACCTTACTGTACTGTTCCAGGAAAGACTATCACGTGAAAGTCGTGCAGCTGGGAAGAAAAGCAGAGGTGGCTCTTGGAAGAAGGGTGGGATTAATGCCATAGTGTAACAGAGATTTGCTCTGGGACACTATGGTCCTAGTTATTGCTAATGAAGAACTAATGCTAGCTCTGCATTTCTCTTAACATACTCCTGTATGAGAAACATAAAGAAGACTGGCATACTCTCTTTCATGAAATGCAGCCTATGAGAAACCACGACTTCTTTCATTAAATGCGTTATGAAGGTCCCAGCAGGGCTGGGGAAGACACTGAACTGAACAAAATTTTTTGCACAAGCAGTGGGTGTTAATTTCATGCCTTCATAGCCATGAAAACACTTGGGGTAGAATTTAGGGAATATCTAACCATCACAAGAGAGCAGTGGTGAAACAGGCATCAACAGGATTAGTAGGGCAAGAAACCAAGCTACTTTAGGGATTCAGTTTAACCAGTTTAAAGGAGAGATTATGACCCAAGTACCTGCACTGAATGACTCAGAAGTCCCTTTCAATCTTATTCACCCCGCCTATCTCCCTACCAGCATTTCTGTCTGAAGTGATTCATGCAGAGGAGACAGCCTAGTTTTCATCTGAACACAATGACGCATATGAAGAGCAATCATTTCCTAAAACAGCGTGGAAGTGTTTCAAAACACAGAGCAAGTGTTACCTTTATCCCCGTTCTTTAATGGCCTCTGTTACTGCAGTGAGCCAGCCAGCTGCACACGGCATCCTGATTTAAACCCAGCTGACCTCTGTGATGCCGCAACAGAGCTCAGAGACCCACAAGAGACCTCTGCTAAGAGCACCCTGACTGCTATGGGACATCAAACTCCTCCCCTTTCTGTCATACAACGAGCACTGCGGCTTCAGACCAAGCTGAAAAACTATTCTGAGAGTCCATACCTTGTTTTTTAGGATTGCTTCTTGAAAGATAACTGATCTGGCTTCAAACTGATCTCGCTACTCCAAGTCCGATGAAAGGAAAATTTCAACCTCTAAGTCCCACGTTCTAAGTATGAACCAAAACAAGTGCTCTCACTGAGAAGCAGAGGCAATTTAATTTTCAGTTTTGCACGAGGACTGACCCAGCAGATACTTCCTGGGAATACTTCCCAGGGTAGGTCCTGAAAGGGTGAAAGGCAGGGGATATCTAGTTTGTGAATCCCAAGAAGATTCAGTCATCTCAGCAATGCAGGGGGATGGCAAGACCTCGTTGACCATTTAAACAATGACGGAAAGAGAGAAGAAGGATGTCCTCTGACTCTCCATCTTCCTGCCTTACACATTTAATCTCAAAAGAGAAAAACTCCAGGTCCTTGCTACAACAACAATTAAAGGACACTGTCAGAGCAAAAACATTCCCAATAAAAATCTCTGTAAACCTGAATACAATTATGTCAGTAGTTTTCTTGCACATTATATTCAGCCTAACAGACTGGTAATGTGGTAGTTGGCTGCAGGTATGAAATTCAGAATTAAATATCAATGAAAATTCTATAATGAACCGCAAACCCCCCGAACAACTAAGATTTGATCTAATCTCAAAAGACCAAAGTGCATCATCCCATTTGCTTTTGTAAATGTCACCACACGCTTTCACTTTATGTGTAAAGTATTTCACACAACAGTGTCACATGGGTTTTAACTTACCTGGAAATTAGTGAATTGCAACGAATGAAACCTGGACACAAATGTAAAGCATGTTCGTAAATGCTCTCTAGAATAGCAGAAAGAAGTTCAGCTGTACCAAGTTCTTACCCACTGTAACACAAATTATTATTTTGTACTTCAGTGCAAACAGAAAACCCAAATAATAGTTCATAACACAGAAGATACTTTAAAAATACTCATACTTGCCTACTGTATCTTAGAGTGTGATATTAATCTTCAAAGTGCTGATAATGATCCTAGAGTGTCAAGAAACACACTTGCAATATTGTCTTTATAAAAGGGATCATGAATTGGGCTTGCTCTGATATAAATCCCTAAAGGTTTTTCGGAGGAAAGAGAGGTTTTAATTCACAAGTTTTATCTCCACAGGTTCAGTAAAACACCAGCCATTAAGTCAGTGTATATAAACAAACTGTGTTACATGTGTTAAAAGTTTAACTACAGCACAATGGTTAGGGAAAAAAACAAACCACAAACCACCTATTTCAAGGACAGTTGTAACCTCTTGCCTTTATTTATAAATGGAAATAAGCTGCCACACAGTTCAGCAGTAAAGGAGGATAAAGAACTGATAATAATCCTTGTGCTCCTCACATGAACTCCAACAAGGCACTTGAATGAGACTTTTAAAGCTTTAAATTGTCCATCAAGACACAGAATAAATTTTGCTAATCCTGGTACCACAAATTACTAATCCATCTGGAAAGCTATTTTTTTCTCATGTGTTTACAAGGATCTAAATGTCATCAGACAGAAAGACAACTAGGTTAGTAGCATGTTAAAAAAACCCAAACAAAATCTCAAAAAACACAACCCGACAGAAATAAACCCTCCGAAGCAGTTGCCCCCAGAATAAGAAGGATTTGCAGTACTTACAGCTTTCAATCTCCAGCGTGCAGTTCTGCTCATCCAGCGGATATCTCCGGAGGTCCATCATGCAGGCAGCTGTTGTGGTAATTCTAGGAAGCAACAGAAGAACCTGTTAACGTGTCTTGCTCCAATCTCCCCTTGATCCCCCTTCACTGACAGAAGAAACTGAAGCTCTGCCTGGTTTTGCCTGAACGCTGTGTGTGCTGTTTCCCTGGAACTCACGCTGTCCTAGCAAGGTTAGGCCAGGCTGGTGCAGAGAGCTGCCCCTCAGGACGAGGCTTTGCTGCTGTGTGCCAAGCACAACTGGCTGGCCAAAGCATCGGGGGATGTGCTTCCCCACCAGAACAAAACTGAGAGAACTGCACAGCACCAACTGTACAGGCTTTCTCTGAAGTGAGAGGTTGACCAAATGAATTAGCTCAAATCATAAGTTTCGAGACGATGAGGTCACACACCTCCAAAATGGGACCCAAGATGGGGTAGATGAAGTGCCTACAGCACATGCAAACACCCTAAGACACGACAGGGTCAGTAGCTATGTCTTTCTAAGGTGTACATGAGAGACTGAGTGACTAAGCTGCCCTCTCAAAATCCTGTCCCCTGCTATGAGAGTTACCGGTCTTTCATAGTAAATATTTAGAACATTCAATAACTGATTAAAAAACTTCCTGTACATTCTTTGTTCTCACAAAACAACTCCAGAGAACTCTTTCATTTGATGGACCTCATACTTTCTCCTTAAATACCTAAGAAGTTTTCATTAGAGGCAGAAAACTACAGTTGCCTGCTAAAATTCACTCAAAATTTACTTCAGCAATTGTTTTTGTGAAGCACTTGAAAATCTTCATTAGTACCCTTACTGTCCCCATCCAACAATGCCTTACTGTCATTTCCAGAAAAAAAAAATCCCTGTATATCCCTTCAAATAAAAGAGAACAAAAGCAGGGGTAAGTTATTCCTACAAACATTGTCCTGCCTCTTTCTTGTCAATTTAGACAAGATCTCTTAATTGTACATTTTGACCATTCCCATGTATTGGGCTCTCCAAGAAAAGGGACACCTTTTGGCACCAACTTTTTTCTTCACTCAGTACAGGGACACTCACAGAATTGCTTTGGAAAATACAATGTTCTCAGTCAGTGTGGGTCACCACACCTGCTTCAAAAGAAGCTTCCTGGAGTGGACAAAAGCAAATGAGAAAGAACTTTGGCTCTGCTCAATGGAAGCCTTCGAGCTTTTACCAAAACCAGCCAGCAGAGGAATACATGTTTGTTGATAGGAAATGAAGCAAGCAGCAGCATATATTGTACATTAAAAAACCCCAAACTCTTGGTAGTTCATACTCGATTCCTTATTTTTAAATTTAAAGGACAATCAAATAAATTGCCCAGTTTCAGTATCAATGTAAGACTGATTACTTTTGGGAAAACTTTAAGAAAGGTGCAGCGAGACCAGAAAAAAATTACAGCTCGTTTTTTGTTTGATTGTGGGGTTTTGGGGGGAGGTTTGTTACTTTGTTTTCCTCAGTATTTCTGTACCTATGTGTATATTACAGTCAGGAGTTTTAGCAGAACTTCAGTAGTTCACAGAGGAAAAGGCAGGAGCCCAGACTTACAGCCGAGATTTAAATGCGCAGAAGAATCGTGGTAAATACACACCTGGCTGACTACTAAGTTTTCTAACGGCTTTCTCTGCACTAAACATTTCCTACCAGAGTGTACCAGACCTGGGGCTTCCACACAGAGACAGCCCCCTGCCCTGTGCCACGGCCAGCCAAGTGTCTGTTTGACTGATGGTGGAGCAGAGCACTCACAATTCTCACAGATCTGCTGCAGCGTTTTGGGTGCGGCAAACATGACAAAAGGGGCTGAAGACAGGAAGGATACCTGCAGACAGGTAGGATAATAGCTCTCTGGTGAACATCATCAGATCATAAAAGAGACAGTGCCTCACCTCACCAGAAAGCAGAGAAAAAAATAAATGATTGGTAAAGCAGAGTTTGAATCAAGCCAAAGCAAAGTACTTAATTCAACTTACTTGCTCTTTCTTATCCATAATACAAATCCATTGAACTAAAATGTCATTTCCTCTCCTTGTACATCTATCACATTTTTACCCTGACTTCTCACAGTTATGGCAAAGTAGAAGTTCTCTTTCATCTTCATAATTATTTCAACAACAAAACTAAATTTGGTAATTCTTAGTGGTTTGCAATTCATGATGAATAGATAAATCGAATTCCTAAAGCAAGAGAATGCAAGAATTGCCACCTCAGAACACTTTTAAAGGCAGGACACATGACCCAAACCTTTTCTGAAAGAGAAAGAAACAGCAGTTCATTACAACAGTTGGAGCACTTGAAACAGGCCTAAAGTCTCCTCCCCAGAGCAGAGATATTTCAATTTTCATAAAAGGACTAAAAATACTTGTTGTACAGCCTGGACTAGTGCAAAAATATAATGTTGTACTTTGCATAATGTAACCTTGAGAAGAAACACTGAAAAAATGAAAGCTTTTAAAAAAACACTGTGTCTCAAGGCACTGCAGTCACTGGGAGATGGAACACAACAGCACCCAGAGAAGTCCTGGATTGAATGAAACACCCTAGAACTGTCTCACACACTAATCTTCATCTGCTGCTAAAGGAAGAGAAACTTTGGGATATTTATGATTCCCACAATGAAAACGAGCCTTCATCTTCCTCTTTCATGATCTGTATTTTGAACGTAGACTCATTACAAAACACAAAAAAAGCAAACCCTGAAGCACCACTAAACTGACTAAATGAAGGATTATGGAGACCTAAAGAAAACTTCATGTGTCCAAAAAGCATAGCTACAGTGCAAAGAAACCTGAACCACAACTGACTTGCAAGGAAAGTTTGTTGTCAATAATTCAAAGTAGTTCATATAAACTATTATTTCTGAGAAAGCTGAAAATCTGCTCATCTCCAAACCTCTGGGGAGGTTCTACAATTCAAATAAGAACTAGAAATTGGAACTCCTCCTTTCACAGGCCAAATGTGAAGGCCATAAAGAACTTGTTTTTAAACACTCCCAAACCTAAGAGGTATGCAGAAAATAATACCCATATTATAATATCATCCTAGAAGTGTTAGTAGTTCTTATTTTTTAGTGCTATGGAGGGGACAGTTTTTCAAAATCCTGCACATTTTGCTTTTCTGACAAGTTCAAGTGGGATTTGAAATTCAGAATAGCAACTTAAACAGTTCTGACATCACTAGTGATTTAAAAACAGCACTGGAGGACAGGAGAGCAATGCCAATGACATGTGGAGATGGACAGGATCCAATTCCCTCTTGGAGCTGCAGAGGCTCTGCAGCTGTGGAGAATAAGAACAGAAACTTATCTGTGCCCTGGAAGGAAGCAGCCCTGACCTGTAATTACAGGATTACAGACACTGCAGAAATGCTGAGCAAGAAGCTCAGATGGCTCTTCTGAGGGTACTATGAGAACCTTCTAACACCCCCTCTATTGTTCTAGCCCTGACAGATCGGGAGCCTATGGAGTCAGAGCTGAAACCCAGGAAATTAAAAAGACTAATCCTTTTTTTAAATGTATGCAGGTACATCCTGATGAAAGCAGCATGAGGTTCTGCCTCAGATTTGCGTACCTGAGGGCAGACAGAGCCCCCACGAACAACACCAGGAGCAATCCAAAAAGCTCAAAAGGATACCACAGACTGGATCTCTCTATCAAGGACTTTGTAAGAATCCTCTGCTCACACTGACTGGGAGTCAGGAACTCTCTGAATTATTCACTGAAATCATGTACTGCAGCTCAACCCCCTGTTCACCTCTGCTTCTTGGAAAAAGTTCTTCTGCAGACAGCTGGAAAACATCTGTGACAGAAGCAGAACCAGCTGCAAATACAGGGAAATTCTGGGAACAAAACTTCAATGTGATAAATCTCTCTCCTGGGCACTACTGGATTTAGACACATATCAAGGTTGTTAGACATACTAACAAATGTACTTTTAAATTAAAATGGATTTCTTGCTAATTAGAGAGTTCGCAGAATTTTTCCTCCATCTGCTTATTCACAGAAAAGCTTCCCTTGTGTGATCATAGTTTGAGAGCTGGCTATAGCAAAGGATAAAAAATAGTGACATTTCTACAAGTTCAACATTAAGTCTAAACATTTAGCTATTGACTACTATAATCTTTCAACTGTAAACAGCATACAGAGTTTCTCAGAGTAGCTTTATAGGAAAAAAAAGAACAGTTTTATTGACACTGATGTCTCTATTTGAGATGAAATTACATTCACATGCTACCCAGAATCTGTAATATGCTCTCTCCTACCACCACTTCTCAACATTTCTGGAGTATTCCAACCTAAGTGCCAGGAGCTCATTTTTCTTACTCCATTAAGAGCTCATTATCTAAAGACATGCAGATATTTCCCCTTGTTTCTGTGGTGTGCAATCCTTGAACAGTCAGGTGCCCTCTGAAAGCACCTGGTGTATTTGTTAAAGCTGGCGGTATAGCCAGAACACGAGTTAAGAATGTGAAGGATAAAATGCTAAAGCACTTTCTAGTTTCAACGCAAAAAAGGCAAAAACTAGTAGCTGATAAAACCCAGCAAGTCAGACCACACAGAAACTTCAGCCTCAGTAAGCTTTGTTGTTGTTGATACTGCTGGTAAAAGAAGCATATCAGATTTTTAAGAGGAAACTAAAACCTACGTGCCTCTGATCTTCCTTGGGAAGAAGCTCTGCATTCCTCTGCTGACGGACAGCCTATTTTGCCATGTGCATCCCTGCAGGGAAGAGCCATGGAAAAATGGAGCATTTGGCTATTATTTCATGGTAAAAGAATTCTGACTCAGAAGAACCAGAATTATTTGCACATTTCCATGCAATGTGCCCAATTTCCTGCTATACTGCCATGTAAGTACCTCTTCTTTAAGTGAGATAGCATTTCCCATCCTGTCACTGTGTCTAAAATTCAGTCATAACATCATGTTCATAATTTAAACCCCTGCAATAAGCACACATCACTGCAGTAAAATCTTCTGCTACAGTAAACTCAGCTTTACACTGAATTTATTCAAACCTTTCTGTGAAGTAGTATGTTCTCCTCTAGAAAATAACACCCACATAACATGTCAGAAGAGCTCAGAGGAGCACTTCAAAATTTTAATATTTTATCACTGCGAAATGTATTCTTGTCTTTCAGCATTCACTTCACTTCTCCCTTTCAACAGAAATAAATAAAAGGCAAAATGCTAAAACACTGCAGGACTTACAGAAAATGAAACAACATGAGCATGATGAGTAGTATGAAACAAGCATCCTTGGTATGAAGACCTAGTACGTCTCCTACACTTACACAGAGTTCATAATTCTTTTGCTTTATTAACCATCACTGGAAACGTGAAAGTTTTATTTTCAAATGTTTTGCAAAAACACATTTCTTATTCTGGTTGTGAAAATTGCATGTCTGCTTTACTCAGATAATATCAGTATTGAAATAAGAAGCAAATTATTTTCCCTTCTTTCTCTTAAAATTTTAAAATGTTACCACCCAGATCATGTTGCATAAAATAAATCATATATAGAAAACATCTTTAATCCAGTTGTTCTGGTATTACATCACATTAAATACAGACTCTCAAACTATGGAAGAGAGCTAGAACTTTCTAAGGAGACACATAAATTTGGTGGTCTTTTAATCAATTCTCCGTGCCTAAAATAACCAATGCTGAGTTCTAACGAGTACCTGGACTGTAAACATACCCTACATTAACAGCTTTTATTCCAGGATGATAAAGATACAACGCTTAATTAATAACTGAAGAGCCAGGGAAAAAAAGGAATCTCTTCTCCAAAAAATATGCACTGCTTCAGTGCACAAATTGTGCAGGTGATACTGCCTCTAAAAACACAGAAATAAAGAAATACAAATTACCCCAGGTAAAATAGTACTAACTACTTTTATAGCCTTAACAGAGTGACAGCTACAGCAGCCCTACACCCTGCAGTGCAACACCTGGCTTTGGAGGAACGGCCTTGTTTCCCCCCGGGATCTGTCTGTGTTTTATCACGCGGGGCTCAGAGGGCAGTGACCCCCAACACACGTGCAGCACTCGACCCCCAGCACCGCTGGAACAGCTGCTGGGAAGCCCCTTCTAGGTGGGTGTCGGTGCTGCCACAACCTGAGCTCCTGCACCTCCCTCTGTCAGGGACAAGCCTGAGCTCTGCATGATGAGCTCCCACAGAAACTCCAGTCACTTCTTCAGGAGGTTCTTCATCTGTACTTTCTGTGTACCTGATTTCTGCCAAATCCTTCCTTCTCACAAAATGCCCCCGAGAACATTACCAGTTACTTGCCTATTCAGGGAAACTGAGTGGAAAGTATTTTCACTGTTCTGGAGAAAGGAAGTTCTACTAGAGTTAAAAATTAATGTGAAAGTCAAAACAATCTTCAGTAAAAAAGGCACATTCAGTTTTATGATTGAAGCTTATTTAGTAATTCTTACAGAAGTAGTAAGATAAGAGCCCAAAGCTCCCTTTCCTCTCTGGCTTTCGCGAGTCAGACAGCTCATTTCCCAGAGGAAAATGTCAATAGAAATAATAATAAATTTAAGTGGATTCTTCGTAAGCAGAATCATTCTCAGATCCAAAAAGGTGGGAAAAGTCAGTAAAAGACCCTCCAGCACAAACCTGAAGTTATTACGTCTCTTTCAAGAACCTTTACAACAAAGCAGTAATCCATAAAATTCTAACCCTTGCGAAACTCTGAGACAAAAGTAAAATGAACTCTCCCTGTCCTGAAGCAGGAGTCACACTTTAAAAGCAATCAAACAGGGAGACAGAGTCAGCATGAAGGGCAACTGAGCAAAGCACAGTAGAATAACAGACACAAGTTATTACTTAACAACTCAATTCTTATTAGAAACTTATCTACACAGCCTGGCATGCAAGAAGAGTTGTGCTGCCTCTGTGTAGGATTTCAATTAGACCATTTACTCTCTATGCCGTTTTTTCCCCATTAGACCATCTACTATAAACTTTTGTAATTCTAGCCAAAAAAAAAAAAAGGAAAAGGTCTAAAAATCAAACTGTCCTTCACCAGATATTCAGACTGAGAAAACAGCATGCTGAGCAATCCCCCGTGTCACACGGAGGCATATCCTGAGCTACCCCACAGCAGCACAGCTCCCTCTCCCATGGAGCTGGATGTGCTCTCTAGAGCCTTGCAGTGCTCTGGCAAAATGCTTCTCCTGACCTCTGGTACCTCTTTCATTCTCGACCTGAGATATGAGCCACTAGCAAATAACTGCAGAAAATAATTTTATTTTTTAAAAATTTCCAGTAAGAACTGGAAGCACAGGCAGTCACTAAGCACATCAGAATGAGAATGATGTAGCTAAAATCTCTGCTGTCCCCACCCTCCTCTTCCCTTGTGCATCCTGCAGGCTTAATACTGAGCCGCAAGTGAAAAAGAGAAACTTTTGTACTACTATTGAGCAAGCTGATTAAATCTCCTGTAATCGGTCCGTACAACGATTCAGATATCCTTGGAACTGACTATTGTCAGAAAATCATTATCTCTTGCTTTGCAAATAAATATTTCAGCTTCACGCCGATATTTAGGGCACAACAAGAGAAGTATCCAAATATGTAATTTCGCCCTACTGACATCCTTTCAAATATCACTGTAATACCAGCTGTCAATAATGAGAGAATACAAACAAATACCACAGATTAGCCTAAAGATCCAAAGCATCTGGAGTTCGTATACAGAACAAGTGACAAGGAAAACAAATATGTTCACACACTCCTATTTACATAGCATCATAAATGATATTTGTTCCTTAATCATCTGTCCTCAAAACAAGCTGGTTCTGACTTATAGAGCTTATCCCTGCAGCTCTATTTTCCTTTGTTTTTTGTGACCAAATCCCATTCTCAATCCCTGCCAAACAGGTTAGCGAGAACTGGGTTTCAGTGACTGAGAAGTATTACATATCAACTAATCTGTTATCTTTGATTTTACACAAATCTTTATTATTGATAATTCCTGAACTGTACTTCACTGCTGCATCACCCAAGTCAAGTTTAGATTTAACAGACAACAAACTCTGACCACAATATTATTGTCATGATACCCCAATGAATACTTAGTACTGACCTATACAATTTCATTCCTAAGAATCTTTTTACCAATGTTTTTCTCTAATTTCTTTATATTATTTGATCTACTAATTCCTGTAACCATTACAATAAATAATAGTTTTTATTGCAGAAAGTTACCATTATGTGACTGCAAAGAAGTAATAAACGCAATTAGACTGAACTTTTTCTTCCACAGCTCTAATGCAGTAATCACACACACTGCACAGAGTTTTTAAAGCCCTCAACTCAAGCACTCAAGAGTTGGTACAGGAGCACCAAGGGCCTATTGCAAGGTATCAGAGTGGTACAACTGACATAACCCAGAACAACAATTCAAAAGGGCACTGTGGGATCACAGATGAATCCTTGGGGGAAGGTTTTAATGGTTGTTTCTAGAGCAGTGGTTATGTCCATGGAGTAGTTATTTATTACTGAGCAGTATCAGGTTTATCATTCATGAATGACAACAGTTTTCTCTAGAAAAGCAAGGAATTTAAAGAGTCAACAGCATTCAAAGGAATTATGTAACAAGAATATGGAAAAAACTCACAAACAATATATCTAGAATAAAATTTAGTTTTGATTCTATGTTCTGGATGCACCATATAGGTAGGACTTCACACGTGCACTTGCACAAGAACTGCAGGACCTGTGGATCCAGGTGTCCAAGTGCATTTCAGGCACTAGTTACTGACTCATCACAAGGCTGCAGAGGGGTTGGATAAAGACATTTTTAAGGCAGAATGAATTTTTTCAGTGTCACAACCTCAATTAGGATTCAACAGTCCAATCCTTTAGTCCAGTGTGGTTAATTACAGACTACTCCCAACTACCTCTCTTCCTTTCGTATCTTTTGTAAAACACTCCTGCCCATGTGCCTTCATGATGCACAGGCAGAGGCTGCCACTGTACTGGGGGTGGGGGGAGAGGCAGCACTGGCAAAGGACAGGAAATTCTGCTGCCAATTGATCTGGAACCGCCTCGTTTTGTTTCAGAGATGTTGTTATTTCCAGAAGATTTGTTTTGGTTGTATTGAGCATATCACGTAATTTATTCTGTAGAATAGACTGGTATCTAAAGTTTTTAAAAACATGTATTATTTATCAATTAATGTTTCAGTGCTCATATTTACTCTCACAAGTTATCCAAGGAGATGTGCATATATGCCAACCAGGACATCAAATCCTGCACTGAGTAAATAAGATGATTGTTGATCATACTCCCTCTTTTCTTTCCCCTGACAAAGAGTTCTACTGACATGATACCTAAGCCAGTAGAATTCCTTCTTATTTTCACAATGAAAAAATAAATTACTTAGAATTGCCTCCCATCACATGCCAGGTGTCACACCTGGCCTCAGTGCTCCTCTCAATTTGTTAGGCTTATAGCTCCCATTTCTTATGTGATCTATTTTAGACACCAAATAGACTTATTGCTTTAATATATTATTAAAGTAGCAACAATATTATTTTGAAAATGGGAAGCCATGTTCTCCTTGAACATTTCCAAATCAGTATCTACATTTCAGATCACTTCAACTTTAGCTAAGAGTTCAGTGGATGAGTGAGAGAAGCATACCAATGAGTCAAACCTAATGACTAAAATTACCAGGCATCTAAGTGAACTCCAGCTTTCCTCTTGAAATCCATTTCCAAAGGGAAATCTCTTTCTGTGCCATAGTTCAGATGTTTACTTACGACCTTTCTCTTCCTCGTCTTCATTTCAGAACATTCATAACTTCGCTCCGAACAGAAACAGGAAAACCACCCCAAAGACTTCTGGCATACCAGCTGCACCATACTGGCAAGAGGCACTGAAGGCTTGATCAGAGACGTAACACACTGAATGTTGGAAATCTTAAACAGAAAAGCTGCACAGGGGCTGCTTTTGTATATCCAGTTGGTCCTTTCCTGTTTATGAAATAAAACCTTTGAAACTTCTCAGTAAGGAGATCTCAGTGGCCAGAACTCTAATGCATACACTGAAATAAAAACAAACAAACAAAAAACAAACACAAAAAACCAGGGAGCTTCCTCCTAATTACCGTATTTTGCTGCAAAATATGCTTTTTAATAAATAGAATCTGTTTTCCCTTAAGACAAGCTTCAGTAATCTTACCAAGGTCCCTGCTCCATTCTAACGGTAGTAAGACCCATCGGTTTCTATAGTCACTTATTTGCATGGGTGATCAATAAAGCTATTAGATTTGGAAGATACTTGATCTGACCTGCCAAAGAGCCTGTGCTGACCCTCTATACAACACCATTAGCAGGCAGTGTATGACCTGAGTATCAGAGAGAGCCCGAGTTCAACTCATCCTAATCAGCATTTAATCAGGTCTCTGCTTTCCAGACTCATGCAGACAGTGGGTATCACTCCTAGCATTTTGTACAGCCAGAACTGCATTGAAACACTTCACACTGCAGTGGAAGTTGAATCAATACATAGGCTACATAGGAAGGATTTCTTTGTACTCTGTATTTTTACAATTTCATTTAGAAAATGTGTCTCCCACTGCTTTCCATGTTACGTTGGCTTTACATGAACCTTCTCTTCTCCGAGAAACAAGAGTAGTTCACATCTGAGGCAGATGAAGAGTCAGCTGAAAAATATCAGTCCTACCCAACACAGCAAACATACATCTAATGAGAAATTAAATGATTCTCTCAGATATGTCAGACCTGTCCTGGACCCATTCCCTCAATTCAAGGAATTTTAAATGTGATCATTTTGCTGTAAAAAGTGCATATTTTTCCCTTTTTTTTTTTTTAATTGATCTCTAAAATTACTCCTATGCTTTACTTTTAAGTAAAAGTCTTTTATACATAAACAATCAGACAACACATGCTGAAACTCAGTATATCAAATTCAGGGCATTGGGAAGCATTTACTTGATTAAATGCACAGGTGCTTTGAGGTGACTGCAAACAAACACTGGCATGAACCCACGAGGTGGAAGCACCACTGGCACAGGAGGCCCAGCACAAAGCCAGCTCCAGGCAAAGCAGGCGTTTGGTGGCTCTGCGTCCTCTCCTCCACATCCTCACCCACCCTGCGCTGGGCACGGGAGCAATGGTCATCTAGCATGGGAGCAATGGTCATCCAGCCACAGCCCTTCACCAAAACCCCTGGAATCCCAGCATGGCGTGCACATCCACACAGCTGGTCATCCAGCCACAGCCCTTCACCAAAACCCCTGGAATCCCAGCATGGCGTGCACATCCACACAGCCGGCTCGTACTAGAGGGTGGGAAGAGGTGAGGACAGTTTCCATGAACCAGCTGGCACAAACACCTCTGCATTTTTTCAGTGTACAAGGATAACAATACCACAACAACAACACCCTCAGTCCCTCCACGAGCCCTAGTACTTGTGGGAAATATGCTGGAAGAGCTTCTTACGAAAACTACTCAACGGGAAAGTCTGGGCAGGGATGGGGACTGCAAGTGAGCATTGCCTGCAATGGGAGGTCAGGAGGAGAGAACACCGTGTAATGAAACAGCCACACTTTTATGGGCAAGCAGGTTTCCCAAGAGAGTAATATGAAACAATTAATTAAAATTATCTTTGTCATTTCTTGAATGGGTAAGATAATTCTGAATAAGCCAGTCCAGCATTCTCATCTCACAATACGTGTTCCCAAGTATCTGGTTAAATGCTGTATAAGGAGAAATATCCATCTTTTGGGGTTATTTTTTGTTTGGGCTTTTTAATTGTCACAACACTTCAATATTTCAGATAAAAATTTACTTTCAGGTATTTCAAGTACTGACCAGAATTCATCACTACTGTCATGTGTTACAACATGCTGATTTAATCTAAAGCTAGAGCCAGTGACTCTGCAAAATCTCTCTTATAGGTGGTAAATCTCATTTCTAACTGTAGACCAGAAATTTAGCAAACAATGTCAGCAGTTTAATAACCCTCTTGTTAAGGTTAAATGTTTTTCCCCTGATGCCACTCCAAGCTGACAAATGAGAAGACAAATCAAATGAGCGTCAGCACGGCACAGCCGTTCTTTGGGAGTTAAGTGGAGTCTGCTTTTACTGTAACCCACATTTCCCAGGGACACAGACATGAGGTAATAACCAGCTTTCTCAAAATGGCTGCACTTTCCAGCATTTCCAACAGTCAGAATCTCAAATTTTGGATGCTGAAAGCATGTAAGTATGGTTGTGGCGCAGCGGCTCTGCCTCAGCTTTCCATTTACTCAGTCACCTTCTAATCAACTGATTCAAACATGACTTCAAAAAGATATTAATAACTTCTCTCTTCTTGGAATAGCAGAAACACTCCTAAATTCAGAATACCAGCACCCTACTCAGAGGGCAAACTCCACATTCTGCAAAGCCTTTGTATTTTCTGCGTTAGGTAACGAGAACCATGTTCTGGGTCAGCCCAACCCTGCAAGGAGGAAAACCAAGTTCCCTTCAGGTCCTTTCCAGTCTTTTTAGGTCACTTCTCCATTCACACTTCTCCCTGATTATATCTCATGGACCTTGACATGTGCCAAAGTCTCTCTCCTCTCTCTCAGCATCACTTCTCTAGAACCCAAAGGCTCATCACCCCCTCACCCCCTCCCCTTGTAAGCAGCTTCAAGTAGAGAGGTTTTCAACCCTGTATGGCCAGAAACAACATATATGTAATTGATAAGGAGGCACCAGAGGTAGAACTCACTGACAGGAAAAGAACTATCCTCTCAGTTTGCAAAAGTAACAATGAACTTCCTTTGACTGTACCCACAACACAGGATCTTTCCTAAACAAGCAGAAAGCTCAACAGAACAAACTAAGCTGCCCCAGTATTTGATCAGCAGTGATACTTAAAAGTAAACAAGCCTTTAAATTATGAGTAAAATATGTAAAATCTGCAACTTCTCTGAAGAACATACCCAGAAAATGTTTGAACACAAAAATATCAATATTACCTTGTTAAAGAAGCAATAATAGAACATCCAGGGAGTAGGATGGCCATGACAGACAAAATAATAGAAAAAATGAAATTTTAAGGAATTGTCTCTATTAGTTGTGCCTAAATTAAAAAATTCCTTTTCTTTCTTGCAGGCCATATGAATGGAGAAATGTATGAGTAGGAAAGAAAGGCAAAACACTAAAAAAAACCACTAAAGAAAGCAGAAGTATTTACTTTCCACATGTCACATACAAATTACACTCGAACTCTAGTGATTGGAAAGAATGGTTTCAGTGAACCTTCAATACCTGTGAATCTTGGCTGAAGTTTTGGTCAGGTTACAGATTGAACTGTGAATCTTTTGAAAGCATAAAGAAGGACTTACAGTTCCACACACAAACCAGGCCCCTGCAAGTACCACATGTTGTCAGTAGGAATGAACATTCAGTGCTCCTGGCTGGGATTTTCCTTAAGGTTTCAGGCAAAGCTTGGCACAGGAGTGTTTAAAAGAAGAAAGTGCATGTCCAAGCTCTGCCTTTTAGCAACGAGATGCAATCAACAGTACTGGATTTAAAAGGCAGGTGATGAATCACAAATCTCCATAACTAAGGAGATGGCAGTACACCCTCTTTGCATGGTGTAAATGTCACGAGAGGAGGAGATGGAAAGCCAACTATCACATAGCTCAGCCACTGCCATCTGCACCATTAATATATGCTCTAAGCAACGAGGGAGTAGGAGGAAAAGCATCATCACTTATGACTGTGCAGTCATTAGCCAAGATCCTAATCTTCATTAGACAAACGAATTAAAATTCCCCAGTTACTGAAGCTGTCACTGTGGCTCCAAAACAGTGCTCTATAAATGGGCCCACTGGACTAGGATGAGAACACTGCATTTGAAGGAGTACTTAGTAAGCAGCAGCATGACATCAAGATAAACTGACAATCCAGTGCTATTAATCCAAGGACACTCTTCTCCCTTCCCCCTCCCCTACAATACAGAGAAAAAGTAAATAGAGCACATGCCAAATTTTAGAGAAAAACAATAACTCAGGGGATAAAAAAGGTCTGTAATTCAATGAAAAACTAACCACAAAAACACTGGCTTTCCAAAAGTTTGAGAGATTGTACAAACTTTGCATTAGAAAACTGCTGATCAGGAGGCCTGGATGAGCACACAGGGATGAGGCAGAACAGTAAACCTAAACAAAGCCAGAAGAGGAGAAGAAAATGCATTTTCAAAGCAAAACGGTCAGTGCTAAGAATATACTTGATCAATTAAAAATCGGGGGAGGGTATTTTCATTACTACTCAATATTGAAAATAATACAGAGTTATGCTCCAATAGGGAAGGGGAATGTTTTTGCTACCATTAACCCTGTGTGCCAACACTGAGAGGGACTTGGTTACCTAAACAGAAACTCTCCCACGGTCCTGGGTATAGAATGTCCTCACCAAAGTTTTTTTAGTAGATAAATCCTCTGATGCAGAGCTGAAACTCTGTTCTTTTAACTAATATCCCACTTGCAGAATGGAAGACAATAGATTATTTGTCACACTAGGCCTGAACTATCAGTGTCTTTTAAAAAGGACTCAGAACATTTTATTTTCCAGGGCTGGTAGGAGCTGTTGAACAACAAATAACTGCAAGTAATAAGACTTTTCACTTGCTCATCCCTGTCAAAACTAATGAACATGAATGAACCCTCATATCCTGTTCATTTCTCTCAACTGAAACGGAATTCTGAAAGTCTCAAAGTATAAGGATACCTTATTTCTATAAATACCCTTGGGATTGTGCCATGGGCACAATACTAAATCTGCCACATTCCCACCCACCCTGCACATTCAGGATTATAGTAGTGGCATTAGAGCTAATTGCTCAGGCCCAGCAAACTCCCTGGGATCACCAGTTTGGCCATCAGTAACATACCTAACACAAGACACAACACAGTATACAGATCCAAACAACAGCCATTTTTGCTACCTATTGCAGTGACAAACACAACTTAAAGGAAAAAGTTAGCTATGTGAAAAACCTGCTTTTCTTGTTTTCTTTCTTTCGTAAGATTCAGTCATAATTATCTTTGCCTATCTGAAGCTATACAGTTCAGGCACTGCATCTATTAGTCATGTATTTCCTAACTGCCTTCTACTGATCTAATATCATAATAAGGTTCTATAATATCTATAATGAATAGTAGAGGTAATACTTAATATTTACCTTCATTCTTGACATTAAACAATATTACTCTCCATGCCCTTTTACTTGTCTTCAGTTCTGTGGGGCAGTGTCCTCACTGCTCACAACGTCAGTGCTTTGCTCAGTCTTACCACTACTTCCAGAACCAGGACACAGACTATTTTCCCAGCAATCCTATAAACCATATACATAGAGTGAATGGAAATTAAAGGTGTATTGAAATAAAATGGAAATATTAACCCTAAAGAAAATTAAAGGAGGTGAAGCAGACGAGAAGTGACCAGATAAGACAGCTGAATAGGAGGCAATCCTTCAATACATGGAAACTACCTTCAGTACTCATGGAAAAAAAATATTAATGCAGAAAAAACCACCAAAATAAAACAACAACAAAAAAAGAAAAAGCCACCAAAACACCAACCGTAACAGCACACTACTGGATTCTGAGACATCCCTACACATAAGACTTTAGATGGTTTTGGAAATAATGTTAAGTGTTCAATACAACAAAAGAAAGAGTACCATGATATAAGTTTGGGGTCTGTATCGAAGAAGGAGCAGAAAAGACATGATGACAGGAGGCCTGACTGAGATGGGAAACTGCAGGTGCTGTTGATTTACCAGAGTGTGACCCCACCTGCAGCATCAGTGAGTACCTACAGAACCACCTGGGTAGGGCAAAGGTTTTTTCCTAGTCCTTGTGTACAAAGATCTTTATACTCTCAAACAATTGGATTTTCACCTCAATTGGAATTTGCCTCCTCAGATTTTTCAGTTCTTTGTTTTTCTGCGTTTTTTTAAGCTAAAGAAAACTTTAAAGGTAACTCTGAATCCCACAGTATATGTATCTGGATATTACTTCAGGACCCTTCAAAAGCAAGCTGAGTATTTTGTATTTGTATTATAAAATATATATAACTGCAAATTAACAACACCTTTCTGAACACCAGCCTTCAATGTTTTATCCATATCCTTCAGTTTTAGTAATGTACAAATAATTTCCCTGAAATTATACTGTGTCTTCTCTATGACATAAAACCACCTTGCCTCAGAAGCGGAAGACAAAAGGCTATGAAAAACTAATTAACCTTGACTGTATCTTCAGCATCTCTTTCTTCAAAATTAAATAAACTATTCCATTTTGTTGGGAAAAGGGGTGGATGTTTCTTTAACACACAGCAGTGTCCTTAAACAATTCTTTTTCAGATAAATATTGCAGGTCTGGAATGTATTTCTGGAAGGCATAGCAAATTTGTAGGAAAATCACTAATGGCATCTCTTTCTTATGGCTACTCTATCACCTCTTTAAAAATCCAACAGCAACAAAAGTCATCTCCTCTCTGTCCTACTTGCCATTTCTGCTGCAGCATTAACACTATGAAAGAACATCCAAAGGCATTTCAGGATAACCATAATGGAATACTGTGTGCACTTTGGAGACCCCCTTGTAGGAACAGCCCACAGACCAATGTTTAAGGATGCACAGAGCTTTCTGCTTGCCAAGAATAAAATGTAGTCTGGGATAGAACTATGAAATAAGCTCCTAATGTGTATAAATAAAAATAGAAGGACGGGGGGATGAATATTCATTATTTGCCTCCTTGCCTTTGTCTTGTTTTCCATCTTGTGCACTGATGGTCATCTCTGCTTTTTACAAAGAGAACCAAATGGAGCAGATAGGAGCATCTTATACAGAGGAATGATACAATGAAAACACAGGTGATGGTATCTCCCTGAAAGATTAGAGCTTATCAGCAAGGGCTAAAAATAATTTACCTCCTCGGCTGACCATATACAAACATCCTGTAGTTCGGGGGATTTCCATGCAGTTTTCATTGCCTGAAATTTGGAATATTTTGGTAAAAATATCTATGAGGCAGACTATAACAAGCTTTATGATCACAGTAAATTCATGTTTTCTCACTTTCCCACATAAGCAGAAGCATTCCAAATTGTGTTCCTGTGCGGTATCAGCTACACTGCCTTGTTAAGGTGCATGACCTATTACTCTTAAAACTCACTTCTTACAAAGATACATGGTTAGCTAATTTTTGCTGGCATTTCTACCAGTAACAACTGTAAAAACTGGCACAACAATGAAGTCACAATTGCAAATAACAAATAACAAAACCAAAACAAACAATAACAACCAAACAAACAAATGACAGAATTGTAATGAACTGGGTTTTTTCTAGCTCCAACATTTCTGATGTTTATCCAGGTATTTCCAAATGAGAATAGGTTTGGGATTGACACAAATAACACACTGAAGTGGGTTAGAAAAGTTGTGATCCATGAGGGAAGCCTGCAAAATAAGTGCTAGACCACTTGGTCCTAATCATACTGTACCAGTTTTGGTTAATGCAAATGAACCTGAGGTCTCCAAGTGTTTCCCCAACAGCCACACATTCCTTGTTTCTCTCCATTTGGACACCGAAGGGAATGCACCATAACACTGTTCAATATAAACTGAAAACATTTTCTATTACCATTTTAAACAGGAAAAAAGCTGACATGCAACACCTTCTACAGTAAAGCCATCTTAGACTTGCAGTGATTGTTAAGGTCTATCACTACATTTTGTAAACGGAAACAAATGTTAGCTTTATAATCCCCAGTGGCTTTACAACCCTGCAAAGGGCTTCGGGAAAAGGAGATTTTTTTCCCATAAAAAGGTCATATGCTTTTCTATGCCTTTTGCTTCTCAAGATAAATTTTTGGAACAAATATTTCAAAATGTCAGAGTTTTAAAAAACAGGTCTGAGAGAGATCCCTGTCAGTAAATGCAAACATGCCATAAGCTGTGAAGTAGTTGTTTGGACAACAAGCAGGAGGAGCTGGGAGCCATCGTGCAGCCGGAAAACTTGGATGGAATTGCTGTGGTGGACACACAGTGGGATGACAGGCACAGCTGCAGGAGCCACATAAAACAGAAACTGTAACCTGTTGAAAGATGTCATGTATTTGATATCTGCATTTATTGCAATGTTTTTAAAAAATTGTTCTCAAGAGTATGCAAGATGGAGAAAACATAATGACTTCTCAATTCAGAAGCTGAGGAGGATAAGGCATTCTGGCAAACCCTCCCTGTGAAATGCTGAATGTGGATTTACAGTTCACACATGAGAACAATTTAGGGATCTGAAGATTTGTTCTTTTCCGGCAGTTGCTCAGAAACAACTGTGTGCACAGACTGCAAGCACGGGGATCTATGTGGTAGTGATCACACCCCTGAAACACCTTCTGCTACGGGAACAGCCACGTCTGAGGAACAGTCGACAGGTCGCACAGGGGGGTGACTGCTGGGCTCCTCTCTGTTCTGACACTGCAACATGCCTGCACAGAGCTCCTGCCTTGCGATTTGGCCTCTCAGGCTCCTCCTGGCCCCGAGACATTTCTCCCATCTGCTCAAACAGATGGCACACTCAAGTGGATTGAAAAGAAGGGTTTTCCAAACTTTTTCTGTTCTCTCTGTTCTCCACTGAGATGGTTCTAGACTAGCAGAAGCAGGCAGTGTTCTAGGGATGACTATTCAGAAACAAAAATGCAGCAGCAGCAGAACTACTGCCTTCTTACAAAAGGGATTTAGGGAGAGAAAAGCCTCTTCGCTGAAGGGGCAGTGCAAGTGGCTCATTCCAGCCAAAGGACCGTGAACAAGCACAGCCTGAAGTGCTCTCCTGTGCTGGCTTACACACACTCCTGGAGACTGGAGAACTTACCTGGAAGCACAAAGCATCAAGAGTTTCTTACAACTCATCCTAGCTTCTCTTCTAAGCAGGACTGAACACTGCTCCAGGAAAGCTCTCCTCAGTTGATTTGCACATTGAGGACCGTGAGAAATTTCAATTTTCAGAGAATAAAAAAAGAGAAAATAGATCCAAACAGATGAGGGAAAAAAAATATCTATAAAACCCCTTTAGACTTGAGGAGTTTAGGCAATTCTTATTTCTCAGAAACCATTTTACTGTTTTGTAAAGTTCAATAACAAGTATGATAAAACAGTGGGAAAACAAATCAGCTATTCTCTTCCCAGAAGGTGCATTACAACATAAAGGAAATGTTTTGGGGGCAAAAAAAAACCAAACCACCAAAATAAGATATTTAACTGGAATGAAAAATAAGCCCAAATACTTGCACCTTCAGATACAACACTTGTTAAGAAAAAAAAAAAGATTCCTTCATTTAATAAATGGTATTCTACAATGTCTTACATTAAAAATGTCAAAGGAAAGCTTCATCTGTACAATCACAAGAACAAATAAAAACTGTTGTGTGACTCACAAGAGGTATTACTACTTACAAAGACAGCATTCTCAGCATCACCAACTACCACCTCAAATGTGATATGATTAAAAACACTGCAGCAGGAAAATGACAGATTGCTGTAATCCTAAATTGTATAAATTATTAAATTTTAATTTAAGATTAAATGTTTGATGACCTCTATTTGTTTTTGGAATATGCAATACCCTCAGAGAAATTAAACTATTACATGGTTCTATAGCTGATAGAGTTTTTCTTACTAATATAGAGCAAATGCCACAGTCTGTCTGTTAGGCAATAAAACTCAGATTTTTTTTTCACTTCAATGTAATGTAATAATCTTGGATAATAGGGCTTTTAATGGAAAAGATTCCTGTGACTTAAAGCTTTTTTCTTATTAAGCTTAATTGAATTAATTATTCACATACTAATGATTTTACAGCCACTTCATAAAAAATAAAAGCAAAAGACCCTTTTGAATACTTATCCCATACTTAAAATCTATTAAAGGAACTGAAATAGAAAGATATCCTTGTTTTCTTTCAGATAGTGGAGATATTTAAACTACAAATACCCTCCTTGCTGCTGAGGATGGATGGTGAAATGACGCCATTCCAAATCAATCCTACAGCGAAATGCATATTTAATCTATAAGCCCTTAATTGAAAAAGATATTTATGACAGACAGTGATATCCTTTTTATTCCAAAAATTGCATCTGTCCTAAAACTGGCTCATTTTGTGAATGGGCTGCTATGTAGGAGAAGTGGAACAATGTGATTCTGCGGAGAATGAAGCAGATTTGTATCTATAAACCAGTTTTCCCAAGGTGCACTTTGGGCTGGCATTTTATAATTCTTCATAATAATGCGTGGCACTTATGTAGTGTTTTATGGGATCAAAGCACTTTACAAACTAATTAATTAATCTTCACAACACCCCTGTGAGAAGGCAGGTTTTAGCTTTGCAATTTAACAAATGCAAGAACCGAGCAGAGGAGCTGCAGGATTTGTTTCATGTCCAAGTCTTCAGTTTATATATTGTTAGAAAGAAGAGTTCTAATACTGTGCTTTATTCCTTGGGACCTTCAATAGAACTGTTTGCATGAGAAAGAAAACCAGGCTCTGGCCGATACCCTGGGCTGGAGCTGATATACCTTGTTTGTTTAAAACAACAGTTGATTCATTTCAGCAACACTCGGGGATCCAACTTCCTTTCCTGGTGCTGGATCTGTACTGACTGCACAAGAGAAGAGCTGTTATCACTCGTTCTGCCCTAGGATTTCCAAATGATGACATTGGGGTGCTAATGCTTTCTTGTTAAGGCAGATGATGCTTCGTACTCAAAATCCTACAGAACTGTACTGTATTACAATTTTGGCAAGCGTTCACAACAGTTACGTTCCTTCCATTTGAAATGAAGTTTGAACGTGTGCACACAAGATTGAAGGGTTCTTACACACGTGTATGTATGCTAACAACACAGACATCCAGTTCACCTCATTTCTTGTGCCAAAAGAAACAACAGCATGTCTGACTAGGAATGACCTGGGGCAAGTGTTGGCAAAGGAAACGTCAGTAATTGCATCTATAAATGTGAGCACTGGCATAAAAAAATTACTCAGTTAACACAACAGAAACACTTATTCACAGGCTGAGGTTCTCTTGTTCAAACAAGTCTTAAACAACTCACTTTTTACTCCCTCTTTGCAATGCCTTTATGGGCCTTATTGTCATATAAGAAATTTAGTTTTATATGTTCACAGGAGATAAAAGGAGCGACAAGAAGTGATATCCAAAATTTAAAAAAAAAAGTATGTTTAACTGGGGCAACAGAAAGCTGACAACACTCTCTTCACCCTCATAAAAATATGCATAATATTTATTTATTTATTTTAACAAATGGCAACACTACTTTGAGATGCTGTTTCTGCTTTCTATGCTACAGGGTACCTCATTGGAAGGTTTATTGCCTTTTCTCCCCTGAGGCTACACAAGCCCCAGTTGGAGTGGAGGCTGCAAAGCCAAGAGAAACATCCATGTGCTGGAACAGCTGCCCCCTGACAGGAGCAGGGTCAAGAACAGAGCATCCAAAATAATATCCTCCCCTCAGGAAAGAAGGCTGGGTCCTCTGTATCCTGTCTGAAACCCCCACACTTACAATGATCTTGAGAATATTTTTTGCTTGGCATGAATACCATTAAAAGCCTTTAAATAACTTCTGTACAACTTCTGGAAATAAAATTTTGTAGCAAAAAGGTAGGAGAGATCTCTCACTTTCTTGCAGAGGAAATTTTGTAATAACAAGGATATCTGAAATATTATAGGCAGTCCAAAGACATAACTTTAACTCACAGAATCACAGAATATTTAGGCATTGGAACGGACCATCATCTAGTCCCAAATTCTCTCTGCCATGGGCAGGGACACCTCCCATTAGACCAGGCTGCTCTAACCTGGCTTTGAACACTGCCAGGGTTCCAGCTAGCACAAATAATTTTAAAACTGGGCAGTGGAAGTTTACCTCCAAATTACACTTAAGAATTTAATTAAAAAATAAGACGGGGGGGGGGTGGGGAGAGAAAAAAGATAAAAAAGCAAAAAAGTAGCAAAGTACAGATTAGATGATTTACTGAAAGATGGTGTGAGCAATTCACATCTCCAAGAGTATGGTCTGAGAACTAAAGGTATTTGGAAAGGCCAATTCTTTTTTAAACTGTCATCAGATTTTGTAGATAATAAGCTGCATATGAGAAGTTAAACTGCTCAAGGAGTCTATTAATACAACAAAAATGCCCAAGGCTATTTTAATAGAACAAAGTGTGGGCGAATCTATTTTACTTGCAAGTGAAAATTTTTAAGCAGCTGAAACTGAGTGAGCAGACAGCAGAAGGCACAGATGAGACAACACGAAATCCAAGCATCCAGGACTATTTTGGATTCATGTGACTCAATGCTGGTAGCAGGAAATAGAGAGAGGACAAAGCAAGACCATCGTACACATAATTCTCTCATTTATGGGAGATTACTATGTTCCATCAGTCAAGTAGGAATTATTGCTGGCTGCCTTGGAAATTTATAGTTGGCAATGTATTAAGGGAATCTTGGCAAGTAAAACTATTGGGCTTTCAAATGGGACAAATCCTTCCTTTCTGACAAAACTGCTCTGTTCTACTTCCTTTCCTTTTCCTATTGGCGAAAAGGATGGGAATGTCGTCACTGTACAGGAGGTGGCCCCTTACAAGTTCTGCATATATTCTATTTCTCAGTGAAAAACACCCACAAACACCAGTTACAAAAAGACAAAATCACCCCACTGAAGAGAGACAAAAGCACACAGTGCTTCTGGGCATGCAATTGTCAGTTCACTCCCCACCCCAGGGCTTTCTGGTGAGCACAAGTGTGTGTAAGAGTCAGTGTCATCACACTGTTAATGGTGCAAAGCCACACAGAACAGCTTTGTCTTCAGCCACTTCTTCAACTAGATTTAAACCCAGCATTCTAAACTGGCAAACAGGAGGTTCTCGCTCGTCACCCTTCTCAAATCTTGTATTCCATCCCTGGAAAAAACATCGGAAAACTTCCAGTGCTTTCAGAGGATGCAGAAATCGGTAATGAGATTTTTTTCCCCAGAATTATACGGAATAAAGCAGAAGAGAGCTGAACTTTTCATCTACATTTTAGAATAGATTTGATGTCAGAAGCCAAAGGAAATTTTTTACACACATATATATAAAAATAAATTTAAAAAATAACAAAACGTATCTACTGTAGCACCTATCTCTGCTCAGTGTATTATATAAACCAAATATTTTAACATACAGACATTTATTTAAAGCTACATTTCTTGAGTTCTGACCGCACATCTTATTCAAGCTTTGCTCACCCTACTGTAAAATGTTATCCTATATTCATGTCTCTAAATTTATATTATATATATTATAATGTTCTATATACACTGTCAAATCACTAATATCCTCTTGCAAGTCATCTTAACTACCAACATAGCAGTTTTCAGTGTAATGACTCTTCATTTAAGACTATATGTTTACAATTTTCAACCATTTAGGTGATTTAAGTGTATCATCTATTCAATGTCCTGATCTTGGCAGTAAAGAATTTTCTTGCCAGATGGAATATGAAAATAACACGAAAGAAAACATTTTCCCACAGCACAGATAGCTGGCAGATATCCCTCAGAAACAAAAATCCTTCTTAACCTAAAAATAGCCAGTCTCTCATGTTCTCTGTAAAAAAATGGTCAAGAATTCAGTTCTGCCTTTAACCACTGCCCTGCAGCAGTGCACAGGGCAGGCTGTGAGGACAACACACCAGCCATATAGATGTCCACATTCATTATTAGCCACTGCTCTCTTCTCTCCCCTCTTTCAGTGACAGCATAATCCAGGTGCTTATAAAAGTGCCTTCTAGTCCTTCCTGGAATTTACCTTCACAATGTCAGATCTAATCAGATGTGACATGAATACCATATATGGGCTCACAAAACCAAAAGGAGCAATGTTCAGGGATCACTGCTTGTGTATTAAATAGAGATTAAACTATAGGGACAGAAAAGAATGTGATGGTTTCATTTATATTAGTAAGATCCCTTGCAGTTCAATGCATTTGGTTACAGCAATCAGGGTAAATGCAGCCAAATTCACAGTAACACACGTGTGTGTATGTGATACATGGACATGCTTGGTTATAAATAGATGCACAGGGAGGTAAAAGAATTTAAGACTGATACTTAAAGGAACTTCACTTTAGTAGAACACATCTCAAAGTAAGAATACGTGACTGCAAGTGTAAGCAAAGTTAAATTAACAAAGCAAGAGTAGTAGTGATTTTCAGAACAATAATAATTTATGGGATTCTCTAGAGGATATGTGGAAAACAATTAAGCAGGCACTTTAAAGATATGTGGAAATTATTACTAAGTAGTCATTAAATATATCAGTACTGTGGACACTTGAAATGACATTAACTCTGAATTATTGGATTTAAATGAAATAGATAGAAAAAGCTATTTAATGCTATAAAACTGAAACCTTAATATTAGAATCAGATCACTGACTGCCACATGGTCCAGTGATGGCAAAGGCAGAATATGGCCCCTCACATAACCCTGTTGTGTGCCCCATCCACCCCATGGTTTGAAAGACATTTTAGCCAGAAAGCCTTTCTCACCTACTCAGCTGAGTCTGAGGAGGAGGAAGAGAAGGAATCTTCTACACTTCATCACAAAATAGTGATCATGGATCATCCATGGATCATCCATGGATCAGTAACAATTAGGACATAAAAGAAGGGAGTTTCTCGCCATGTCCTCGTTTATGAGGTATCTGTCCATGTTCCACAGTTTCTGCACCAGAGACACAGACTGTCTATGAAACAAGAGGGGTCGTTCCCTCTTGGCTCTTCAGTTCCACAGCTGCAGTAGGGCTGAAGGCAACTGCAGTCCCTAATCTTGCTGATGGGCAAGGGAGTCCAAGGGTGTGATGGTCATCCTGCCACTGCCCTCAGCGTACAAGTCATTTCAGCACAGCAAAGGAACGACGGCAGATTTCCCATCCATCGTTTCTCTTGTACCAGCTCTCAGGGCAAAGAGAACACTTGAAATGCACCATGCAGAGTCCTACAGGGATGTGAAAACTGATCATCTCAAATATGAGACTGCTAGATATACCAGAGCACTAGAATATTATTTCCTGATCTGAAATCTTTTCCCTAGAAAAAAAATTGTCTAAATATCTTTAACTTTGGGCTGTGCAGAAGTTCTACAACAGGAAAAACCCAAACCAGCCAGACACACAGAATTACTATAAAACCATTTTGGATACCACATTGTGATTGAAAGTATTGAAGAAAATAACTCTGGGTAATAAAGGATCCAAGCAGCAATAATGTTTCCTCTAATAACTCTACACAGCTTTAAGTAAAAAATAGACACCATTTCACTTTACTGTATCTTATAAAAGATATTAAACTGATTTGCTATTTATGCTTAAAGATTTATGCTTAATGAAAAGGAGGAAATGTTTCACCAATTTCTAATTTATTCTAAAAAATAAAGATGATGATTTCAGCGTCTTAAAT
This sequence comes from Myiotriccus ornatus, assembly GCA_036023395.1. Lineage (NCBI taxonomy): Eukaryota > Metazoa > Chordata > Aves > Passeriformes > Tyrannidae > Myiotriccus > Myiotriccus ornatus. The sequence continues at coordinate 6,548,402 of JAYRBT010000028.1, read as the reverse complement.
TCAAAGTTACACTACATCCATTGTTATTCTTGTTCTCCTTCCAGTAACACAGATGTGTGGTACGTAGGTGGTTTATATTTCACTTTAAACTACAACTACGTTTCAAGGCTCCACTGAACAATAACCAAGTCCAGACTTGCTCCAAGCCACAGTGCCAAAGCCTTTTCCTCCCACAGAAGACACAACTGCACACAACACAAATGGCAAATGCAGTAACCAGCTCTGCATTTCCCACTGTTAACCCAAACAGTGCTTTCCCTCTGTTTTGTTACCTACACAGCCAGGTTCTCAGTCAGCTTTTGCAGCAGTATTTTTAAATCACTTTCTTGGTAATTGTTTTTCCTACAAACATTACTAACCAGAGATTTTCCCCACTTTTCAGACCTCCTCAAGAGTGAAGCTCTCTTGCTGGTTTCCCCAGTCCCCGCTCTGCAGTCACACACACCAACAAGAACATTTCAAGTCACACCTCTTAGAGAAAATCAGAAAGCTGGTTCATACAACCAATTTAATATTCAACCAAAAATATTTATAAAATATATCAGTTAACTACCAATTCATCTATCATACATATTTTCCATTTTTTCCTCTAATCCCCATTTTGTATTTTCTATTTCAATTCCTTTGAGGAAGTAATTCCAAACCAGGCTTTTAACCCTGAATAAGTATTTCAAATGATATTTACAGTCTTATCTGTTCTTAATACAAGTGTCTGAACTGTACTAAAAATGGCATTTTATCTCCATAATTGTACTGAAAAAAAAAAAAAAAAGAAAAATTTATCTGTCCTTAGAATACTTAATTTTTTTTTTCTGCAATGTAGAATACAGCAATAAAAAGAACAGCATTAAGAAAGGCAAGGAATGGGGTTTATTTTTAGGTTTTTAATCACGGTTTTAAATTAAGAGACAGAAGAGTTAGAAATGGTTCATACTGACCTGAGTCCATAAAGGACTGTTCCATCTGGATGCAAACGAATCATTCTGTTCTTCACTGTGACCCCATGGACAAAGGACTTCTTGTCATTCAGGAAATAGGTGTCTGGCACCCACAGCTGGTCAGCTACTCTGTTATCCAGAGTAAGGTTTAGAGGGATCACATTGTAGGACAGCCTCTTATCCCTCCACGCTTGCTGAAAGTACATTGTCAAGGTATAGTCCTGGGATTATAAAAACAAACAAAAATTGCATTGAAACAGATGGCATACATATGCAAAATTGACAATGCAAGTACACATGTATTCACTGGAACTGTTCTTAAAGGCAAACACTTCTGTTCAGAATTTCCATAAGTAGATTTATTTATTTTACAGTACTGAACATCTTGTATATACTTAATAACAGCAAGGAGAGTACAGAGACGATGGGGCATTCACATGTTATGAATGACTTGGAAGTCTCACTTCAATATTTACAAATAAAATGGAAAAAAATGGAGAATTTAACAGTCTGCAATCTCTGCAACACTTTATAAGCCTGGGAGTTCTAGGAAACAGTAACATTCACAGATCCAAATTTCACCTCAAGGTTTCCACTGTATTCAGGAGCTTTGGAGCAGGCCTTCTATCTCTGAAGTTGCAGTTACCGCCCAAACACTTCTCTAAATTAAAAGCTGTTAAAAGTCTGTTAACTTTCCCCTGGGCACTGAAACCAATGGGAAGCCTCGCAGGTTCCTGTGCTAAAGACTCTCAGTCTTCCATTCAGTTTCACAGATGAAGTAACTCTGGTTACTTCACTGAAACATTCCGAGAGCACAATTAGCGTGTCGGTGAATATTCACAGTACCATAAGACTTGCATGGTGTTGATGCAGGCCACTGCTGGACATTGTTTCCAAGATGCTTTGACCTTTTGGTGTTTTAAAGATCTATAAACTTACAAAGGTTGCAATCTTTGTAGAAACTTTTATACAGAGGGAGAATATTCATTATATATTAGCCTACACGAAAAAAACTTCCACAAATAACACACAAAGTATATCAAGAGCAGTCCCGAGGAAAAAAGACTTGGGGATATTGGGGGATGAGAAGCTCAACATGACCCAGCAAAGTGCACTCACAGCCCAGAAAGCCAACTGTGTCCTACACCAAAGTGTTGCCAGCAAATCCGGGGGGAATTCTTCCTCTCTGCTCCATTCTCCTGAGACCCCACTGGAGTGCTGCAGCCAGATCGGGGATCCCCAAGACAAGGCCATGAACCTGCTGGAGCGAGTCCAGAGGGGGCCATGAAGATGATCAGAGATCCCTCTGCTCTGGGAAGAGCTGCAGGTGTTCACCCGGAGAAGAGGAGGCTCCAGGGAGACCTGAGAGCTCTTTCTAGGGCTTAAAGGGGCTCCAGGAGAGCTTGACAGGGACTTGGGACAAGGGATGGAGGGACAGGACACAGGGAATGGCTTCAAACTGCCAGAGGGCAGGGAGAGATGGGATACTGGGGAGGAATTCTCCCCTGTGAGGGTGGGGAGGCCCTGGCACAGGTTGCCCAGAGAAGCTGTGGCTGTCCCATCCCTGGAAGCATCCAAGGACAGGCTGGACTGGGCTTGGAGCAACGTGGGCTAGTGGAAGGTGTTCCTGCCTTGGACAGACACATTAACTTTCTTCCACTACTATGTAGAGAGGTGGGATTCATCCTACTTAACTTCAGGCTCTGGAGACACATCTCTGCACTGATTTTAGAGCATCCAGGGCAATCAGTCCTAACCACTGCACATCCGTGAAGCCTGCCAGTGAAGAGAATTCAAGCCAGTCTCAAGGACAAATTGAAAAAAACATCAAAATCAGAAATAACCTTCATACCAATGTCTGAGTACCCAGAGAACCATTATTCCTTTCTTTACTAATTTAACTTTTAATGCATAAACGAGGTTGCTGTAATTATTCACTTTAAAATGTACACGGCCCACCCTTGAAAACATGCACTAGGGAGGCCTGTGAGAACTCTCGTATTCCATCAGTTCTCTAACCAGTGACACAGCACCTTGAAACTAATTGACCCTGCCTGTTCTGCAGAACAGTGTGCACTCAGATGAATCAGTATAAACTGGGTTTTAACAGAAATGTGCATTTCAGTGGTGGAAACACTCATTTTTTGAAGCATCTTTCCCCAGAAGAGCCCATGTACATGGCCTTCAAAATGCCTCTTACATTTTCACAGAAGCAGGGAGAACTACATGTTCTGCTGTGAATAGTTACAGCATTTTTTTCCTTATCAACACAAAGCATGGGTGGCAATGCTGTCCCTCCAATCCTCCTGCGTGCACTGGTTAAAGGTCAATCACCTTCATGTGCTGATGGCGCCTGTTCCCCCGTGTGCATGGCACCTGCTCCTGTCTGCCAGGGGCACAGACAGGGACTGTGCTGTCACCAGGAGGTAAACTCCAAGTAAGCCTTCCCAATTGTTTTACTACCAAATATATTCAACCATTCTATACTCTGGTCAGTTTTAACGATCTGAGATCTCTTCCCCTTCCCATCTTCCCAGGATCAGGATGAGATTCTGCTCGCAGGAACATTCCACCTACATCCAAAGGGTTTTGCTTCATCACTGTTCTGCAGTATTTGATTCATACCCAGATATCAGAAAAGCTTCAGTAATATACTGCCAGTAAAAAAATATATTACTCTTTATTATGCTAATATATCAAGACAAAGTAGATGAGCTGTAGCAATTGTTCCCCTATTATGCCTGGAATGCTGTACTTTATTCCTATGCTAAGGAATAACCCACATGAATTAATATATAGCATATATATAGAAGATGCTTCCCTCTTTACACCTCAGTAAAAGGAAAAGAAGAGGAGGAAGCAAACTAAACATGCATGGTTCAGTGCATAGAAAGGAATTACATAAAAGTGTAAATCTGGAGCACTGGCATAGCTCAAAGGAAAGCCAAGTCACCAGGCTGGAGTTCAAAATCAAACACACTGTGTTCCAGAAAGAGCTGGTGTTCCAACTAAAAATTATCTGTCATCTGTTGGCCCTAGTTTTCAGATGTGACTAGAGTTTCTGATGGCCAAAACAGAACACCTTAAATAAACTCTTATAAAACCCTCACAACCTTTCAAATTTAAATGTTTACTTTTAATGATAATTTCAAACAAACCCAAACATGTTCCAAGCTGCATATTTCAAGGTGTAAGTGATAGGTTAGGAAAAAAAGAAAACCTGTCATATAAACTGCAATTCATTTGCAGAAAGAGAGAGAGGAGAGAAAGAAAGGAGAGGCATCTGTTTTCAAAATCCCAAATGAAAGAGTAATTCAAAAAGATGATGAGCAGGTACAAAATGTCCCGAAAGTATCCCAAGACTCTTTATTTTTGAGACTGATAACATGCTTGTCTAACAGAAATGCTACCAAAAAAAAAAGGCTATTAAACTCACATTTTACATGGGAGTTCCCCTCTCTTCTAAGGATAAGCATCAAAACAAACATGCAGATACCTTGTCTCTTTAGGAAGACAGGCACACAAAAGAAGCAGAGGAATAGAAGTAAACGATGATCTTAATTTTTTAAGGCTTTAGCATCCTATTAAATTCACAGGATGATATTGTTAGAAACTTAGTGTAAGTCTGAAGATGAAACAGGAGCAAATTCATCTTAAAAGCCTAACACAAGGAAGGAATTACAATGAGTTGAAAGGAATACAAACCCAAACCTCCTGATGATGTGTCTGTGTACATCATTACAGACATAAACTACAAAGGTACAGCCTGCTTCCAATACAGGCAGAGACACATTGTACCCACAGAAGTAAAGAGGTCCCTCAGCTGCCCTGGCCACATGAAGCTTGAAATGTTGTCACAATTGTATTAGCATTGACAAAGCTGAGAGCAAACCTAGAATTTAAATCAGCAAACACTACTTTTTCTGTAAGTACACAAATAATTTTATCGCTTTCATTATTACTTCATTGTTCACCTAGATTTAAATTTAATAAACTTTTTTATTCTGTCCAGAGCTAATTTTAGGCAGCAGAAAATGGATCATTACTCCTATTCTATCCTGATCCAAGAAAAGATCTCTCCTCTTTTCCTCAACAGGTAAAATTCATCTCCCCAGTTTTCATCTTCTTCACTTCACACAACAAACAGAAGAGCAGCAAATATGAGACCAAGTATTTTAAGTGGTCTCCCTGTAACCCAAGATGTGAGAGGCTGTTTCCTCTCAAAAATGTCAGGCACTGTGGAGAACTGTCAGCACTGAAGTAAAGGACAATTTAAAATAAATACATATCATTTCTTTCATAGTGATGACAAGCCTGTGGAAAATGGTAAGAATGTCCAATTTGCATGACAGCCAAACACTTCAGCAAAGAGAATATACTTAGCTGAGACATAAGAGAATAAGTGATGTACTCAGATGAAATAAAAATTAATATTATTATGTTCCAGGAAAAAAAACCTCAAAAACCAAAGAAACAGGTGGAAAAATATTGCATATTTAATAGTCATTGCACCTAGTGGACTATCTTACAGGGAGTATTTCCATTACAAGTGCCTCTATTACAAAGGTCTATTTTCCTTGACAGATACAGAAAACTTGATAGCAAAGAAAAGATGCAATATCCTCAACAACAAAATATCCCTCCTCCTCCACAATCAACCTGCATGCTTCATCTACAAGAAATCAACAGGAGGTTAATATGGGAAAGGTTTGCAGGGACAATGCTGTATCAATATTTCCCCAGAAAAACTCAGGCTAGAAAAGGATTTAGAATATCTCTAGTCGAATCTGACACAAAGCAAGATCAACTTCATACCGAGTTGGTCAGGGCTTTATCCAACCTGCTCTTGAAGGCCTTGAATAGTGAAGACTTTCCTTTCTTTCTATATGCATTAGATCAACACTGTTAGCAATGAAATTGCTACTTGCATTTAGAAAGAAGCTTCCTATGCTCAAAAAGGAAAAATCAGGATGGTCACCCTGACCTAGCACTGACTGCAGCTTCATTCCAGTTTGATTTAAAATCACCACTGTCTGATTTTTAGAGCCATCACACACTATCACTATCCTTCAGGAGTAACTGAGAACAGGGTTTTGCTTTTTCCTCACGCCTGATGGAAGATTAGGAGTTTACGAGAGCAGCAGTCACTTTGCACAGGCAACAGAATGCAATGCATTTGCTGCTTTTTTGACATGTGGAACTGCATTATTACTCTCATATCTTTATGTTTTTGGAAACAATCAAAATTAGTCAATATGCTCTCTTAGAAAGAAGTCTCAAGAATACATTCCCACTTTATTCCTCTCAATTCTTAGATGAAGAACTCTTTCCGAAATTTGATCAAGATGTGGAAAACAAACTCATCCATGGATCAGAAACCAACACTAAATTTGCAGGAGACAGAATTGTCAAACATTTTTCAAAACTTACACAAAACACGTTTTTATTCATAAGATGACTTGGCAAAAGGGTTTCCAGCTCTAAGCTTATGAAAGAGCTATTGTTTCCCTTTCCCTGCTGTAGTCAGAGATGTCAAACATATTTGCAGTCCTACTGCTGGAATACTGGACACAGATGAAAGTTGGTGATTTGAAACTAATTCTTAAGAAGTTCAAGTTTGGGCTGGACAGCACCAAGAATCAGCCCCCACACAGCAAGTTTTATAAAATCAGTGCAGACTGGCCCATAAGATACTTTGCAATTAAAACCATATCAAATTACCTCTTTACTTGATTATTTTTTCCCAAAAATTAAAAAAAAAAAAGTGCATTTTTTCAGCAAAATGTTTGTGTTTCTATAATAAAACCAGTTCCTTCTTTAACTTGTGTTTGTGTCCTGTCATTTTTCAAAATCTAAAACCAGACTAGAAGAACTCATAGTTAGCTCTTGGTCACTGCTGCTCACAGGTAAGTTCACTGTTCTCCCTCACCAGATGAACTGCCACTGCACTGAACAAACACAGCTCCATCACACTGAATTGCACAGAGTTATACAGTACCCAGGCAGTTATACCGTTCCATAATTCATACTAAGTGTATATACATGTATGTTTGAATGCATACACATTACTAACCATCTCCATTTTGAACCATTCAAGCACACACATAAAGACACAAAAATAACCAAAATGCTCTGTGATGACTCCACTGAGATTGTCCTGAATACAATGACCCATCTCCTGGCAGCTTCATCAGTCTTGATGAACTTTTAACACTGGATTTCTGAACTCATTTTGTACCTTCTCCATGAAGATTTTGTTAAAATATTTTAGTAATAACAGGTTCAAAAAGACATTAGCTGCAGTGCTTTGGTTTTTCTCTCACATTATTAGACCATAGCAAATAAGTGCAAAGCCACAGCAGTAAGTGCATGGCTTTAGTAGGTGTCAGACAGACAAAATCTCCAGGAGTTCCTGTATTTCTAGTCGGGAGTTCATGTGCTTGCTGCAGTATTTTTGCCTGAGCACACTCCCTGTCAGCTGGCCAGCAAAGTACATCAATGGGAAACCTCCTGGCCAGGAGCTGGTTAATTCATGCATGAAACGCACTCATATATCAGTTCACTGGGTTGACTGATGACACATCTATGCTTTAAAAATAACAGCACAGTTCCTATCTCAAGAGTCACAAAAGTGCTTTAGAATATATTTTTATGTTGCTACACACTAGTTAAAATTTAGCATATTTTGAAAAGAAACTCTTCTTTGACATGATTCTCCACCATGACCAAAGGAAGCAGAAGTTCTCTAAAATCCTCCTTGTAAGAACGTCCAATTTGAAAAGGTGAAATCTTTAGTAATGCACTTATCACCAAAGTATCGGTGATCTCACTCTCTTCCTCATTTTCCTCCCACCCATTAAGTGAGCAAGAAAGTAAGCCCCAAACACTCAGCATTACACACTACAGATTTGTTCCTACAGAGCTTTGCTTCTCAACACTATTCTTGAATTCCGATCATCATCTTTTCCAGAAAGTCACAGTGAAAATATTTAAACTTCAGGTATAAATTTATCTCAAAGTTTGACTGGCAAATGACACTGGTACATAGGGATTCTACCCATAGTTGTATATAATGTTTTCCCAGGATAACAGTTATAAATAACATATGCAGTTCATTAGTTAAAGTTTGTGGATCTTAAAATGGGCATTATACTAGCAAAAAGTACTGATATTATATCCTCATAACAACAGTCCTTCTTTCAAAATGTCTAGAAATCTATTTAAGTACAGACAGGATATACAGATGTGTCTCACATCACCATGATGGCTACTGTTTTATAAAATGGGAGGGTTTTTTTGTTTTGACTTAAAATATAAAAATCATTATGAGAGTACACCTTGTTTTCAAAGACCAATTTAGAATCATAAACATGCAGAGGATTTTGAAAATTCTATTTAGGAGATCTTGCTGTTATAAACAGAGATTGATATTTTCTCATGGCATTGCTACCCAAGTACCTAAGCTAATCTACTAATATGCTGACCGAAAACCTTCCAAACAGCATTACAGAACCACCACTTACACACTCCTGAAATTGTCTTCATTGGTTCTACTCAAAGTAGCTTCTTTATTGTCCCTTACCACTTGCATGCAACTGGAAGTTTTGATTTATAATTCTAATGCAAATTCTTTACTATTTGCTTTTTGCTTTGTTACTTGATATAACATTTCTTCATTAGCTGTATCAGAGCTCTCCTCTTTCCAGTGGAACATGATGGATGTCGGGGTGTGTCACAGTAGCACTGGTAATGCAAACAGTGCCTGGTAGCCCAGACATACAGACTCATACTGCAACTTGTGGTCGTCTAGAAAACTCGTGCCAAATTTTGAGGTTTTTTTTCCTCAGTGAGGATGGAAGGAGAAGAACAGGGGACATAAGCAAGTACATGTGATCTTTCAAGATCCCTTCCAACCTGGGCTGTTCCGTGAACATTTCGAGACAAGAACGCCCTAAATTAATTATTTCATATCTTGTATCAGACAACTTGCTATTAATGTCACCGAATATTACAATTAAGTACCTCCTCTTAAATTATCTCCTTATCTGAGTATTCAAAAAGTCGAGCCAGACCTCAAGTGCCCCGCGGCACAACATGATTCACTGCAGCAGCTCCCAATTAACGAGTTACACTTACAGAGCCTGCACTCTCACACACTGATTCAGGAACTTCTGAAACATCAATTTACTATCTCTCCTTTGAGCTATTCAGTAAGGAATATTTACAACCAGAGATGTTCTCAGTCTGTGAGAATTAAATAGGAAAAAATATTGAAAATTAATTATAGCGAAGTTTGCACAAACAGAAAGCAAATCCATAGTCAACGCTTCATGCAAGCACCTCTCCTGAGGAAAATATTAAGTGCTTAAAACTAAGCATGTCCTTCAGGGCTTTATAAAAGAGCATTTTACCAAATCAATACTGAGAAGGGTCTTAAAAACAAACCAACCAACCAACCAAACCCGGTAAGTTTCCACATATACTGAGATAATTTTTGCTTTTTCATGAAGGCCCAGAGATTTTGGGCACAAAACTTCACCTAAGTCTACTAATCCTGCCCCCAGTGAAATCATGGCAATACTTCAGTATCAGGCTTTGAAAAGTAATTATTTCTATGGACTACGAATCCAGACAGTGACAATTCTGAGCTTCCCTGGAGATACACATGAGCCATTTACACATGGATTCTTCTTAAGAATCTATTTGATTCCTAGCTTTTATTTAGACCCAAATTTCTCTAGATCTGGGTGCAAAAAAATCCTTTATGTACCCTGTTCCATTTCTACTAACTTTATTTCACTCACTATTTATATTACTGTCATACTGTGTAAGAAAAATAACTATTAAACAGTTAATTAAACAGTAAATATCTCTTTTATTTCCTAGTAGAGGTTTGTTGTAAATCCTTACATGAGTGTGATTCCTTCAATATGAGTCAAAGAAACATAAGGGTATTAAAAAGGAAAAAAAATCACTGTCATAAACTTCTTGATATATTTTTCTTAACAAGAAAAACAGTTCTCTCTGCACTCTGCTATATCACGATGCTTCATTGTAAAAATTACTTAATCAGAAACATACAACTCCATACCACAGACCTCAACTTCTATGATCACATCACACAGATTTAATTATGATTGAACCTCCTCTTCCTATCCAAATGAAGTTCCAATAAACCACGCAGAAATACTAAGTTACCAACTACCTTTCTTAGGGACATCATGACACTTGAGCACCCAATATACGGATTTTCATGGCTCTGGAACACGACAATACATCAACTGCCAACTCAGTGAGCTGGGTATCTGTTATGCAGTCTTACAGGGTGCTTTATATATCCTGTAGATTGTCCATCAAGAGTAATTTTAAAATCAGGACGTAACTCCTCCCTCATCAGGGAGTGCTTATTTGTAGTCCAACAGCAACATTTAGCATTCACCTTAGTTCAGTATAATTGGCCATTCTGCTTAGAATTGAACAGGGGAAAAAAAGGGGTTAAAAGAGGATTCACATTCCAACCGCTGGATCATTTTCACAATCCCCATACATATTTATCTATTACTAAAAGTCACACTTTCAAAAACTGAACGTTGAAATCTAATATTCCTGGCTGCCAGCCAGGCATAGAAAACAGACAGGCCAACGCTAAAGAAAACAGATTTTTATTCAGTTACCTTCTGTGCGAAATGAACTGTGTAGTGAATTATTTAGAAGAGGAAAATTGTAATTGCATGTGTAATAAAGCTGAAAATTAAGGAGAAGCAGATGGAAGACTAAAAGTTCTTTTTTGTAAGTGATAAGAGGATGATTCATAAGTATTTCACATTAGTTAAAATTACTTATGAAACAAATGTTTATGGAAAAATGTTCTGCTTAGGACAATGTGCCATCACACAATCAGCAGTGAATTACCGGAATTGTGATCCCTAATCAAAAAGAGAAAAGGAAATAAATTAAGAAGGAAGAAAAAGGACAAAATTGGCTCATGTTTCCTGAACTTCAGTGACTTGTGTCTTAAATTTCTACCTCAGGAACTGAGGGCACTATCAGAAATGTCACAGATCACAATAATTTCATTAATTTGTTGTTTTAAGGGCACTTTATACTGTCACTAACAACAATTCCTGTTACAGGATACTTTTGTATGAGATTGGTTATCCTAAGGACTGAACTTCAGTACCTCTTGGTCCTACCAACTGTGCCAGATGACATTCAACATTTCACGTTTAGAAATAGTAACAGAAGAGAGTTCTCGTTTCTTAGACTAACAAATTTTTTGCATCTTTTTACACCAAACAGTGTTAAATCTAGAAAAATATACCTACTTAAATCCCCCAGTACTGGTAATACATTCACTGTGAGATAAAAACTAAGCACTGAAATAACTGATAGCTTCGCACCAATGCTTCACACAAAATGTTTGACAAAAACAGGTGATATTTTTTACTTTTGATTTCTTATTAGATAAATTTTTTTCCATCTTCATGTAATTTTTGAAACACTGATATGGTTCCTTCATGTCCACCTGGTCAATCTGAGCATAGTAGACCTGGGATCTAGCAATAATCTGAAGCAACTTAAAGAGCAAGTTTCAAAATTGCAGTTAAAAAACCTAACAAATCCCATCCCGTTATGAGTGTGACGAACAAGAACCACACACCATCCCTAAAAGCAACAGGTGCCATTGCTACACATGAACAACAAGCTTAAACACAGACACAACTAATTCAGAAATCACCCTGGCGCCTCCAATTGACAGACAGCTTCAGATTTTTCCCATATGGACTTCAGTGTCCATTGCTGACTTACCAGCTGATGTTCTGCACTGCTGTTCTTTAAAGATGTCATTTTCTTACACCGAGAAAAGTTACCTGCAGCTACCTAAGGATACCCCACATCTGGGCAGGACAGGACAGAAACAGGACATGAACGATGTGTGTTCCACAAAAATAAACAACATATTTGCAAATTCAAGGAAGAAACATTGCAACAAGGCAAGTACAGGAACAGACGAAGACAAACTGGGGGGCTGAGAATACAGGTCATGCTACAGGGATCTCCAGATACAAATACAATTGCAGCCATGGAACAGGCTGAGCAGTTTATTCTCTGACTTTTTTTTTTAGTACATGACTTTACACTGATTACTTGGAAGTTTGGTGAAAGAAATGAATAGGCAAGAAAACGTCTGCAGAAAGTGGCATGTTGGTATCATATAACACAAGGCATAATTCAGGACCTGCTGCAGCGAGCAATGACAGTTCTGCCAAATTCTGGCTGTTACCAAGTCTGAAGTCCAAAAAAACCTGAAACACTACCAACAAAAAAGTACCAACAAACCCAGACAACATCATAATCCATCTTCTAAAAAAGTAGATTAGTTGTCTGGTTTTCTAATTAAAGCTTTAAGGTTCTCCTTACCCCCATCCCTCTAAAAGCATCATTAAAAAAAATTAAAATGTTCCCTTCTTCATTTATTCATACCACAAGCAGGTCTTAAATGTTTCCTACTATGAAACACCAAGAATGTCCCTGCTCACAAACCTATCTCAGTGCAGGGAAAAAAAGCAGATCAACTGAAATTAGCTGCATGAACCACCATAAATTTTATATTTACATTTTGTTTTCTGTATAGGAGGAAACCCACCTAGACAGCTTCTTTCTGAAATACTGTGTTTCTAAAGAGATAATGTCAATGAAATAGTGTATTGTTAGAGAATAATGGTCTCCTGCTGCTATTAAATGTGAAGGCACAGCTAAGCCATTTATCTGCAAAGCAAGGAACATAAATCCAAGGATAAAATTCTACTACAAATGACATTTCTATTAAACTGAATAGGGTCTGTTGATTCAATCATTTGATCTGATACCTGCTATTGCAACAGGGCAACAGTGGCTCAAACATGCCGCCCTGAGCTTATGGTGTTTGAACTGACTCCCTACAGAACCCCGCAGCATTTGCAACCTTTAATCCAAGCACGAAAACCTCAGCCAAGTCTCAAATAATATTAAATATATATTTTTATGGCCATTTGGTAAATAGAGAAACTAAGACCTGCCCTATCCTACAGTACAGTTTGGCAGAATGACCAGAAGCAGAAACAGAACAGCATTTCTCTTAAAGGAGGGGTACACTTTTCTACTGGGCTTTACAACCATTCATTAGCACATAAAAACTTGGATGTGTTTTACCCCAGCAGCATGAAGGGCTGGTGTCCTGTCAACCTTCAGGATGAGATACGCTGTACTCCAAGAAGAAAGAGGCCATGGAGGGGATGTGGGCATCATACTTCAAAGATTTCCAGTAGCTAAAGGAAGGAGACTGCTCCTGCCTTTGCCTTGTTGTTCATGCATCGCTCCTGCACAGGAGGGGCCTCAAAACAGTAATAATTCAGATTTGTTCAGCTTCAGAAGCATGACTTTATCACCACTTTAAACATGTTTGGTTTTCACATTTCTACACTGAGATGAATAAGCAACTCCTTGAAAAAACCCTGTAATTCTTCTTCGCCTAAGGGCCAAGCAGATGATTTGAGGGAGGACTCACATGTCCATGAACAGGCTGCAACTACAGAAATGTTTTCCACTTTCTTTAGGTGGATGGTAATTTTGAGATGGCCTGTGGGGCACTCTAGTGTAAAAGAAGAGAGAACTATGGTGGCAGGGTTGGCTGGGGCCTTGGTGCCTGCCCACAGATCTTTGTGAGTCCATACAACAGCAGTGGACAGAACGACTGCAGCCAAAGGGCAGCTCAGCAACAGCCACCTGAAAACACACAGAGAAACGTGAGAAAATGGCAACTGCTGGATGATGCTGCTGAAGAAAGAAGTATTTGATGACACTGCAAAAGGCTCTTCATATGAAAATGGAAACCCACCAGGGAGTCCAGAGCCATCTGGGACAAGGTCCCAGTGACAGCAGCGGTCTCTTGACTCTCGTTGCACAAATGAGTGCTGGTGAAGAGGGTCTGCCCAGTGCTTCTGGCTGGTTCCCCAGTGCTTCTGGCTGGTTCCCCAGTGCTGCTGGCTGGTTCCCCAGTGCTGCTGGCTGGTACTTGGCACAAAAGTGAGGGGGCAACAGCATCTCCTCTGCCACCCACAGTGACCTGCACACTCGCAGTGCAGATGTGGCCAACAGGCTTGTCAGGGTTCCACAGATCAGGAGCTCTCAGCTGAAGAATCTGAACCTGTCTTTGTACCAGTTCATAGCCTTTTACTTCAGTGCTGAATAAGCATCTCCAGATTTCAGGAAGTACTGCCAGCTGGCTGGTTTTCTTCCTTCACAGCTGGAGAGCTGGTTTCCCAACACAAACTTGACAGAGAGGATAAGCACTGCAGTGCAATGCAAACTCAACCATGATTACTTTATGGAAAAACATAACTGAAAAGCAATTTACTAATTAAAGCAAGGATTCCCCTGTGGTCCAGTTGAATATAGTAAAACATTAAACTCGCCTGTAACTCAGACACCAGGCACTTGAGAACAAAGGCACAGCAAAAGATCTGTTTCACATTTTACCAACTGAAAATATCTTGAAACTTGGGAGCTTGAAACACATGCATATTTACAGCAAAACACATACACAGACAATCACTGGGAGGACAAATGACTTTGCTAATTATAATCATGTTCATTTCAGTGACTGATAGAGGAGTTATACATGAAAAACTTCATGAAAGTGTTGATTTTTATACGTTTGCTTCCAATAATTTGTTTTATTTAGTGTAATTGTCATCCAGCTACTTCTAATTAACTGCTGTAATGTTTAAAATTAGATGCTAGTGTATAGCTTACATTGTTCCTTTCAGAAACTTAAGGCTCTAATTTATCTTACAGAATTCTATTTATTGCATTATTTTTTTCCTTCAATTTATCGCTGAATTATGAGTAATTTCCCAGGGACCTAACAAAATAAGTGAAAGCACTGGATCTATCAAGTAAAGTAATCAAATATAAATCAGTAATTTAGAGGCAACTTACATCATCTGCACCCACCCAGTTCAGACACGGAAATGAATGTAAAGCCAATGTGACATAAAAGCTTAAAAGGACCTCCAAAACATATGGCCTTGATCATTTCTAATTTTTTTTTAATTTTTAATCTGGGAGAGCCGGCCAGGCCCAGGACCTTTTTGGGG